>CM077032.1:61268914-61806414 GCA_039090855.1 Macrothele yani | reverse complement strand
GTTGTTTCGTTTCTAGATTTACTGGGCCCTGTGAGCAGCTCTTTGTTCTTTTTTTTTTTTTTTTTGCTTGCTTGTCTGGTTGTTTCGTTTCTAGATTTACTGGGCCCTGTGAGCAGCTCTTTGTTCTTTTTTTTTTTTATTTTTTGCTTGCTTGTCTGGTTGTTTCTGTTTCTAGATTTACTGGGCCCTGTGAGCAGCTCTTTGTTCTTTTTTTTTTTTATTTTTTGCTTGCTTGTCTGGTTGTTTCGTTTCTAGATTTACTGGGCCCTGTGAGCAGCTCTTTGTTCTTTTTTTTTTTTTTTTTTGCTTGCTTGTCTGGTTGTTTCGTTTCTAGATTTACTGGGCCCTGTGAGCAGCTCTTTGTTCTTTTTTTTTTTTTTTTTGCTTGCTTGTCTGGTTGTTTCTGTTTCTAGATTTACTGGGCCCTGTGAGCAGCTCTTTGTTCTTTTTTTTTTTTTTTTTGCTTGCTTGTCTGGTTGTTTCGTTTCTAGATTTACTGGGCCCTGTGAGCAGCTCTTTGTTCTTTTTTTTTTTTTTTTTTGCTTGCTTGTCTGGTTGTTTCGTTTCTAGATTTACTGGGCCCTGTGAGCAGCTCTTTGTTCTTTTTTTTTTTATTTTTTGCTTGCTTGTCTGGTTGTTTCTGTTTCTAGATTTACTGGGCCCTGTGAGCAGCTCTTTGTTCTTTTTTTTTTTATTTTTTGCTTGCTTGTCTGGTTGTTTCTGTTTCTAGATTTACTGGGCCCTGTGAGCAGCTCTTTGTTCTTTTTTTTTTATTTTTTGCTTGCTTGTCTGGTTGTTTCGTTTCTAGATTTACTGGGCCCTGTGAGCAGCTCTTTGTTCTTTTTTTTTTTTATTTTTTGCTTGCTTGTCTGGTTGTTTCGTTTCTAGATTTACTGGGCCCTGTGAGCAGCTCTTTGTTCTTTTTTTTTTTTTTTTTGCTTGCTTGTCTGGTTGTTTCGTTTCTAGATTTACTGGGCCCTGTGAGCAGCTCTTTGTTCTTTTTTTTTTTTTTTTTATTTTTTGCTTGCTTGTCTGGTTGTTTCGTTTCTAGATTTACTGGGCCCTGTGAGCAGCTCTTTGTTCTTTTTTTTTTTTTTTTTTTTTTTTTGCTTGCTTGTCTGGTTGTTTCGTTTCTAGATTTACTGGGCCCTGTGAGCAGCTCTTTGTTCTTTTTTTTTTTTTTTTGCTTGCTTGTCTGGTTGTTTCGTTTCTAGATTTACTGGGCCCTGTGAGCAGCTCTTTGTTCTTTTTTTTTTTTTTTTTTTGCTTGCTTGTCTGGTTGTTTCGTTTCTAGATTTACTGGGCCCTGTGAGCAGCTCTTTGTTCTTTTTTTTTTTTTTTTTTTTGCTTGCTTGTCTGGTTGTTTCGTTTCTAGATTTACTGGGCCCTGTGAGCAGCTCTTTGTTCTTTTTTTTTTTATTTTTTGCTTGCTTGTCTGGTTGTTTCGTTTCTAGATTTACTGGGCCCTGTGAGCAGCTCTTTGTTCTTTTTTTTTTTTTTTTTTGCTTGCTTGTCTGGTTGTTTCGTTTCTAGATTTACTGGGCCCTGTGAGCAGCTCTTTGTTCTTTTTTTTTTTTTTTTTTTTGCTTGCTTGTCTGGTTGTTTCGTTTCTAGATTTACTGGGCCCTGTGAGCAGCTCTTTGTTCTTTTTTTTTTTTTTTTTTTTTGCTTGCTTGTCTGGTTGTTTCGTTTCTAGATTTACTGGGCCCTGTGAGCAGCTCTTTGTTCTTTTTTTTTTTTTTTTTGCTTGCTTGTCTGGTTGTTTCGTTTCTAGATTTACTGGGCCCTGTGAGCAGCTCTTTGTTCTTTTTTTTTTTTTTTTTTGCTTGCTTGTCTGGTTGTTTCGTTTCTAGATTTACTGGGCCCTGTGAGCAGCTCTTTGTTCTTTTTTTTTTTTTTTTGCTTGCTTGTCTGGTTGTTTCGTTTCTAGATTTACTGGGCCCTGTGAGCAGCTCTTTGTTCTTTTTTTTTTTTTTTTTTTTGCTTGCTTGTCTGGTTGTTTCGTTTCTAGATTTACTGGGCCCTGTGAGCAGCTCTTTGTTCTTTTTTTTTTTTTATTTTTTGCTTGCTTGTCTGGTTGTTTCGTTTCTAGATTTACTGGGCCCTGTGAGCAGCTCTTTGTTCTTTTTTTTTTTTTTTTTGCTTGCTTGTCTGGTTGTTTCGTTTCTAGATTTACTGGGCCCTGTGAGCAGCTCTTTGTTCTTTTTTTTTTTTTATTTTTTGCTTGCTTGTCTGGTTGTTTCGTTTCTAGATTTACTGGGCCCTGTGAGCAGCTCTTTGTTCTTTTTTTTTTTATTTTTTGCTTGCTTGTCTGGTTGTTTCGTTTCTAGATTTACTGGGCCCTGTGAGCAGCTCTTTGTTCTTTTTTTTTTTTATTTTTTGCTTGCTTGTCTGGTTGTTTCGTTTCTAGATTTACTGGGCCCTGTGAGCAGCTCTTTGTTCTTTTTTTTTTTATTTTTTGCTTGCTTGTCTGGTTGTTTCGTTTCTAGATTTACTGGGCCCTGTGAGCAGCTCTTTGTTCTTTTTTTTTTTTTTATTTTTTGCTTGCTTGTCTGGTTGTTTCGTTTCTAGATTTACTGGGCCCTGTGAGCAGCTCTTTGTTCTTTTTTTTTTTTTTTATTTTTTGCTTGCTTGTCTGGTTGTTTCGTTTCTAGATTTACTGGGCCCTGTGAGCAGCTCTTTGTTCTTTTTTTTTTTTTTTTTTTTTGCTTGCTTGTCTGGTTGTTTCTGTTTCTAGATTTACTGGGCCCTGTGAGCAGCTCTTTGTTCTTTTTTTTTTTTATTTTTTGCTTGCTTGTCTGGTTGTTTCGTTTCTAGATTTACTGGGCCCTGTGAGCAGCTCTTTGTTCTTTTTTTTTTTTTTTTTTTTGCTTGCTTGTCTGGTTGTTTCGTTTCTAGATTTACTGGGCCCTGTGAGCAGCTCTTTGTTCTTTTTTTTTTTTTATTTTTTGCTTGCTTGTCTGGTTGTTTCGTTTCTAGATTTACTGGGCCCTGTGAGCAGCTCTTTGTTCTTTTTTTTTTTTATTTTTTGCTTGCTTGTCTGGTTGTTTCGTTTCTAGATTTACTGGGCCCTGTGAGCAGCTCTTTGTTCTTTTTTTTTTATTTTTTGCTTGCTTGTCTGGTTGTTTCTGTTTCTAGATTTACTGGGCCCTGTGAGCAGCTCTTTGTTCTTTTTTTTTTTTTATTTTTTGCTTGCTTGTCTGGTTGTTTCTGTTTCTAGATTTACTGGGCCCTGTGAGCAGCTCTTTGTTCTTTTTTTTTTTATTTTTTGCTTGCTTGTCTGGTTGTTTCGTTTCTAGATTTACTGGGCCCTGTGAGCAGCTCTTTGTTCTTTTTTTTTTTTTTTATTTTTTGCTTGCTTGTCTGGTTGTTTCGTTTCTAGATTTACTGGGCCCTGTGAGCAGCTCTTTGTTCTTTTTTTTTTTTATTTTTTGCTTGCTTGTCTGGTTGTTTCGTTTCTAGATTTACTGGGCCCTGTGAGCAGCTCTTTGTTCTTTTTTTTTTATTTTTTGCTTGCTTGTCTGGTTGTTTCGTTTCTAGATTTACTGGGCCCTGTGAGCAGCTCTTTGTTCTTTTTTTTTTTATTTTTTGCTTGCTTGTCTGGTTGTTTCTGTTTCTAGATTTACTGGGCCCTGTGAGCAGCTCTTTGTTCTTTTTTTTTTTATTTTTTGCTTGCTTGTCTGGTTGTTTCGTTTCTAGATTTACTGGGCCCTGTGAGCAGCTCTTTGTTCTTTTTTTTTTTTTATTTTTTGCTTGCTTGTCTGGTTGTTTCGTTTCTAGATTTACTGGGCCCTGTGAGCAGCTCTTTGTTCTTTTTTTTTTTTATTTTTTGCTTGCTTGTCTGGTTGTTTCTGTTTCTAGATTTACTGGGCCCTGTGAGCAGCTCTTTGTTCTTTTTTTTTTTATTTTTTGCTTGCTTGTCTGGTTGTTTCGTTTCTAGATTTACTGGGCCCTGTGAGCAGCTCTTTGTTCTTTTTTTTTTTTTTTTTTGCTTGCTTGTCTGGTTGTTTCGTTTCTAGATTTACTGGGCCCTGTGAGCAGCTCTTTGTTCTTTTTTTTTTTTTTTTTTGCTTGCTTGTCTGGTTGTTTCGTTTCTAGATTTACTGGGCCCTGTGAGCAGCTCTTTGTTCTTTTTTTTTTATTTTTTGCTTGCTTGTCTGGTTGTTTCGTTTCTAGATTTACTGGGCCCTGTGAGCAGCTCTTTGTTCTTTTTTTTTTATTTTTTGCTTGCTTGTCTGGTTGTTTCGTTTCTAGATTTACTGGGCCCTGTGAGCAGCTCTTTGTTCTTTTTTTTTTTTTATTTTTTGCTTGCTTGTCTGGTTGTTTCGTTTCTAGATTTACTGGGCCCTGTGAGCAGCTCTTTGTTCTTTTTTTTTTTTTTTGCTTGCTTGTCTGGTTGTTTCGTTTCTAGATTTACTGGGCCCTGTGAGCAGCTCTTTGTTCTTTTTTTTTTTATTTTTTGCTTGCTTGTCTGGTTGTTTCGTTTCTAGATTTACTGGGCCCTGTGAGCAGCTCTTTGTTCTTTTTTTTTTTATTTTTTGCTTGCTTGTCTGGTTGTTTCGTTTCTAGATTTACTGGGCCCTGTGAGCAGCTCTTTGTTCTTTTTTTTTTTTATTTTTTGCTTGCTTGTCTGGTTGTTTCGTTTCTAGATTTACTGGGCCCTGTGAGCAGCTCTTTGTTCTTTTTTTTTTTTTTTTTTGCTTGCTTGTCTGGTTGTTTCGTTTCTAGATTTACTGGGCCCTGTGAGCAGCTCTTTGTTCTTTTTTTTTTTTTTTTTTTTTTTTTTTTGCTTGCTTGTCTGGTTGTTTCTGTTTCTAGATTTACTGGGCCCTGTGAGCAGCTCTTTGTTCTTTTTTTTTTTATTTTTTGCTTGCTTGTCTGGTTGTTTCGTTTCTAGATTTACTGGGCCCTGTGAGCAGCTCTTTGTTCTTTTTTTTTTTTTTTATTTTTTGCTTGCTTGTCTGGTTGTTTCGTTTCTAGATTTACTGGGCCCTGTGAGCAGCTCTTTGTTCTTTTTTTTTTTTTTTTTGCTTGCTTGTCTGGTTGTTTCGTTTCTAGATTTACTGGGCCCTGTGAGCAGCTCTTTGTTCTTTTTTTTTTTTATTTTTTGCTTGCTTGTCTGGTTGTTTCGTTTCTAGATTTACTGGGCCCTGTGAGCAGCTCTTTGTTCTTTTTTTTTTTTATTTTTTGCTTGCTTGTCTGGTTGTTTCGTTTCTAGATTTACTGGGCCCTGTGAGCAGCTCTTTGTTCTTTTTTTTTTTTTATTTTTTGCTTGCTTGTCTGGTTGTTTCGTTTCTAGATTTACTGGGCCCTGTGAGCAGCTCTTTGTTCTTTTTTTTTTTTTTTTTTTGCTTGCTTGTCTGGTTGTTTCTGTTTCTAGATTTACTGGGCCCTGTGAGCAGCTCTTTGTTCTTTTTTTTTTTTTTTTTTTTGCTTGCTTGTCTGGTTGTTTCGTTTCTAGATTTACTGGGCCCTGTGAGCAGCTCTTTGTTCTTTTTTTTTTTTTTTTTTTTGCTTGCTTGTCTGGTTGTTTCTGTTTCTAGATTTACTGGGCCCTGTGAGCAGCTCTTTGTTCTTTTTTTTTTTTTATTTTTTGCTTGCTTGTCTGGTTGTTTCGTTTCTAGATTTACTGGGCCCTGTGAGCAGCTCTTTGTTCTTTTTTTTTTTATTTTTTGCTTGCTTGTCTGGTTGTTTCGTTTCTAGATTTACTGGGCCCTGTGAGCAGCTCTTTGTTCTTTTTTTTTTATTTTTTGCTTGCTTGTCTGGTTGTTTCTGTTTCTAGATTTACTGGGCCCTGTGAGCAGCTCTTTGTTCTTTTTTTTTTTTTTATTTTTTGCTTGCTTGTCTGGTTGTTTCGTTTCTAGATTTACTGGGCCCTGTGAGCAGCTCTTTGTTCTTTTTTTTTTTATTTTTTGCTTGCTTGTCTGGTTGTTTCGTTTCTAGATTTACTGGGCCCTGTGAGCAGCTCTTTGTTCTTTTTTTTTTTATTTTTTGCTTGCTTGTCTGGTTGTTTCGTTTCTAGATTTACTGGGCCCTGTGAGCAGCTCTTTGTTCTTTTTTTTTTTATTTTTTGCTTGCTTGTCTGGTTGTTTCTGTTTCTAGATTTACTGGGCCCTGTGAGCAGCTCTTTGTTCTTTTTTTTTTTTATTTTTTGCTTGCTTGTCTGGTTGTTTCGTTTCTAGATTTACTGGGCCCTGTGAGCAGCTCTTTGTTCTTTTTTTTTTTATTTTTTGCTTGCTTGTCTGGTTGTTTCGTTTCTAGATTTACTGGGCCCTGTGAGCAGCTCTTTGTTCTTTTTTTTTTTATTTTTTGCTTGCTTGTCTGGTTGTTTCGTTTCTAGATTTACTGGGCCCTGTGAGCAGCTCTTTGTTCTTTTTTTTTTTTTTTTTTTTTTTGCTTGCTTGTCTGGTTGTTTCGTTTCTAGATTTACTGGGCCCTGTGAGCAGCTCTAAGGGCCATAAATCAGTGTCCCGTTCCCTTATTCGGGATGCTGAATTCGGGAACGGGACACTGATTTATGGTATCCGGGTTCGAATCTGCAATGGAGTATGGATGATGTGTTCACCTTACGGCAGTAGTTCTCTCTCCTCGCTGAAGCAAATGCTCTTAAATTAGAGACAGACAACTGCCTGTATACCATTGGGTAAATTACTCACGATGCTCATTTAACTACCGGCAAATAAATAAATAAAAATACAGGTAGGCTCAGTTGTGATTCGGCCGTCAATTTGGAACGCAGGACTACGACTTGCAGAACGGTATGTTGGAAAGCGTATCAAAATCAATGCATTGCATGATTTTACTAACTTGTTTACGCTTTCCAGCAGCAGGTTGAATAAATGTACACTGCTGGCCACCCAAAATGCAACACCAAGAAGGACACGAGATAGCAAAGCCAGATTTACTGGACACATAACAACAGATACAAAGATGAAACGATTGAGCTTACAGGCCCTTGCGACTTGCGGAACACGCAGACATCAATAGTTCGTGTAGCCCCCCCATGGCTGGCAATAACGACCGCTACATGCCGCGGCATCGAACGAAAGAGGCTTTGGATGTGGGCTCGGGGTATGTCGGTCCAGGCTGCTTCCACACGTTGCCACAGTTCATCAGGCGTAGCCGCGGGTGGTGCTTGCCGGGCCACTCGGTTGCCGATCAGCGACCAGACGTGTTCCATGGGCGACATATCGGGAGAACAGGCGGGCCACGGCAGCAGTGACGCCTAGTGGACCGTGAAGAATTGTTGCACGATGCGTGCCACGTGCGGGAGCGCGTTTTCCTGTTGAAACGTGGCCGCTGGCAGGTCCTGCAGGTAAGGGAGGACTACAGGCTCCAAAAGGTCGGAGATGTAGCGGTGGCTGTTGGGTGTACCGGCGATGAGTACCAGAAGGGTGCGGGTGTCCTATCCAATTGTGCCCCAAACCATAACGCCAGGCGATGGACCGGTATGGCGTTGCATAATGCAGGTGTCACACAGTCTCTCGCTGCGGGGCCGCCACACGCGGATCCGACCGTCGTGGTGTTGCAGGGCGAAGCGGGATTCATCGGAGAAGACAATGTCTGGCCATTCCGTAGTCCAGGTGCGGCACTCAACGGCCCACTACCGCCGCACTCGCCGGTGGCCTAATTTCTGCGCTGACGTTCGTGATGTGGCGGTGCGAGCCGTCAATGCCCGCCGCACAACATGCCGGTCCTCTCGCTCGGTGGTATGCTGCAGCTGCGACAATCTCCTCACGTCGGTCCGTCCGTCCCTCTTGCACCCACCGAACCCATACTCACCTCACTGTGGCTGGATGTCGTCCCACACGGGCGCCGATGTTTCGGTACGATAAACCGCTCTCGCGATAAGCCACTATTCGTCGTCTGTCGAACTCCGAAACGTGCTGGAATGACTGCCGTATTCTGCGACGAGGCATCAGGAAGCTTCCCACGCACAGGTCCGGCAGCACAACAAACTTCCACTACTTACACACCGCCTTCTGTGCACCCTTCTTATAGTGCTTCTCGGTTGCGTGCCGGGCGCACATGATTAGCATATGTCCTGCAATGCTAATCGTTTGCATGTCCTCTTGCGGGCGACGCATGCTGCAAATTTCAGGCCAATCGGATGCTTCCTTCTTGGTGTTGCATTTTGGGGGACCTGCAGTGTATATGGTCCAGCTTTGGCCGTCTGTCTGTCCGCACGATAACTCGCGTAAAACTGGTTCGTGGTAGGGGACAACCAGGGGACAAAACCTATTGAAAATGGGCGAAATGGGGTCAAAGTGCAGGGCACAGGAGCCAGATTTATTCCACAGCCATTATCCTCATAGCTTGACTAAAAATGCTTCTATTAAGGCAAACCTTTATCATGTTGTTCCGGAGGTATACTGAACCAATTCTGTTTAATATCATTGAAATGGGGTCAGAGGTCAAGGCACAGGAGCGAGATTTATTCCACAACCGTTATCCTCATAACTGGAGTAATAACTTGTGCAATGCTTTCTGGTATGTTGGAAAGCGTATCATAATCATTGCATTGCACGATTTTACTAACTTGTTATATATTTCTAGGAAATAAATCTTGTTAAGCGTTGGTGTCATCCTTATTTGTTTTAATGAGCTGCATTTCTATTTTTTTCTATAGTGCGCATCTGCTTAGTGTCTTCTAGAAGCAGATGGATAAATTAATCATTAAGGAAAACCTCACAAATCGCACGCTGAGACAAACGACGAAACATCCATCACTCCTTGCGAATCCAACAGAGTTCTTAGAACAAAAAAAAAAAAAGTGACATTTAATTGCAGGAATGTGAAAACATGCGAAACCGTTAAATTGGTTGACATATTTTCAGTTGCGGCAATTACTGTAGTATAGCCATGTGCAAAACACGACGCGTCAAACCTCCTATCATTAGTTTCCTTTTGCTAAATCGCGTAACGCAGTTGGTATTTCCTTTTCAGCAAACTAACACGCTTCAAGTAGAACTCCTTATTTTTGTTCATTTCACAGCTTTGTGGGCATCTGCATGGAAATTTTTCTAGAAACAAGAAATTTCACAACGGAACTTCCTAGTTTTTTTGCTTTCTTATTTTTTTTTTCAGATTTGCGCTTCAATAATTGCGTTTTTGTTAAGTGATTGGTGCTGGTTTCTGACTTTCGATTTTATACTAAAAAGTATGAGATTTTTCCACGCATAAAAATCTCATACCGGACTTCTTAAATTGGGACACACCGTGAAACATTTTCTGAAATTCAACAGCCACTTTCTGTCATTTTTTTTCGTAAATTTATGAAGCATATTTCTGATACAAAGTTCTCCGTGAAATGACAGAAAGAAACCTGAATTTCACGGATTTTTCGTAACCTCGAGAAAATTTTGAATTTTCAGAAACCTTTCCGCAGTTTCTTTCTTATCATCATCATTCTCAACCATTATCAATCCACTGCTGGACGAACATCTCTCCAAGCCTCTTCCACAACGGCCTGTCTTGTGCCAGTCTCCTCCATGTCACTCCCGCATACTTTCGAATTTCACCCACCCATCTCCCATGTGGTCTTCTTCTGGGTCTTTTCCTGTCCTTTGAATCCAGTCTAAAATTTCAGCTGTCCATCGATGGTCTGCCATTCTGGCAGTATGTCCAGCCCATTGCCATTTCCGGGATTTTACTCTGTTCATGATGTCTTCCACTCTTGTCATTTTTCGGATCCACGAGTTTCTCTTCTTATCTCTCCTGGTTACACCAAGCATGCACCTCTCCATGCTGCTTTGAGTTGTCTGCAGCCTTTGTATGTCTCTTTTAGTTAAGGTCCACGTCTCTGCACCATACGTAAGCACTGGAAAGATGCATTGATCAAACACTTTTCTTTTAAGACATAATGGCATATTGCTCTTGAAAATTATGCTGTTTCTTCCAAAAGCTCTCCAGGCAAGTTTTATGCGCCGATTAATTTCTTCATCAATGTGACCCTCACTTGATATCTGCTGTCCAAGATAAATGTACGTGTCTGTTATCTCCAGCTTTTCTCCATCAATCGATAAATCTTCATTTCTTGTAAAAGCATTGAACATCACTTTTGTCTTCTGAAAGTTCATTTTTAATCCCACTTCTTTACTCTTGTCAGCAAGTTCCTGGATCATACTCTGCAGCTCTGATGGGGTAGTTGCAAAAATGACTACGTCATCAGCAAAACGAAGGTGGTTTAGATAACCTCCATTAATCTTTATCCCTTTGTTTTCCCAGTTCAGTGATTGAAAGACATTTTCCAATGTGGTATTAAAGAGTTCGGAGATATGGTGTCACCTTGTCGCACTCCCTTTCCAATCTTTATGGGTGCTGTATTCTCAAATAGCCTAATCTTTGCACTTGCACTTTCATAGATGTTATGAATAATATTAATGTATGCAACTTCAATACCGCAGGATTTCAAAGCCATTGTAACTGCTGATGGTT
The DNA here is from genome assembly GCA_039090855.1 of Macrothele yani. Classification (NCBI taxonomy): domain Eukaryota; kingdom Metazoa; phylum Arthropoda; class Arachnida; order Araneae; family Macrothelidae; genus Macrothele; species Macrothele yani. The sequence continues at coordinate 61,795,977 of CM077032.1, read as the reverse complement.
TCACCAAATCAAAGGCTTTTTCATAATCGATAAAAGCCATGCACAATGGAAGTTCATATTCCCTCGCTCTTTCAATTAGTTCTCTCAGTACGTGGATATGATCTATTGTTCTGTAGCCACTCCTGAATCCAGCTTGTTCTCTTGGTTGAGCCATGTCCAGTGTTACCTTCAAGCTGTGTGAAAGAACTTTAGTGAAGATTTTATAAACCACTGTTAGGAGGCTTGATAGGTCTGTAGTTCCTGAGATCCTCATATGTTGACAGTAAATTGCCGTTGAAGAGATGTGCTAACGGAAAATTCTGAATTTTCAGAAACCCTTCCGCAGTTCCTTTCGTATATTAACGAAAAAATACCGTTCTCATTTTTTCTGTATCCGTATGACGAGAAATTGCCAGTAATGGGAGCGATTGGTGTGAATACTTAAGGTAGAATTAACTTTCAAATTTCCATCTTCTGTCTAATTTTGAAGTTCCGTAGCCAGATCGGATATTGTGGATAGAATATTACGTGAATTTCGTTTATTGTAGCACTCCCCAATAAACAGAAACATCCCTTCTCCCCTATTGTGTGCACCAGTTATTTATTATATACTGTGTTACTGTAAGACACCGCGTACTTAACTTATTGTAGAGATGATTACACGATATCTATGCATCAGTCGTTGGACAACTTAAGACAAAAGCTATCAAGAGTAAATTTTATATATAGGACTAGCAGGGGTACCTCGTATTTCCCGGGTAAATATTCGTGGAATTTTTTTTTTTTTTTTTTATTGGAGTTTCAACGACCACCGTGAGCAACTCAATGGGCTATAAGCAGTCGCCTGTCCCTAATTTAGGGTCACTGTTTCCAGGGAAGGGAGAGAGCCAGTACCGTAAGACAAACACAACATCCATGCCTCACCGGGATTCGAACCCGGGCCCCGTTCGGACGAATGATCAAAGGCCATCGTTTAGACCACTGCGCCACCGAGGCGGTGTTTCGTGGAATTACCAAGTTCAGCGGGTGAAATTTTATGAATGAAAAATACACAGTCCAGTCACCTTATTGTGACCACCTCCTACTTGTGACGTCAACAGCGCGTAGCCAATGAAAGAAGGCATGTGTCGTGAGCTGGCTTGGAGGGTATGTAAAGTGTGCTGTAGGCATTTTGAAAACATATAGGCCGCGGGTGGCCTAGTGGGCAACGTTCGTGACTGCCACGGAAAGGACCTCAGGTTCGATCCCAACAGGTACGAACGCTCGATCCACTAAATATCCGCCGTGCGTCGGATGGGCACGTTAAGCAGTCGGACCCCGGGTACTGGCCCCCAGGTAATAAATAAGGGCGTCTTCCTCCCCCTTTCTACTTCGCTTCCGTGTCACTTTCCTATCGGGCACTCTAGCCCAAATCTCCTAGCTTCCTATTTCTAAGGGTTGTTTAAGACCGGGGGTCAGACACTCCCTTCCTAAAATCCTCTACATATGATCATGATCATTTGAAAACATATCCCTGTTTCCTGTCATGGATAAAAGGAGCGATTTATCAGATTTGCAAAAAGGGATGATTATCGGCTTTCGGGCCAACGATGGCAGTGATTCTGAAGCAGCGCAGTTTGTGAACTGTTCGCGTGCTGCTGTGCTTAAAGTGTATCGTGATTTGAGAAATGACACCAATGCGAATAAGGGACGTGGAAACTGCGGAGCACCACGTGCCACTGATGTGAGAGGTGAACGTCGGCTGCGAAGGTGCGTGAGGGCCGATCGACATGCTACAGTGGAGCAACTCACTGGCCGAATGAACCAGGCGGCTACCGGAAGTGTGTCTAAAACGACAGTTTAGCGAACTCTGCTGCGTATGGGGCTCCGATGCAGACGGATGGTCACTGCCCCTATGCTAACGAAGGTGCATCGGCAGAAAAGGCTTACATTTGCACGGCAGTATCGAAATTGAACCTCCGCTGATTCGCAAAGGATTGCCTTCTCCGATGAGTCACGTTTTCTGCTTCAACGAACGGATGGACGTTGGCGTGTGAGGCGAGAAACATCGGAGAACAAACACTCTTCAACCATTGCTGGAAGAACACAAGCTGGTGGGGGCAGCGTTATGGTCTGGGGAATGTTTTCGTGGCATTCCCTGGGTCCACTCATACCTGTGGAAGGCACTATAGACCGAATTCGTTATAAATCCATCCTTGCAGACCACGAACACCCATACATGCTGATTGTCTTCCCTGGGGCGGATGGGATCTTCCAGTATGACAATCCGACGTGTCACACAGCTAGAAATGTCCGAGAGTGGTTAGAAGAGCTCGATGAAAACTTCAAAGTACTTCCCTGGCCCCCTAATTCCCCAGACCTAAACCCAATTGAGCATCTGTGGGACTTCCTGGATCGTGTTGTTCGCTCTATGGATCATCCACTACGCGCCCTCCAGCAATTGTCAGATGCACTGCAGTCACCATGGCTCCACATGCTTATGAACACCTTCCAGCACCTTATTGAGTCACTCCTAGCCCGTCTAGCTGCTGTCCGCGCTGCACACGGCGGTTACTCTGGTTATTAGCAGTGGCCTCAGTAATGTGACTCGACCGTGTATATTCCTATAATTTTCCAGTCAATTTATTTTAATCATTGCTTTTTGGTCGAGAATTAGACACTGTGTTTTGAAGCTACATTTTCTGGCGCGTGAGAGTAGAAAACGTACTTTCCCGAGTGGTTGTTGAAACAGGAAGCGTTCATAGAATTTTTTTGAAATTTCTTGATATAGGGGTAAAAAAAAAAAAACGAAAAAAAACCAGCAGCTTCACAACTTGATGAGGATTCAATCGCAGTGGTTGGTTTTTGCTCTGGTCTTATTGTTAATAAAGGCATCTTTCACGGGTGTGAGGAACAGAGAGTGTACCCTGAATGTGTGCTGCTTGCACGTGGACAAAAGCGCTAATGAAACGAATTCAAAGTCATTAAAAAAAAAAACGCAACCTCGTTGGGAAAAAATGTGATTTCGGTCAGTTTTCTATCGGTTTTCCAGATTCATCTTGGCATTTTTAATGAATAAGATTTAAAATTCAGCTTTAAAAGGGAAAAAGAAATCATATGATTCGGCGTTCAAGAGAAAAATACGCCTTGATATCCAACCGGGGGGAAGGGGGGGGGTGCTTGAGCTCCCTGAAACCCCCCTTCCCGAAAAATTCTGTATTTATATTTAACTAGCTTTACTACCCGGCTCTGCCCGGTATTTAGGCTTATTAATTGCATATTCCCTTATATGTCACTGAAAAAATCGGGGAGGAGGAAATGATGCTTGCAAGAAAGAACAAGAAAGATGGCACCGAATTTTCGGGTGTAATAAGCACGTCTTTTGAATCCGTTCTGACGCAAATTAAATTTATCAAAGCTATTCAAAGTCAATGGAACCGGTATGGAAAACAATAGTATCAGACAGAAGAAAGAAGTTTTTCAATAGGGTTTTTAATCCTTCGGATATTGCTGTAAACGGAATCGTGAGCTTACGAACTCTTAGAAACAGAGATATCGACAAAAATAAGATGTGACTTTACGTCCCCTGGTGGGAAAACCATGCATTATTTTAGGAAGAAAGTATTTTCAAAAGGTTCATCCATATAAGCGGTATCGGTCGAAGAAAAAAATTGGTCGAGTTTTCAGGAGCCCAGATTTTGCAACAAATACTTCGGAAGCAGAAATTAACACTTATGACCCCTGGTGGCTAAAGTGTTCTTTACCAAACATTAGAAATCATGTGAAAAATATTTTCCATCAGGTCTTGTATGCGATACAGGAAGAATTTTTCAAATCAGAGCTTTAGGAGCCGAAATAACGCAGAAAACGCAATTTACCTCTGTGCCCCCTAGCGGAAAGTCTATGATTTACTTGAAATTTTTGAATTTATAGGAAAAGCATTTCGCATTGGAAACACTATCCAACAAAGAAGGAATTTTTCAAATCGTACTCTTAGAAGTAGAGATATTGACAAAAATAAGATATATATCTACGCCCCCTGGCGTAGAAACCATGCATTTTTTCAAGAAGAAAATTTTCCTGAAAGGTTTGTCGACATGAGTAGTATCGGTCAACAAACGACTTTTTTTTCAATCGAGAATTAAGAAGCTCATATTTTGCTGCAAAGACAACAGAAGCGGAAATTAAGACTTACGCCACCTTGTGGCCAAACCATTTCTTACTAAAATTAGAAAATATGTGCAAACGATTTCCCATCAGGAGCTGTATGCGGTGCAGAAAGAATTTTTTAAATCGGAGATTTAGAAGCAGAGATATAGGGGGAAACGCAATTTACATTTACGCCCCCTAGCGGAAAGTCTATGAATTATTTGAAAATTTTGAAATTATATGAACCACGTGTCACACTAGAAACACTCTCCAACAAAGAAGAATTTTTCAAATCGGACTCCTAGAAGTAGAGATATTTACAAAAATAAGATATACCTCTACGCCCCTGGCGTAGAAACCATGAACTATTTTAAGAAGAAAATGTTTCTAAAAGCTTTGTCGACATGAGTAGTATCGGTCAACAAACGACTTTTTGTTCAATCGAGAATTCTCATGCTCATATTTTGCTGCAAATACACTGACGGAAAAAAAATCCCAACACCACGAAAAAATAGTTGTAGAGGAATGAAATGGCGGCAATACATTTATATAGTTAACATATGTAATCGATTAAGGTTTCAAGATCACAGCTTATTGTAAGCGCGAGAAGAGCCATTTTAAATGTGAAATGCTGGTACATTAATAACCGGTGTAACCGCCAGAATGTTGAATGCAAGCACGCAAACGTTCATGCATTGTGTCGTACAGGTGCTGGATGTCAGTTTGTGGGATGGAGTTCCAAGCCTGTTGCACTTGGTCGGTCAATACAGGGACGGTTAATGCTGGTTGGGGGTGACGCTGTAGTTGTCGTCCAATGATGTCCCATACGTGCTCGATTGGTGAAAGATCTGGTGATCTAGCAGGCCACGGCAACATGTCGACACTCTGTAGATCATGTTGGGTTACAACAGTGGTATACGGGCGAGCGTTATCCTGTTGGAAAACACCCCTGGAATGCTGTTCATGAATGGCAGCACTCCAGGTTGAATCACCAGACCGACGTACAACTGTGCCGTCAGGGTGCGTGGGATAACCACGAGAGTGCTCCTGTTATAGGAAATTGCTCCCCAGACCATAACTCCAGGTGTAGGTCCAGTGTGTCTCGGCCGCAGACAGGTTGGTTGCAGGCGCTCACCTGGCCTCTTTCTAACCAACACACGGCCATCACTGGCACCCAGGCAGAACCGGCTTTCATCAGAAAACACAACAGATTTCCACTCCGTCCTCCAATGAGCTCTAGCTTGACAACACTGACGTCGCAAACGGCAGTGGTTTGGAGTAAGTGGAATGCACGCTACAGGGCGTCTGGCTCGGAGCTGTCCTTCAAGTAACCGATTTGTAACAGTTCGTTGTGTCACTGTGGTGGCAACTGCAGCTCGAATTGCTGCCGCAGACGCAGTACGATGCGCCACGGCCATACGCCGTACACTGCGGTCTTCCCTCTCAGTAGTGCCACGTGGCCGGCCTAAACCCGGTCATGTTGAGGCAGTACCTTCCCTTGACCACCGCTGCCAACAATCATGCACAGTGGCTACATTTCTGCCAAGTCGTTCTGCAATATTGCGGAAAGAAAATCCACCTTCTCGTAGCCCTATTACACGACCTCGTTCAAACTCCGTGAGCTGTTGATAATGGCTTCTTCGTCTTCTTAAAGGCATTCTTGACTAACATCAACACACTACGTCGAATCTCAACGATAACTAACGCTCACGAATGTTACAGCGCGTATTTACAGCAAACCTGCTTTGCATGTTCCGAGGGGCGCTACTAGCGCCACACGTATGCGCCGAGCGCGAAATTTGCATAGACGTCATCTTACAGATGTACTCTCACCGCCTACCAACTGTCGTTTATCTAACACAACCCCTTCTTGGTGTTGGGATTTTTTTTCCGTCAGTGTACAACAGAAGCGGAAGTTAAAATTTACGCCCCCTGGTGGCCAAAGTAATTTTTGTAAGAAATTGGTAATTATGTGCAAACGATTTCCCACCAGGAGCTATATCCGGTGCAGAAAGAAATTTTTAAATCGGAGATTTAGAAGCAGAGATATAGGGGGGAACGCAATTAACTGCTACGCCCCCTAGCGGAAAGTCTATGAATTGCTTGAAAATTTTGAAATTATATGAAAAACATGTCACACGGAAAACACTATCCAACAAAGAAGGAATTTTTCAAATCGGACTCCTAGAAGTAGAGATATTGACAAAAATATAATGTACATCTGCGCCCCCTGTCTGAGAAACTGTGGAATATTTTAAGAAGAAAATATTCTGAAAAGGTTTATCGATATGAGTGGCATCAGTCCACGAAAGAATTTTTTAATCGATACTTTAGAAGCTCAGATTTTATGGCAAATACATCAGAAGCAAAAATTAACACTCACGCCCCCTGGTGGCCAAAGTATTCTTTACCAAAAATTTGAAATTATATGCAAAAGATTTTCGATCAGGAGATGTATCCGCTGAAGAAATTTTTTTTTCAAATCGAAGTTTTGGAAGAAGATTTATCGGGGAAAATGTCGTTTACTTTTACGCCCCCAAGCGGAAAATCTATGCGTAATTTGAAAAAGTAACTATATCTAAAATACTCTTCGACATAAATGGAATCGAAACATATACATTTTTTTCAATCGGATGTTTAGAAGCAAATATATGGAATAAAACGTATTTTTGAATTCGACATCATCTGCATTTACCGGCGAAATTGTACGTCGTAAAGAAACGATGAAATAAAGGATCATCATTTGCATATTTCAAGCTTCCCAATGCAAAAAGAATTTTTCAAATCGGACTAATAGTTGCTGAGATATCGTGGGTACAGACGGACGGACGGACAAACCGATAACAGAAGTACGATCTTTTTTTACAAAAGACATGCTAAAAAAGCTGATTTCACAAAATCGGTCATTACAAATAAGTTATTCATAGTGTGATTATTTCAACACTTGGCCGTACACAACATATTTGGTTTCTCCTTCATCGGCGACAATATATAATTTTGTTGGGTCCTTTGCTCTTGACATTCCAACACACAGCTGTAGAATCAAACGGACCAAAATCGTTACGAATTATTTAACACGCGTCCAGGAGACACAGCATTAGACCACTGACTGAACAAAATTCGTTACCAATTTGTTATCGACGATCAAATGCATCACGTGCTTTCAGTTTCAGACGTTTTTAAGGGGCGAATCTCTGGGATAAAAAAGCTAAACACGCATCTTTGCGAATATTTTATGAAACTGGCTGAAATTTTAATGAACACCATAAATCGTTAATACATGAACATGACCTCCGAATTTCGCCTGAATAGGTAAATAATTTTTTAAATTAGCCGTCAAATTTTTTTTACCGTTTCTGCGTATATATATTTCTGTTTCCGGATGAATTAAAAATTCCGTGCCTATTTTAAAAAATTTTGACCGGATTCCGGTGGGACTCCTCTTATTACCAATGCATGGTGTTGATAAAAATTTCAGCCCGCTTTTTTAAGATTTCGCAATGTTCGTTTTTGCATTTTTGTATGCACAGTCCTCAAAGAATAGAAACGCCTGTGGATGTGCCGCGGCGATTAATGCAGTCACGTGCTTTCAGATAACGATGACGTAGCAAGCGACGCTGACTTTATTGATTATCTTATTAATTAATTCATAACTAGCGAACGGAACAACGTAGAGATCTTAAAAGAAATTCCAATATTAATAAGCTATGCAAATTTCACGATGCCACAGTTCGGCGTTCGAGAGTTTTTGTTGCTTCAGACAAACAAACGTTTTGTGTTTTATATATTAGATTATATGGTATACGATTAAGAAGTATATCGGATCACGTATCGTGATTTTTTGTTTCAAACTTCGACGTAATAATTTTCAGCTCTGTCAGCCCGGGAGGGGCGGGCCCCATCGGTCCTCCTCGTGGGTGCGCCTCTGCGAATTTCTTGGAGTAGAGTAGAAATCAAAGTTTCCAGCAATTTACTGTCTACTGTCGTTGAAAAAGCCACCTGGCTGTTATGTGAAAACTTGGAAACTTTCAAAAAATTGCTGGTAGTTTGCACCAAAAAGTGGTGCTACACTAGCTGCACCACTTTCTGAGAAAACATACACCACTTTGTGGTGCAAACCAAACACAACAAATGTGTAACTTGTGGTGCAACCTTGAACCAAAAAGTGGTTCAAGGTTATGCCATGTTGTCGGGTTTTGTTTGCACCACACAATGGTGTATCTTTTCTCAGAAAGGGGTGCAGCTGGTGTAGCACCACTTTTTGGTGCAAGCCAATCTATGACAAAATTATTAACAGGGTACCTTCCTTCAAAAAACCATCTGATTGATGTGCAAAATCTTGAAAACTTTGATTTCTGTTCTACACCAAGAAATTCGGATTACTAGTATAGTTATACGTACTACAGTATTGAAGGAAATTATATTGTTTTACATTTTGAAGAATAATAAACTCCTGAAGAAAATACGTGAAATACTATAGGGGTAAAGCACGTGTCCGGAAGAAAATATGTGACGTACTACAGAGGTAAAGCACGTGTCTTGAAGAAAATATGTGACGTACTACAGAGTCAAAGCACGTTTCCTGAAGAAAATATGTGACGTACTACAGAGGTAAAGCAGGTGTCTTGAAGAAAATATGTGACGTACTACAGAGGTAAAGCACGTGTCCTGAAGAAAATATGTGACGTACGACAGAATCAAAGCACGTTTCCTGAAGAAAATATGTGACGTACTACAGAGGTAAAGCAGGTGTCTTGAAGAAAATATGTGACGTACTACAGAGGTAAAGCACGTGTCCTGAAGAAAATATGTGACGTACGACAGAGTCAAAGCACGTTTCCTGAAGAAAATATGTGACGTACTACAGAGGTAAAGCAGGTGTCTTGAAGAAAATATGTGACGTACTACAGAGGTAAAGCACGTGTCCTGAAGAAAATATGTGACGTACTACAGAGGTAAAGCAGGTGCCTTGAAGAAAATATGTGACGTACGATAGAGTCAAAGCACGTGTCCTGAAGAAAATATGGGACGTACTACAGAGTCAAAGCACGTTTCCTGAAGAAAATATGTGACGTACTACAGAGGTAAAGCAGGTGTCTTGAAGAAAATATGTGACGTACTACAGAGGTAAAGCACGTGTCCTGAAGAAAATATGTGACGTACTACAGAGGTAAAGCAGGTGCCTTGAAGAAAATATGTGACGTACGATAGAGTCAAAGCACGTGTCCTGAAGAAAATATGGGACGTACTACAGAGGTAAAGCACGTGTCCTGAAGAAAATATGTGACGTACGATAGTCAATTAACGTGTCCTGAAGAAAATATGGGACGTACTACAGAGGTAAAGCACGTGTACTGAAGAAAATATGTGACGTACTACAGAGGTAAAGCACGTGTACTGAAGAAAATATGTGACGTACTACAGAGGTAAAGCACGTGTCCTGAAGAACATATGTGACGTACTACAGAGGTAAACCACGTGTCCTGAAGAAAATATGTGACGTACTACAGAGGTAAAGCACGTGTCCTGAAGAAAATATGGGACGTACTACAGAGGTAAAGCACGTGTACTGAAGAACATATGTGACGTACTACAGAGGTAAAGCACGTGTCCTGAAGAACATATGTGACGTACTACAGAGGTAAAGCACGTGTCCTGAAGAAAATACATGACGTACTACAGGGCTAAAGCACGTGTCCTGAAGAAAATATGTGACGTACGATAGTCAATTAACGTGTCCTGAAGAAAATATGGGACGTACTACAGAGGTAAAGCAGGTGTCCTGAAGAAAATATGGGACGTACTACAGAGGTAAAGCACGTGTCCTGAAGAAAATATATGACGTACGACAGAGTCAAAGCACGTTTCCTGAAGAACATATGTGACGTACTACAGGGGTAAAGCACGTGTCCTGAAGAAAATATGGGACGTACTACAGAGGTAAAGCACGTGTCCTGAAGAAAATATATGACGTACGACAGAGTCAAAGCACGTTTCCTGAAGAACATATGTGACGTACTACAGAGGTAAAGCACGTGTCCTGAAGAAAATACGTGACGTACTACAGGGCTAAAGCACGTGTCCTGAAGAAAATATGTGACGTACTACAGAGGTAAAGCACGTGTCCTGAAGAAAATATGTGACGTACGACAGAGTCAAAGCACGTTTCCTGAAGAAAATATGTGACGTACTACAAAGGTAAAGCAGGTGTCTTGAAGAAAATATGTGACGTACGACAGAGTCAAAGCACGTTTCCTGAAGAAAATATGTGACGTACTACAGAGGTAAAGCAGGTGTCTTGAAGAAAATATGTGACGTACGATAGAGTCAAAGCACGTGTCCTGAAGAAAATATGGGACGTACTACAGAGGTAAAGCACGTGTCCTGAAGAAAATATGTGACGTACGATAGAGTCAAAGCACGTGTCCTGAAGAAAATATGCCGCCCCGGTGGCGCAGTGGTCTAAGCGATGGCCTCTGATCATTCGTCCGAACGGGGTCCGGGTTCGAATCCCGGTGAGGCATGGATGTTGTGTTTGTCTTACGGCACTGGCTCTCTCCCTTCCCTGGAACCAGTGACCCTAAATTAGGGACGGGCGACTGCTTATAGCCCATTGAGTTGCTCACGGTGGTCGTTAAACCTCCAAAAAAAAAAAAAAAAAAAAAAAAAAAAAAAAAAGAAAATATGGGACGTACTACAGGGGTAAAGCACGTGTACTGAAGAAAATATGTGACGTACTACAGAGGTAAAGCACCTATCCTGAAGAAAATATGTGACGTACTACAGAGGTAAAGCACGTGTCCTGAAGAACATATGTGACGTACTACAGAATCAAAGCACGTGTCAAGACGACAAATATGCAGCGACACATTCCGTCCGTGCGGCTTACTTTGGAGAGCAACTTATGCCGGAGTGAGTGGGCACGGACAAACTTGTGTTTTCACATTGGCGCCCGAATGTAAAAATGGTTGAACTGGCCTTTGGGTTCTTCAAGAAATGTGTGATGTTTGAAAATTTGGTTTTCTCTTCTGCACCAAGAAATTCTGATTACTTATATAGTTATACTATTAAAGGATATTGAATTGTTTTAAATTCTGAAGAACAATAAATTTCCGAAGAAAATATTTGACGTATCACAGAGGTGAAGCACGTGTCAAGACGACAAATATGCAGCGACACATTCCGTCCGTGCGGCTTAGTTGGGAGAGCAACTAACTCCGGAGTGAGGGGACACGATTTCGATCTCCGTCGTGGATGAACTTGTGTTTTCACAAATAATTTTTGGTTGTTGTTTTTGGAGGTTTAACGACCACTCAGGGATTATAAGCAGCCGCCCGTCCCTAATTTAGGGCCAATGGTTCCAGGGAAGGGAGAAAGCCACGCCGTAAAACAAACACAACATCCATGCCTCACTGGGATTCGAACCAGGACCCCATCTCGGACGAATGAATTATTATTATTTATTTATTTTTGATTGGAGGTTTAACGACCACCGTGAGCAACTCAATGAGCTATAAGCAGTCGCTCATCCCTAATTTAGGGCCAATGGTTCCAGGGAAGGGAGAGAGAGCCACGCCGTAAAACAAACACAACATCCATGCCTCACTGGGGTTCGAACCAGGACCCCATCTCGAACGAATGAATTATCATTTCTTTTTTTTTTATTATTGGAGGTTTAACAACCACCGTGAGCAACTCAAAGGGCTATAAGCAGTCGCCCGTCCCTAATTTAAGGTCACTGGTTCCAGGGAAGGGAGAGAACTAGCGCCGTAAGACAAACACAGCATCCATGCCTCAATGGGATTCGAGCCCGGATCCATCTCGGACGACTGATCAGAAGCCATCGCTTAGACCACTGCGCCACTGGGGTGGCAGTTATATTCTTTGAAGAAGAAAATATGATTTAATGACATTTGAAATACCATCATGAAATTCCAAGAAAGAATCAATGTGATAAGAAAGAATCAGAAAGGTGCGTGTGAAATTGCGATTAAACGCAGATTGTGAAATGTTAAACACGGCAGCTTGCGTATTTTCGTTTCCTTTGACCGCTAATCAGTGGCAGGTGGGAGGCGAAAGAAGTTCTGAGCAGATAAGTGAATTAGTTTACAAGGGCTACTTTGTTTCTCAAAGGGAACGCTTGGTGTGGAAACACTTAGCGTCTCTTCCAACGCAAACGGCGTTTCCGTACACATAACGAAGATTTCTCACAATCTTTCCTAAGATGGTGGTGGTTAGCGTGAATAAATACGCGATGATTTCGATCGTATGAGAGCCATCCCATTGGGTAAAATGATATCACGTGAGTCTCGCCGGCATCCCACGCGAAAACATCTTAACCCGATTCCTGACAGGCATACGATACAAGGAATTTATTGAGCTATTCTTTAATTTTCTTCTTTTTGGACTTCCGCCAGGATCAACTGCAACTCCCAAACACAGGCGCCATATGGCCCGTCACTTCCTTTAGACTAGAATAACTTGAGGTATTAAATGGCCTACTCCAGACATAATTTAAACTCGGCTAGAGTGAGCGGCAAAATGTCTTTACCTTGAAGAGGGTAGGGTGTCTCTCGACCGTGAAGCCTCTATCGTCTTTACCAGATTCGAAATTTTTGTATGAATAAATACTTCCTACCGAGCTTTTCCTCGGACCAGCTGGGTGAACAAAATTTAATTTCAAACGATACAAAATATCGAAATCGGGTATAAAATTGTGCAAAATTTTTAGTCGCATTTCATGTTAATTAAAATAAACATCGCATACTGCAGTGGAATTTACGAGCCACTCTCCGTGATTCATTTAGTGAATTAACGAAGCATATTTCTCGATGTGCAATGCTTTTACAGGAAATGAAGATTTATGGATTCATTTAGAAAAGCGTGAGACAACACATTTATCTTGGGCAGCAGATACTAAGTATAGGTCACATACACAGTGTGGCAAAGAATTTTTAAGACTGGGTCTGTAAAATGAAATAGAAACAAGAAATTATAATTTGTTTTGGTTTGTTATTCAAAATAAGTCCCTCCGGCTTCAATACACTTGTTACAGCGATTTAATAATGATTCGAATGCCTGTTCCAGTTCACTTTGCGGAATTGCCTCCAAAGCACGCGTCGAAGCTGTTTGTATGGTCGAAATATCATCAAAATAACACCCTTTTAAGGTCATTTTAAGTTTTGGGAATAAAGAAAAGTCTCAAGGTGCTAAATCAGGCGAATACGGTGGATGATTCAACACACACACGTTATTTTGCGCCAAAAATCTACGAACAAGAAGTGAGGAGTGACTGGGTGCATTATCGTGCAACAAACACCAACTGTTTTCATCTCGACATTCTGGACGAATGCGACGAATTCTGCCCATCAAACGCCTCAAAACATTTAAATAAAACTCACCAGTAATTGCTTGTCCACTTGGAACAAATTCTTTGTGGATAATACCCTTACTATCGAAGAATGTAATGAGCATTATTTTGATTTTCGATGGAACTTTTCTTTTTTTTTTTTTTTTTTTTTCGTTAGTGGCGAGTTTTTTGACTTCCATTCCGCACTTTGTCGCTTTGTTTTAGGATCATATTGAAAACACCATGTTTCATCACCTGTAACAATCGATTTTAAGAAGCTTGGATCATTTTCAGCGGCTGAAATGATGTCTCTGCAATGTGCACTTCTCCTTGATTTTTGTTCATTGGTTAACGTGTGTGGAACAAATTTAGCACAGACTTTTGTTTTGCCCAAATCTTCATGCAGGATGGTTCGAATCGTTTCTTTGTTGATGTTTAAAGACTCTTCCATCATTCTTAGTGACGCACATCGATTGTTTGACACGAAATCACGCACTTTTTCAATAATCTCAGGTGTCCTAGATGAACTTGGTCTTCCGGTATGCTTATCATCTTCTAGCGTATCTCTTCCGCCCAAAAAAACGTTTGTGCCACAGGAAAACATTTGATCTACTTAAACAAAACTCACCGTAAACTTGTTTTATCATTTGGTACATTTGCGAGGCACTTTTACCAAGTTTTGCGTTAAATTTAATAACAGCCCTTTGTTCCATCTTAATAATTCAGCATGAAAAAAATTTAGCTTCTCTAATGAACGCCCGTTTCGTTTGAGTTACTTTAACAACTGCGCAGTACTTTTGGCAGAAAGCAAGCAGATGGTCACAGTTTATAACTTATTCGCGATTACACTGGTGGCGCCACCGTAGGCTGCAATCTAGCGCCAGTCTTAAAAACTCTTTGACGCACTGTGTATATGAAGAAATTAATGGGTGTATAAGACTTGCCTGGAGAGCGTTTGGAAGAAACAGTACAATTTTTAAGAGCAGTATGCCATTGGTGGTTTTGAATGGAGCTAAAATTGATTTTGTGAATAGTCATTCTTACTTGGGAGTTTTCATCTCGACATTCGAAATGATTTGAAATGGAATATGCATATTGACAACCTGACTAATATAATATCTAGAAACATTGGGGTAGTTAGTAAGATTATGATAAATTTGTCCCCTAAAATAATGATACTTTTATATTATACACTAATACAAACACATTAAAATTACTGTATACTGACATGGGGGTAAACAACACAATATAACATTAAAAAAATACAGGTATTACAGAATAGATATATAAGATTAATAGACCTAAAAACTCTTAAATATTCTATACCTAATTTTACCTTCATAAGTAAATCCCAATAAATATAATATACTTACAATAAAACAATTGCCGCCCCGGTGGCGCTTGCCTCTGATCATTCGTCCGTAAGGGGTCCGGGCTCGAATTCTGTCAAGCATGGATGTTGTGTTTGTCTTACGGCACTGGCTCTCTCCCTTCCCTGGAACCAGTGACCCTAAATTAGGGACGGGCGACTGCTTATAGCCCATTGAGTTGCTCACGGTGGTCGTTAAACCTCCAACCAAAAGGAAAAAAATCAATTAATTGACTATAATCTTGGTAAAATAATGTTCAGAAGAATTAAAAATGATTTATACCATGACTTAATATCATTAAATATTCGTACTCATAGTTATGAAACCAGGAATCGATCAACACTTATACGTAATTTCCCTCGGACAGAAACAATTAAAATGAATATTAATTATTCGGGTCCAAAACTTTGGAGCTCCTTGCCTTGTGACGTAAAATCTATTAACAATTTTGACCTATTTAAAAAAAAATTTCAAGCACCACCTTATTAACAAGTCTCTCAATTAGTGCTGAGTTGACCTGATCTGATCGCTGGATTGATTTCACGGCTTATGATTAAACCTTTCATCTATATCATCATCATCATTGTCAAGCATTATCAATCCACTGCTATACGAAGGTCTCTCTAAGTTTCCTCCACAACGGTCTGTCTTGTGCCAGTCTCCTCCATGTCACTCCCGCATACTTTCGAATTTCTTTTTTTGATTGGTTGGAGGTTTAACGACCACCGTGAGCAACTCAATGGGCTATAAGCAGTCGCCCGTCCCTAATTTAGGTTCACTGGTTCCAGGGAAGGGAGAGAGCCAGTGCCGTAAGACAAACACAACATCCATGCCTCACCGGGATTCGAACCCGGACCCCTTACGGACGAATGATCATAGGCCAACGCCTTAGACCACTGCGCCACCGGGGCGGCCTTTCGAATTTCATCCACCCATCTCCGATGTGGTCTTCTTCTGGGTCTTTTCCTGTCCCTCCAATCTAAAATTTCGGCTGTTCATCGATGATCTGTCCTTCTGGCAGTATGTCCAGCCCATTGCCATTTCAGGGATTTAACTCTGATCATGATGTCTTCCACTCTTGTCATTTTTCGGATCCACGAGTTCCTCTTCTTATCTCTCCTGGTTACACCAAGCATGCACCTCTCCATGCTACTTTGAGTTGTCTGCAGCCTTTGTATGTCTCTTTTAGTTAAGGTCCACGTCTCTGCACCATACGTAAGCACTGGAAGGATGCATTGATCAAACACTTTTCTTTTAAGACATAATGGCATATTGCTCTTGAAAATTATGCTGTTTCTTCCAAAAGCTCTCCAGGCAAGTTTTGTACGCCGATTAATTTCTTCATCAATGTGACCCTCACTTGATGTCTGCTGTCCAAGATAAACATACGTATCTGTTATCTCCAACTTTTCTCCATCAATCGATAAATCTTCATTTCTTGTAAAAGCATTGAACATCACTTTTGTCTTCTGAAAGTTCATTTTTAATCCCACTTCTTTACTCTTGTCAGCAAGTTCCTGGATCATACTCTGCAGCTCTGATGGGGTAGTTGCAAAAATGACTATGTCATCAGCAAAACGAAGGTGGGTTAAATAATCTCCATTAATCTTTATCCCTTTGATTTCACAATTCAGTGATTGAAAGACATATTTTCCAATACACTTATGTATTTATTTAATCTTTCAGTTATATTCAATGTGCCTTTGACTTGTCTTTTGTATTGTTATTTGTTGTTCGTGTCCGTTTTTTTTTTAGTACTAGGGGTGGGAGGGCTATGTCAGACCTTACGGCCTTTTCTCTCCTCCTCCTGGTTGCTACCTTTTTTGTAATTGATTATATTGTTTGTATTTTTAGTTGTAATATGTGGCAACTGAAAAATGAATAAATGAAAAAATGAAAAAAAATGTCTTACAAAAAAATATTTAATCAATGCATTCTCCACTGCTTACGTATGAAGCAGAGACACGGACCTTAACTAAACAAGTTAGTAAAATCATGCTATGCATTGATTATGATACGCTTTCCAACATACCAGAAATTATTACTCAAGTTATGTGGATAAAGGCTGTACAATAAATCTCGCGCCTATGACCAGACCTTTGACCCCATTTCGATGATATTCAACAGAACCGGTAAAGTATACTTCCGGAACAACATGATAAAGTTTGTCTCAATCTAAGCATTTTTACGTAAGTTATAACGCGTAAGGGCGACGAAATGGATCCTGATCTCATGTCCTGACCTTTGACCCCATTTCGCCCATTTTCAATAAGATTCGTTCCCAGGTGGAAATCAAACCACATTAACGCAAATTATGACGCATAAGGGAAATGAAATGAATCCCGCTACTATGGCGTGAGCTTTGACCCCATTAACCCCATTTTCAAAGGGATTCGTCCCTAGGAGGTCCCCTAATACATACTAAAATTTCATCGAAATCGAACCATTTTTTCGTAAGTTATGACGTATAAGGGCAATGGAATGCATCCCGCTCCTATGTCCTGACCTTTGACCCCACTTCACCCATTTTCAATGAGGTTCGTTACCAGGTGGTCGCCTACCACATACTAAAATTCCATTGATATCGAACCCCATTAACGCAAATTATGACGCATAAGGGCAATGGAATGAATCCCGCTCCTATGTCGTGACCTTTGACCCCATTAACAACATTTTGAATGGGATTCGTCCCTAGGTGGTCTCCTACCACATACTAAAATTTTATCGAAACTAACCATTTTTACGCGAGTTATCGTGAGGACAGACGGACAGACGGACGGGCGAAAAAAGCTGGAGCACATAGGCTTTTTCAACCTACGATTGGAAAGCGTAAAGAGACATGCAGCCAACTGGAAGAAGCATTGAGAGATGCATGCTTGGTGTAACCAGGAAAGATAAGAAGAGGAACTTGTGGATAAGAAAAATGACAGTAGTGGACGACATCATGACCATAGTGAAATCACCAATATGGCAATGGGCTGGACATGTTGCCAGAAGAACGGACAAACGAAATTTTAGATGGATTCCGAGGGGCAGAAAAAGCCCCAGAAGAAGCCCACGTGGGATTTGAATGGATGAAATCCGAAAACATGCCGAAGTGACATGGAGGAAGTAGGCTCAAGACAGACAATTGTGAAAGAACCTTGGGTAGACCTTCATCCAGCAGTGGATTGATACTGGTTGACATTGATGATGATTTCTAGATGTACAACGCTTTTACACGAAATGAAAATTTATCGATTAATGGGGAAAAGCTGTAGATAACCGTTACCTACATTTACTTTGGACAGCAGATATCAAGTGAGGGTCATATCGATGAAGAAATTAATCGGCGTATAAACCTTTGATGGAGAGTTTTTGGAAGAAACAGCATATTTTTAAAGAGCAGTATGCCGTTATGTCTTGAAAGAAAAGTGTTTGATCAATGCATCCTGCCAGTGCTTATATATGGAGCAGAGACATGGACCTTAACTAAAACAAGTTAGTAAAATCATGCAATGCATTGATTATAATACGCTTTCCAACATACCAGAAATCATTACTCAAGTTATGAGAATAATGGCTGTGGAATAAATCTCGCTCCTGTGCCCTGACCTTTGATCCCATTTCGATAATATTCAACAGAACCGGCTCAGTGTAAATACGAAATAACATGATAAAGTTTTATCGCAATCGAACCATTTTTGCGTAAGTTATGATGCATAAGAGCTATGGAATAGATCACGCTCCTGTGTCCCAATCTTTGACTCCATTTCACCCATTATCAACAGGATTCGTCCCCAGGTAGGTCCTTACAACATACTAACATTTCATCCAAATCGAAGAATTTTTACATAAGTTATGACGCATAATGGCGATGGAAGTGATTCCGCTCCTATGTCCTGACCTTTGATCCCATTACGTCCATTTTCAATAGAGTTCGTCCCCAGGGGGTCCCCTACCACATACTAAAATTTAATCGAAATCGAACCTTTTTTTACGTTAGTTATGACGCATAAGAGCAGTGGAATGAATCCCGCTCCTATGTCCTGACCTTTGACCCATTTCGTTCGCTTTCAATAGGGTTCCTTTCCAGGTGTTCCCCCTACCACATACTAAACTTTCATCGAAATCGAACGATTTTTACGCGAGTTATCGTGCGGACGAACATACGCACACAACGCGTGACGTAATGAGGCAGATGGGAATCGCGACCATCTGGTCGCGAGAGTGTGACATCATAAAACTTTAATAGGATCCGCACATTTGTTTGTCTACTGACGTCATGAAAATACAGCTCACGCCATCTTTTTTCTGGATAATTAATGCGTTCACAAGGATGAACATTTGAAGTTCGATAAAATAGCTTCTTTTGATAACTTGGAATACCTACTATTTTCTAAAACATAACCATAATTATGCAATCCAACATTTGTTTGTCTACTGACGTCATCAAAGTACAGGTCGCGCCATCCTTTTTCTGGTCTCAACACCACCAAAGGAAAAGTTATTGATTTTTAATATAATTATCGTTATGTTTTAGAAAATGTTAAGTATTCCAAGTTATAATAAGAAGTTATTTTAATCGATGCTCAAATTTTCATCCTTGGAAACACATTAATTGTGAAGGAAATGTGTACAAAAGTTTTTCCATTGGAAGTATAGGAAGCAAAATTACTTGACGTCCACCTTAACGCAATGGTAATTCAAAGCTCTCCAGATGGCGCTGTAGGACCTGTTTTTCTTTCCTTGTGCTATCAACGGTTCAGTATAGTTCAGTATACGTCCGGAACAACATGATAAAGTTTTGTCGCAATCGAAGCATTTTTACGTAAGTTATGACGCATAAGGGCGATGGAATGGATCCTGCTCCTATGTCCTGACCTTTGACCCCATTTCGTCCATTTTCAATAGGGTTCGTCCCCAGGTGGTTCCCTACCACATACTGAAATTTCATCAAAATCGAACCATTTTTACGCACGTTATGACGCATAAAGACAATGGAATGCATCCCACTCTTATGTCCTGACCTTTGACCCCAATTCACCCATTTTGAATAGGGTTCGTCTCTAGGTGGTCCCTTACAACATAGTAAAATTTCATTGAAATCGAACCATATTTACGCAAGTTATGACGTATAAGAGCAATGGAATGGATCCCGCTCCTACCCGATTTGTCCCATTTTTAATAGGGTTCGTCCCCAGGTGGTCCCCTACCACATACTAAAATTTCATCGAAATCGAACCATTTTTACGCTAGTTATCGTGAGGACAGACTGACGGACGGACAAAGCTGGAGCATATACGCTTTTTCAACCTACGGTTGGAAAGCGTAAATAACAAAACCAGAATCATCTGCCACGGCTAATACTGTTGCCATATAGACTTCCTTAATTCAGCTAGTCGTCTGCGTGATTATTTCTCCCCTTTGCACTCTTGGCAAAACAAAACAAAATTATTCACAGTTTTTATGGGATGGCCCTTGTATTTTGAATAGCCAGTTTGAGTTTCGTAATTAAGTCTTCGGATAACTTTCAGATAAAAGTTCGGCATGCTGTACTAATCGTAAACTGTTTATTCTGTGACTAAAGAAAAATAAGCTGCATTACCTTTGAAGCCGTGGATTTTCCATTTCATGTATCCAAAAAAAAAGCTCTGGTTACAAATACCTTTTCTTTGTTTCTAGCCTTCAATTTAACATTCTTTTTAATCACCTACGTAAATGTTTTCGCGGCAATACCTACGCCGTCTAGATCGTGAACCGTACTCATAGTTTGTTCTCGGATTCACGTCACGCATGCAAAACAGTACACAATTTCCTCTCCCGCTGTTGAGCTTCTTTCATCGCCCCTTTGCGACTATATACGAGAGAGATATTTATCTCCCGATCTTCCTCTATTTCTCTCTCCAGCAAATGAGAAGATAAACATATGCTTGAAAGTGTATGTGCACTAAAGTTAGTTCTTCCGCTCAGCTCAAAAACTTCCCTTTTGAAGAAGGCGAGTTCAATGTTTCCGTGAAGTACAAACTTCATCCCCAATTTATTTAATAAGATACTCTGTAAAAAATAAGTGCTGTGAATTCACGGAAAATTTCTGAAAATAACGTGCAGTAAAGTTGCCGGTAAATATACACTGAAGTGCCAGGAAAACTGGTACAAACGAGTTTATGCAAAATACATAGCAACGTCACCTATGCGCGTACTCGGTTGCATCCGCCAGTGAGTATATAAAGCGATAGACATCCTTGCCAGCTGTCAGAGCTGTTTTCTGCATGAGAATGACAAGTAATAACGATTTAAGCAATTTTCAACGCGGTGTCATAGTTGGCGCTCGTGAGATGGGCCATAGTATTTCGGAGGTAGAAACGAAGTTCGGATTTTCACGGACGACCATTGCAAGGGTGTACCGTGACTACAAGAATTCCGGCAAAACCTCCAACCTACGATACCAGTGTGGCCGTAAAAAGACATTGGGTGAACGTGGCCATCGTCGGCTGTCAAGAATCGTTTCACGCGACACTCTCGCAGGTAGCATCGGAATTCAATGCTGCAGCCTCAACAAGCATCAGCGTCCGGACTGTGCAACGTACTCTGCACGATGTGGGCTTTGGGAGCCGACGCCCAACTCGAGTCCCCTTGATGGGTGCACGGCACAGAGCTATGCGCCTCGCTTGGGCACGGCAACACCGCCAATGGACACTTGATGACTGGAAACAAGTAGCCTGGTCTGACGAGTCGCGTTTCCAACTGTTTCGGGCAGATGGAAGGATTCGTATGTGGCGCAAACCCCATGAAGCCATGGATCCTGCCTGTCAACAGGGAACTGTACCGGCTCGTGCGGAGTCCGTAATGGTATGGGGTGTGTTTAGCTGGACTTCACTGGGACCCCTGGTACGTCTACAAACGGCTGTGACCGGCCAATGCTATGTGCGCATCCTTTCTGACGAGGTACACCCGTTCATGTCCTGCATTCATGCTGATGGGTTGGGCCTGTTCCAACAGGATAATGCACCTCCACAAAAGTGTCGGAAAGCCACATTATGGTTAGAGGAGTATTCATCTGAGTTTGGGGTGTTGCCATCCCACCCAAGTCCCCAGATCTGAACGTGATAGAACACATTTCGGATGCCATGCAACGCGCTGTCGAACACAGGAATCAGAGACCTCGGAATACACCCGAATTGTGGAATGCTCTGCAGGAAGTATGCTGTGCATTGCCTACAGCATATTATCAGAAGATTGTGGAATCCATGCCCCGTCGTATTTCTGCAGTCCTGTGCTCCCGTGGGGGACTTACCAGCTATTAGACTGGTGTGCCAGTTTTTCTGGCACTTTAGTGTACCTTTACAGGCCTTCGAAGTAATCTTTATGTTTCTTTATCACAGCAGCCCAACGTTTGGGCAACTCTTGTATTCCAGTGAGGACACCTTCATTGTTGAGACGTCGGATTACTCGGGTCACCTCAACATACTTTTACAGGCCTTCGAAGTAATCTCCATGTTTCTTTATGACAGCAGCCCAACGTTTCGGCAAGTCTTGTAATCCAGTGAGGATACCTCCATTGTTGAGGCGTCGGATTACTCGGTTTCACCTCAACATACTTTTACAGGCCTTCGAAGTAATCTCCATGTTTCTTTATGACAGCAGCCCAACGTATGGGCAAGTCTTGTATTCCAGTCAGGACACCTCCATTGTTGAGGCGTCGGATTACTCGGTTTCACCTCAACATACTTTTACAGGCCTTCGAAGTAATCTCCATGTTTCTTTATGACAGCAGCCCAACGTATGGGCAAGTCTTGTATTCCAGTGAGGACACCTCCATTGTTGAGGCGTCGGGTTACTCGGGTCACCTCATTAGAAACATCCTGGGTCGTACTGAATCGTTTCTAGCGGAGTGGCTTCTTCAGTTTTGGAAACAAGTCATAGTCTGGTGGGATTATGTCAGAACTGTATGGCGCTGGGGGAAGCTATTGTCATTCATACGTTTCAAGAATATCTTTTACTGTACGCGCAGCATCGCTTTCTTGTTCAAAATGAAGGCACCAGCTTCGAACGTGTCGGGCCTTCTTTAGCGAATCTTTGGACGCAAAATACACTGCTGGACAATTGCTAAGGACGGATCATAAACGGCTATATAGCGCATAAAAAAGTAAGTGTGGTTGGATGCCAAGTGAAATAAAATAATGTCAGAATGCCAGGACATTACAAGAAAGACAATTTATTGTGCTCTGAAATCAAGAAGGCTTTGGAACGTGTTTAAGGGATAAACAGGCCATTTTGTGCAGAATACGTAAACGTGAAAAAAATGCAATTACCGTCCGCAGGCGTTCCGGCGTAAGATGTCAATACGGGATATGGCCACCATGGAGGACGATGCAGGATTCCACACGTTGTGTCATGCTTTGCACAACATTATCAAGCAGCTGTTGGGGTAATTTATCCCATTCCTCTGTCAGTGCGCGGATGAGGGTGTCCTTGTTTACTGGAGGGCATTGGCGACCAGCAAGACTCCTTCCCAAAGCACCCCCACACATTTTCAATGGGATTCAGATCTGGAGAACGTGTTGGCCATACGAGGCGTTGAATATCCTTGCTCTCAAGACACTCCTGGACAGCGACTGTTCGATGGCATGTTGCGTTGTCGTCCATGAAAATGAATCTATCACCGACAGCACCACGGAACATGCGAACATGAGGTAGCAGAACATCATTAATGTATCGTTGGCCAGTCATAGTTCCAGTTGGAAGCACATAGAGGGACATACGGCCGTTGATCATGATGCCAGCCCATACCATGACACTACATGTCGGATATCGGTCCCTTTCCTGTATGTTTACTGGACAATATGCAGTACCACTGTCACGCCAGATCAGTTGTCGTCGAGAATCAGACGATAGACTGTATCTACTCTTATCTGAGAAGAGGACAGCAGACCAGTCGTTATCAGTCCAATTGCGATGTTGATGGCACCATTGCAAACGGGCGGTACGGTGACGTCTGGACAATGGGATGCACACAACAGGACGGCGGGCGTATAGTCCTCCTTCATGCAAACGTCTGGCGACAGTTTTTCGGGAGATCCGCTTGCCAGTAGCAGCCATAAACTGATTTGCTACCTCACTAGCTGTGCTGCGCCGGTGTCTTTTTGTTGATAGCACTATGTACCGATCTTCTGCAGGTGTCGTACTGCGAACACGACCTCCTCCGTGACGTTTGCTACACTCTCCATTTGTTTGAAATGATTTCCAAAGCCTTGAAACAACACTGTGGCTGACGTCGAACTCCCTGGCAACATCTGTTATTTTTCGCCCTTTCTTCAATCTTGCCAATAATAAGGCCACGCGTAAAATCATCTAGGTGATGTCGGGAAGACATACTGAAAATTGCAAGTTCGTCAATTGATTCTTTCCCTTTCAACTTTGCATTTGAACAACAACGTTCAATATGCGTCAAATCCTTTATATCTCTTATCAGCGCTATGACGTCACGAACAAGTTCGGCAATCCAAAATTTGCATACGCGCAACACGTCTTACTGTATCCCGCACTTATGCTAATTTGCACATATTCCTGCCTTCCATTTTATGGTTGCTATCGTTGCTATTGTCATCCGTCCTTAGCAATTGTCCGGCAGTGTATGTATTCTTCTTTTACAAGGCAGGCATAAACCTTTGCATTGTTGTCGCGGAAGCACATAACAAGTTAGTAAAATCATGCAATGCTTGATTATGATACGCTTTCCAACATACAAGAAATCATTACTCAATTTATTACTCACGTTATGAGGATAATGGCTGTGGAAATAAATTTCGCTCCTGTGCCCTGACCTTTGACCCCATTTCGATGATATTCAACAGAACCGGCTCAGTATACCTTTGGAACAACACACTAGAGTTTTGTCGCAATAGAAGCATTTTTAGTCAAGTTATGAGGCTAATGGTTGTGGAATAAATCTCGCTCCTGTGCCCTGACCTTTGACCCCATTTCGATTATACTTAGCAGAATAGGTTCAGTATACCTCCGGAACAACATACTAAAGGTTTGTCGCAATAGAAGCATTTTTAGTCAAGTTATGAGGCTAATGGCTGTGGAATAAATCTCGCTGCTGTGCCCTGACCTTTGACCCCATTTTGATTATACTTAGCAGAATAGGGGCAGTATACCTCCAGAAGAACATAATACATGTTTGTCGCAATAGAAGCATTTTTAGTCAAGTTATGAGGATAATGGTTGTGGAATAAATCTCGCTCTTGTGTCCTGACCTTTGACCCCATTTCGATGATATTCAACAGAACCGGTTCAGTATATCTTTGGAACATCATACTAAAGTTTTGTCGCAATAAAAGTATTTTTAGTCAAGTTATGAGGATAATGGCTGTGGAATAAATCTCGCTCCTTTGCCCTCACCTTTGACCCCATTTCGATTATACTAAGCAGAATAGGTTCAGTATACCTCCGGAAGAACATACTAAAGTTTTATCGCAATAGAAGCCTTTTTAGTCAAGTTATGAGGATAATAGCTGTGGAATAAATCTCGCTCCCGTGCCCTGACCTTTGACCCCATTTCGATGATATTCAAAAAAACTGGTTCAGTATGTCTTCGGAACAACATGATAAAGGTTTGTCGCAATCGCAGCATTTTTACGTAAGTTATGACGCATTGAGGGCAATGGAATGAATCCCGCTCCTATGTCCTGACCTTTGACCCCATTTCGTCCATTTTCAAAAGGGTTCGTCCCCAGGTGGTTCCCTACCGCATACTAAAATTTAATTGAAATTGAACCATTTTTACGCGAGTTATCGTGCGGACGGACGGACAGATGCACAAAGCTGGAGCATATGCGCTTCTTCAACTTACGATTGGAAAGCGTAAAAAATGTTTATCTTATACGTTAGAAGAGAAACGTCATGGGAAGAATAATTAAAATTTTACCTCTTCGGTAATAAAATATTTGCGTTTATAATAGTCTGGGCTTGTCCAATTTTTAAGCATTTTGAGGGTTGTTTTTTTTACAGTTCAACTTGCCAAGAAATAATTGCTCTTCGGGTTGTTTCCTGTTTTACAGAGTTAAGCGATTCTTAAAATGCGTCAAGTGTCGTAAATCACAAATTCGTAGGTGTTTCCCTTGGCACTGACGTTCGTAATCATCTAAATGATCTTGACTGACTTCACTAATTTGGCCATAGAAGGTCTACTTCGCGGTAACAAGAGGCGGCAGCTGAGAGGTACGTGGGTGACATTTGCGCGATATGAGAAGCAAAATCATTGTCTACTGGAAAAGCGCTCAAGTTTAATTTTAGACAACGGGTAATCTAGATTTCTTTGTGTACTACATGGATGCATGCATATTATAACCAGCCCTGAGAGGAAATGTCGGAGACAGTTGATTAATTGCACCGAATTTGAAGCAGCTTCGGGTAAAGTAAATGGGCAAGTGCATTTCATGATGAGATTTTATAATGAATCGTGTTTTTCCAGATGGCACGTTTCATGAAGTGGTTTAATTTACGACCGTTTCGCTTAAGATGAATTTAATGTGTCGTATTCGAGAGCAAATTTTCTTCATCTGAAGAGCACAAACTCTGATTTGTTTCTCCTAAATCCTTGAACCGTACGCTCACTTATCTTTCAGTTCTCTACATGGAATGTTTATGTAGACAGATCTCTAAGATGTTTAAAGACTTTTCTAGTGAATTTCATTTATTTTGTCTGATGGAATGACATTTGAATTATTTCGCAACGTTTTGATTAATAAAGCTCCATTAAGGTGGACGTGAAGTAATTTTGCTTCCTATACTTCCAATGGGCAAACTTCTGTACACATTTTCTTCACAATTAATGCGTTCCCAAGGATGAAGATTAGAACATCGATTAAAATAACTTCATGAAATACTTAATATTTTCTAAAAAATAACCATAATCAAGCAATCCAACATTTGTTTGTCTACTGACGTCATCAATGAACAGGTCGCGCCATATTTTTTCTGGTCTCCACACCACCAAAGGAAAAGTTGAAAATCATCTAAATACGTGGCGTCAAGTTGAGTAAATAAATCCATCGCTCTTTTCACGTTAAGCAACGCGCAGCAACGTACAGCAA
The DNA here is from genome assembly GCA_039090855.1 of Macrothele yani. Classification (NCBI taxonomy): domain Eukaryota; kingdom Metazoa; phylum Arthropoda; class Arachnida; order Araneae; family Macrothelidae; genus Macrothele; species Macrothele yani. Next base: position 61,769,071 of record CM077032.1, on the reverse strand, counting down.
CCGAAAATTGTTATTCGGCCACCGTTGGGGAATAGAATCCCGAATCTCTCTATAGCTAGCCGAGCGCGTTAGCTTTACACCACAGCGGCTAGCAATTCACGGCGCTTTGTGTGTTTTTCTTCTAAGTCAGCATCTGACATCATAAATCCGTAAGACAAGCTAAGCTACTGAGACGTCTCCATCTGATGTGCATTAACGGCACTGGCTATATATAATTATATATAGCCAGTGCTGTTAAACCAGCTTTTCGTTGATGCAGACTGAGTGCTAAACTAGCTTTTCGTTGATGCAGACTGATGGATAGAGGTATTGTCTTGCTGGAACAGATAATCAACAACCGCTAGAGTTTCGGCGAATGATAGACGGTGGCTGCTGAGTATGTTCTGATACATCTCGAAGTTTTGTCTGCCTGGCAGGAAAGCGATATCCGTTGTCCCACTGAACGCAAAAGCTCCCCAGACCATCACAGATCCCTCTCCTTTCTGTCTGCTGAAGAAGGTGCGTGGCCCGCGTCGTAAATCATGCCAATAGCAGTTCCAACCGTCAGGGCCGTCCAGGTTGAACTTTTTCTCATTGGAGAAAATAGTTGTGGTCCACTCGTCCGTCCAGTGCATGTGGCTGCTTGCTCATAACAATCTAGCTTCCTTGCGGCGCCGCATGAGGTGTGGCAGACGGCGCATTTTACGGAGCACAATGTTGCGATTTTCCTAGATTCGTCGATGAACTGTGTCCTTTGAGACGGTGACACCAACAGTCCGAGAAACTTGACGTAGTGATAACCTTTGGGATGAAACTAAACGCATGATGACACGATCATCTCGTTTGGTAGTTATTCGAGGCCTTCCGGGCAGTTTTCTGGCAGTAAACGCACCGCGTTTCGATAAAGTCTTATAAATGACTGCCCTACTCCTTCCCATGGCTTTGCAAATTTTTGCTACAGGAAATCCATTTGCTCTCAGTCTCCAAATCTTCTGCACCTCCTCACCAGAAAGTTGACTGTCGCGTGGCATTTCGGCAAATGAATGTCTGACGGCAGGTCCGCTGTCTTTTGTAGGCTGTACCAAATTATGGCCCATGCGCGTGCGTACAACATGCTAATTTGTACATCTCATTTGCATGTGGCTACTTTACATGGTTGTCTTTATATTTATGAGACACCTAAAATTACACCATTTCACTTTGTGGTGTTCTTTTCGCACAATCCGGTCATCTCGACGGATCGAAACGTTTGTTGTAGGGTTATGTCTAATTAGGTACAACTTCAGCTTCCTACCTATATTCGCATTGCGTTCACGACGCAAAGTCGACTGTCTCTATATTTATGGGACGCACTTTAGTATATCCGGCTCTGGAGATGGAAATGTGGGTTGGAATTCCATCACCGGCGAACTTGGGCTTTTCACGACCTAAGTTGTCTTCCTTACAGCATCCAATAACCAAAATCTTTTTTAAAGTTTAGAACTTTGCATTAGTAATGAACCATTTGTGAAAAATTCGTTCGTAAAGAATGTCTCTTTACTGCGAATGGTTCGCACTCACCGCTTGAATGATCATTCTGCAACACTCGCGGAAGTGGCAGCACGTTTAACTTTGTTTCGCCGGAATGAATTCGCAAACGAATTCCCATTAAGAAAAGTAATGTCGAGAATATGTCAAAAGTTTTGTACACTGCGCAGGCGCGGCTCGTAGGATGATGCAATCGCTCCAATCGTTGCGCCAGTTGTGCTAACTATTGGGTTGTCGGAAAAGTCATGACGTATTATGGCACCCGATGGCGGTTGGGCGGTTTTGGAAGTACTAGACGCATGCGCAGCTCTCTTATCGCTATGGCGTTCGACAGGTGCCAGTTCTAGCTGCAGTCTAAAAGGAATAATGAGCGATTTGGTTGATTTGCGGAGATTTGACATCAAGTTGAAGATGGAAGACCAAACGGTGCATTTTCGCCATATTTTACTGTTTTACTTCCGTAAAGGGAAGAACGAGTGTCAAGCTTGTGAAAAGTTACGTAAAGTGTACGGTGATAATGCTCTACAAGAACGTCAGTGCCAGCGGTGGTTCGCAAAATTCCGTGGTGGTGATTTTAACCTCAACGATGCTCCTCGGTCCGGGAGGTCAACCGAGGTTGATGACGACCAAATCAAGACATTCATCGAGTCAAACCCACGTTACACGAGAGATTGCAGACACATTGCTGATCCATAATTCAAGCGTTCACGACAACCTGAAGAAGCTGGGATACGTAAGCAAGCTCGATGTGTGGGTTCCTCATGAACTCAAAGAAGCTCAATTGACGGCGCGTATAAACATCTGCGATATGCTCGTTAAACGTGAGGAAAACGATTCTTTTTTAAGCGACTGATAACTGGTGACGAAAAGTGGATTGTGTACAACAATGTGCTATGCAAACGGTCTTGGTCCCGACGTGCTGCTTCGCCTCAAACGACATACAAAGCAGACATTCATCAGCGGAAGGTTCTGGGATTTTCAGTGTGGTGGGATATTAAAGGTGTCGTGTTTTTCGAGCTCCTACCACGGAACCAAACAATCAATTCGAATGTGCACTGTCGGTAATTGGACAGTTTGAACGAATCCAGAAACGTCCAGAGCTTGCTCATCGTAAAGGTGTTGTGTTCCATCACGACAACGCGAGACCACACACAAGTTTGATCACCCGCCAAAAATTATTGGAGCTTGGGTGGGATGTTTTGCCACAACCAGGATACTCGCCTGACCTTGCGCCGTCAGACGTCCACTTGTTTCGCTCTCTTCAACAGTCCTTGCGTGGTATAACGTTCAATTCAGATGAGGCTGTAAATCAGCACTTTGCACAGTTTTTCGCCACGAAAGACAGGTCCTTCTATGAACGAGGCATTCTGCAGCTCACTGAAAGATGGCAAAAGGTTATCGAACAAAACGGGCATTATATCATTGATTGATCTTTGTTCTTTCTATCAATAAATGACCTTTGCAAAACATGGCTAAAATACGTCATGACTTTTCCGATAAAACAGTAATTTGTTCCTTACCGAAAAACTCTGCCTAGAAATGGAGGAAGGTCAGGTCTCACGTAACAACCAGCGATCCTACAATAAAATTGAAACTTTGCGAGGAAATTCCCCTACCAAAATTCATAAAGCTTTGTGTGAAGTCTCTGGCGTTAGTGTGATTAATCGTAACACTGTGTAACGGTGAGCTTCTCGCTTTAGCCAAGGTCTGGAAAGCATCGAAGAAGCGGACGGCCATCAAATGCAACGGACAGAGCCAGATGGAGCTTTTGCGGTGCCCGGAACGAAATTTCATTTCTGGCACCAGGAAATAAATCTCATACTTTAATAAAGTTTTTGCGTGAAAAAAATGTCCGTAAAGAACACACACGATGTGAAATTCACAAATTTCACTCTGACAACAACGAACCCTAATCCCTCTTCTCCGTAGCCGAATGCTTTACCAATTAAGCTAACCGACGGAATTTATCGCTGCAACTTTTTCGTCTTACCATGTCCTCTGTAGTACGTCATAACGAAAATTATCATAAAGACAAAATGTTTATCTAAAAAAATATTTGCTTTAAGCTTAGGAAAAAGACCACAATATATGGATTAAAAGTTCCGAGAGAGTGTGACGTACCTGCCGGCAGGACGCACACGACATAAAGGCAGATAGGAATCAGAATAAACGTCTGCGTAGCTCAGTTGGTAGAGCGACTTGTTCCGGAATAAGCGGACTCGGGTTCGAATCCCGGCGTAGACCAGAAATGACGGCGAAATTTACTTCGTTATAATGGCGCCCGAACTATCCGGGTGACCCGGCCGTTCAAAATCTCGCATTGGTGTGATGTTATTTCCACACCGCGAGACAGGAAAAATCAGAGAATTCCTTCTCCAGCGCTTCGAAAAATAAAAATGTGTGATGTTGCATTCCACACACCAGATTGACTGGGAGTTCTCAAGTGCACGTTCTACAGTGGATGGCTGCCTGCAACGATTCATGGTCACGGCTGACCCGTGGGCCATGCCCCCGGCCCTCTTTCGGGGGGAGGGGGAGATGTGACGTACCTGCCAGCAGGACGCACACCACATAAAGGCAGATAGAAATCAGAATAAACGTCTGCGTAGCTCAGTTGGTAGAGCGACTTGTTCCGGAATAAGCGGACTCGGGTTCGAATCCCGGCGTAGAGCAGAAATGACGGAGAAATTTACTTCGTTATAAGAGAGAGAGAATAAAAACTGTTAAAATCTGCTATTTTCTTTCCGGGAAGATGGGGTTGAGGTTGTATTATGACTCTTATAAAAACTTCTTCAGAAAATGATAAAAAGATCCCTGCGTAGCGAAAATTTTTGTATTGTGAATACTTCAGTGTAGGAAAATAATCAGGATCCCTCTAAAATAAATTCATATAAATAGTTTTTTCCCCCTGATACATGTTTTCGTGATTGATTTTTAATGCAAAATGTCATAAAAATCAATCAGGGAACTTGATTGATTTTTAAAACTTTTTTGAAACTTCTATACGCGCTCATATATGATTTTTTTTAATTTCTAGTAATGTTTTTAAAGTCCCTGAATAAATGGCCTTCATGTGTAGCCCGAAACCAACTTTGATATTGTTCTTTTTATTTCTCTAAATTTAAGTATCTAGTTTGCACGCAAATTGTGAAATACACTGCTGGACAATTGCTAAGAACGGATCATAAACGGCTATATAGCGCATAAAAAAGTAAGTGTGGTTGGATGCCAAGTGCTATAAAATAATGTCAGAATCCCAGGCCATTACAAGAAAGACAATTTATTGTGCTCTGAAATCCAGAAGGCTTTGGAACGTGTTCAAGGGACAAACAGGCCATTTTCTGCAGAATACGTAAACGTGAAAAAAATGCAATTACCGTCCGCAGGCGTTCCGGCGTAAGATGTCAATACGGGATATGGTCACCATGGAGGGCGATGCAAGATTCCACACGTCGTGTCATGCTTTGCACAACATTATCAAGCAGCTGTTGGGGTAATTTCTTACATTCCTCTGTCAGTGCACGGATGAGGGTGTCCTTGTTTATTGGAGGGCATTGGCGACCAGCAAGACTCCTCCCCAAAGCATCCCACACATTTTCAATGGGATTCAGATCTGGAGAACGTGCTGGCCATACGAGGCGTTCAATATCCTCGCTCTCAAGACACTCCTGGACAGCGACTGTTCGATGACATGTTGCGTTGTCGTCCATGAAAATGAATCTATCACCGACAGCACCACGGAACATGCGAACATGAGGTAGCAGAACATCATTAATGTATGGTTGGCCAGTCATAGTCCCAGTTGGAAGCACATAGAGGGACGTACAGCCATTGATCATGATGCCAGCCCATACCATGACACTACATGTCGGATATCGGTCCCTTTCCTGTATGTTTGCTGGACAATATGCAGTACCACTATCACTCCAGATCAGTTGTCGTCGACAATCAGACGATAGACTGTATCTACTCTCATCTGAGAAGAAGACAGAAGACCAGTCGTTATCAGTCCAATTGCGATGTTGATGGCACCATTGCAAACGGGCGGTACGGTGACGTCTGGACAATGGGATGGACACAACAGGACCGCGGGCGTATAGTCCTCCTTCATGCAAACGTCTGGCGACAGTTTTTCGGGAGATCCGCTTGTCAGTAGCAGCCATAAACTGATTTGCTACCTCACTAGCTGTGCCGCGCCGGTGTCTTTTTGTTGATAGCACTATGTACCGATCTTCTGCAGGTGTCGTACTGCGAACACGACCTCGCCCGTGACGTTTGCTACACTCTCCATTTGTTTGAAATGATTTCCAAAGCCTTGAAACAACACTGTGGCTGACGTCGAACTCCCTGGCAACATCTGTTATTTTTCGCCCTTCTTCAATCTTGCCAATAATACGGCCACGCGTAAAATCATCTAGGTGATGTCGGGAAGACATACTGAAAATTGCAAGTTCGTCAATTGATTCGTTCCCTTTCAACTTTGCATTTGAACAACAACGTTCAATATGCGTCAAATCCTTTATATCTCTTATCAGCGCTATGACGTCACGAACAAGTTCGGCAATCCAAAATTTGCATACGCACAACACGTCTTACTGTATCCCGCACTTATGCTAATTTCCACATTTTCCTGCCTTCCATTTTATGGTTGCTATCGTTGCTATTGTCATCCGTCCTTAGCAATTGTCCGGCAGTGTATTTTAAGAAGGAATTAATATTTTAATATCATCATCAACAACAACCGTTATCAATCCACTGCTGGATGAAGGTCTCTCCAAATTTCTTTCAGAACGGTCTATCTTGCGCCAGTATCTTATATCATCATCATCATCATCATTATTATTATTTTTCAACCGTTATTAATCCACTGCTGGATAAAGGTCTCCCCAAGTTTTATCCACAACGGTCTGTTTTGTGCCAGTCTCCTCCATGTCACTCCCGCATACTTTGGAATTTCATCCACCCATCTTCCATGTGGTCTTCTTCTGGGTCTTTTCCTGTCCCTTGGAATCCAATCTAAAATTTCGACTGTCCATCGATGGTCTGTCCTTCTGGCAGTATGTCCAACCCATTGCCATTTCAGGGATTTAACTCTGATCATGATGTCTTCCACTCTTGTGATTTTTCGGATCCACGAGTTCCTCTTCTTATCTCTCCTGGTTACACCAAACATGCACCTCTCCATGCTACTTTAAGTAGTCTGCAGCCTTTGTATGTCTCTTTTATTCAAGGTCCACGTCTCTGCACCATACGTAAGCACTGGAAGGATGCATTGATCAAACACTTTTCTTTTAAGACATAATGGCATCTTGCTCTTGAAAATTATGCTGTTTCTTCCAAAAGTTCTCCAGGCAAGTTTTGTACTCCGATTAATTTCTTCATCAATGTGACCCTCACTTGATATCTGCTGTCCAAGATAAAAGTACGTGTCTCTTATCTCCAGATTTTCTCCATCAATCGATAAATCTTCATTTCGTGTAATAGCATTGAACATCACTTTTGTCTTCTGAAAGTTCATTTTTAATCAAACTTCTTTACTCTTGTCAGCAAGTTCCTGGATCATACTCTGCAGCTCTGATGGGGTAGTTGCAAAAATGACAACGTCATCAGCAAAACAAAAGTGAGTTAGATAATCTCAAATTAATCTTTATCCTTTTGTTTTCCCAGTTCAGTGATTGAAAGACATTTTCCAATGGGGCATTAAAGAGCTTCGGAGATATGGTGTCACCTTGTCTCACTCCCTTTCCAATTTTTATGTGTGTTGTATTTTCAAATAGCCGAATCTTTGCACTTGCATTTTCATAGATGTTATTAATAATATTAATGTATGCATCTTCAATACCGCAGGATTTCAAAGCCATTGTAACTTCTGATGGTTTCACTGAATCAAAGGCGTTTTCATAATCGATACTGTATTTATAATTTTCTACTATAAAATTTGATATTTTAGTTTTTCAGCAAATATTTCTTTAGTTGCTTCCGAAAATAATTATAATTATTGATATGTGTTAGTTGACAAGGTAGATTATTCCATAATTCCAATCCCTGGTAATCAATAAATCTTTGTTGAGTTAAAGTGTTTGGCATTGGTAACAAAAAGGCATTTCTGTCTCTTGTTTGATAGTCGCGAACCACAATGTTCAGCTGAATTAAATGTTGATACCTATTCTCTTTTATTCTTTTATACATAAATCCTAATATTCTATATTGACATAATTTCTTAATATCTAAAAATCCATAAATATTAATCCGTACCCCAATATTTAAATTAATTCCCCTAAATTTATTTTCAATTTTGACCATCCCATTTTGCAACGATTTTAATTTATATAAATTAGTCTTAGTAGTAGTTTGACTTCACTCTTAAAAACAGTAAGTCAAACATGGATAAATTAGACTGTAATACAGCATTTTTAATATTTTAATTTTTAAATTATTAGAAATTCTCGAAATTAAACCCAGTCTTCCACTCCTATGATTTCCCTTATCCATGAGTTCCTCTTTTTATCTCTCCTGATTACATCAAGCATGCATCTCTCCATGCCTCTTTCAGTTGGCCGCAGCAGTCTTTGTATGTTTTTTTTTTTTAGTTAAGGTCTCAGGCCTACTCCGTACGTAAGCGCTGGGAGGATGCATTAATTAAACACTTTTCTTTTAAGAAAAAATCGCATGTTGATCTTAAAATTCTTGCTGTTGCTCCCAAAAGCTCTCCAACCAAGTTTCATGCGTCGATTAATTTCTTCATCAATGTGACCCTCACTTGATATCTGCTGTCCAAGATAAACGTACGTGTCTGTTATCTCCAGCTTTTGTCCATCAATCGATAAATCTTCATTTCGTGTAAAAGCATTGAACATCACTTTTGTCTCCTGAAAGTTAATTTTTAATCCCACTTCTTTACTCTTGTCAGAAAGTTCCTGGATCATACCCTGCAGCTCTGATGGGATAGTTGCAAAAATGACAACGTCATCAGCAAAACGAAGGTGAGTTAGATAATCTCCATTAAACTTTATCCCTTTGTTTTCCCAGTTCAGTGATTGAAAGACATTTTCCATTGTGGCATTAAAGAGCTTGGGAGATATGGTGTCACCTTGCCTCACTCCCTTTCCAATTTGTATGTGTGTTGTATTTTCAAATAGCCGAATCTTTGCACTTGCGTTTTCATAGATGTTATTAATAATATTAATGTATGCATCTTCAATACCGCAGGATTTCAGAGCCATTGTAACTGCTGATGGTTTCACTGAATCAAAGGCTTTTTCATAATCGATACTGTATTAATAACTTTCTACTATAAAATTTGATATTTTAGTTTTTCAGCAAATATTCCTTTAGTTGCTTTCGAAAATAATTATAATTATTGATATGTGTTAGTTGACAAGGTAGATTATTCCATAATTCCAATCCCTGGTAATCAATAAATCTTTGTTGAGTTAAAGTGTTTGGCATTGGTAACAAAAAGGCATTTCTGTCTCTTGTTTGATAGTCGCGAACCACAATGTTCAGCTGAATTAAATGTTGATACCCATTCTCTTTTATTCTTTTATACATAAATCCTAATATTCTATATTGACATAATTTTTTAATATCTAAAAATCCATAAATATTAATCCGTACCCCAATATTTAAATTAATTCCCCTAAATTTATTTTCAATTTTGACCATCCCATTTTGCAACGATTTTAATTTATATAAATTAGTCTTAGTAGTAGTTTGACTTCACTCTTAAAAACAGTAAGTCAAACATGGATAAATTAGACTGTAATACAGCATTTTTAATATTTTAATTTTTAAATTATTAGAAATTCTCGAAATTAAACCCAGTCTTCCACTCCTATCGTTTCCCTTATCCATGAGTTCCTCTTTTTATCTCTCCTGACTACACCAAGCATGCATCTCTCCATGCTTCTTTCAATTGTCTGCAGCAGTCTTTGTATGATTTTTTTTAGTTAAGGTCTCGGGCCTACTCCGTACGTAAGCACTGGAAGGATGCATTAATCAAACACTTTTCGTTTAAGAAATAATCGCATATTGCTCTTAAAATTGTTGCTGTTGCTCCCAAAAGCTCTCCAACCAAGTTTTATGCGTCGATTATTTTCTTCATCAATGCGACCCTCACTTGATATCGGCTGTCCAAGATAAACGTACGTATCTGTTATCTCCAGCTATTCTCCATCAATCGTCATCAATAAATCTTCATTTCTTGTAAAAGCATTAAACATCAGTTTTGTCTTCTGAAAGTTTATTTTTTATCCCACTTCTTTACGCTTGTCAGCAAGTTCCTGGATCATGCTCTGCAGCTCTGAAGGTGTAGTTTCAAAAATGAATACGTCATCAGCAAAAGGAAGATGAGTTAAGTAATCTCCATTAATCTTTATCCTCTTGTTTTCCCAGTTGAGTGATTGAAAGATATTTTGCAATGTGGCATTAAAGAGTTTGGGAGATATGGTGTCTCCTTGTCTCACTCCCTTTCCAATATTTTTTGTGTACTTCTGCGAAAACAGAGCATCACTATACAGGATTGTTACAAATTAAATAGACGGTTTCAACGTTTTATGACATTAAAACTATTCAAGATATTGACACTCACGTTGCACTGTTTTGTAGGGAATCTCTTGAAGTTTGTTACAGCAGCTTACAGATGTTCGATAAGTGCACCCTTATTCACATGGCATACATCAATGCGGTAGTTGAATTCTTGCCAAACACACGTTAACATATCTTCATCAACTTCAGCAATAGCTGCTGTGATACGTTGTTTCAGATCACTTAAATTAACAGGAACGGAAGGGACGACGATATTGTTTTTGACGAAGCCCCATAAAGAAAGTCACAGGGTAATGAGAATTCTTTCTTCGCTTCGAAAAATGTGTGATTCTTCTTCCACACATCGTCTGGAATTAATGAGAATTCCTTCTTTGCTTTGAACAATGTGTCATACTTCTTCCACTCATCGTGTGTGATTAACAGAATTCCTTCTTCGCTCCTAAAAATGCGTAAAGCTTCTTCCACACAGCGTCTGGAATTAATGAAAATTCCTTCTTCATTTCTAAAAATGTGCCATGTTTCTTCCACACATCGTCTGGAATTAACAAGAACTCCTTCTCCGCTTCGAAAAATATGTGATTCTTCTTCCACACATCGTCTGGAATTAATGAGAATTCCTTCTTTGCTTTGAACAATGTGTCATACTTCTTCCACTCATCGTCTGTGATTAACAGAATTCCTTCTTCGCTCCTAAAAATGCGTAAAGCTTCTTCCACACAGCGTCTGGAATTAATGAGAATTCCTTCTTCATTTCTAAAAATGTGCCATGTTTCTTCCACACATCGTCTGGAATTAATAAGAACTCCTTCTTCGCTTCGAAAAATATGTGATTCTTCTTCCACACATCGTCTGGAATTAATGAGAATTCCTTCTTCGCTTCGAAAAATATGTGGTACTTCTTCCACACATGGTCTGGAATTAATAAGAATTCCTTCTTTGCTTTGAACAATGTGTCATACTTCTTCCACTCATCGTCTGTGATTAACAGAATTCCTTCTTCGCTCCTAAAAATGCGTAAAACTTCTTCCACACATCGTCTGGAATTAATGAGAATTCCTTCTTCATTTCTAAAAATGTGCCATGTTTCTTCCACACATCGTCTGGAATTAATAAGAACTCCTTCTTCGCTTCGAAAAATATGTGATTCTTCTTCCACACATCGTCTGGAATTAATGAGAATTCCTTCTTCGCTTCGAAAAATATGTGGTACGTCTTCCACACATCGTCTGGAATTAATGAGAATTCCTTCTTTGCTTTGAACAATGTGTCATACTTCTTCCACTCATCGTCTGTGATTAACAGAATTCCTTCTTCTGCTCCTAAAAATGCGTAAAGCTTCTTCCACACAGCGTCTGGAATTAATGAGAATTCCTTCTTCATTTCTAAAAATGTGCCATGTTTCTTCCACACATCGTCTGGAATTAACAAGAACTCCTTCTCCGCTTCGAAAAATATGTGTCATACTTCTTCCACACATCGTCTGGAATTAACAAGAATTCCTTCTTCGCTTTGAACAATGTGTCATACTTCTTCCACACATCGTCTGGAATTAATGAGAATTCCTTCTTCATTTCTAAAAATGTGCCATGTAAAACTTCTTCCACACATCGTCTGGAATTAATGAGAATTCCTTCTTCGCTTCGAAAAATATGTGATTCTTCTTCCACACATCGTCTGGAATTAATGAGAATTCCTTCTTCGCTTCGAAAAATATGTGATTCTTCTTCCACACATCGTCTGGAATTAATGAGAATTCCTTCTTCGCTTCGAAAAATATGTGGTACGTCTTCCACACATCGTCTGGAATTAATGAGAATTCCTTCTTTGCTTTGAACAATGTGTCATACTTCTTCCACTCATCGTCTGTGATTAACAGAATTCCTTCTTCGCTCCTAAAAATGCGTAAAACTTCTTCCACACATCGTCTGGAATTAATGAGAATTCCTTCTTCATTTCTAAAAATGTGCCATGTTTCTTCCACACATCGTCTGGAATTAATAAGAACTTCTTCTTCGCTTCGAAAAATATGTGATTCTTCTTCCACACATCGTCTGGAATTAATGAGAATTCCTTCTTCGCTTCGAAAAATATGTGGTACTTCTTCCACACATCGTCTGGAATTAATGAGAATTCCTTCTTTGCTTTGAACAATGTGTCATACTTCTTCCACTCATCGTCTGTGATTAACAGAATTCCTTCTTCGCTCCTAAAAATGCGTAAAACTTCTTCCACACATCGTCTGGAATTAATGAGAATTCCTTCTTCATTTCTAAAAATGTGCCATGTTTCTTCCACACATCGTCTGGAATTAATAAGAACTCCTTCTTCGCTTCGAAAAATATGTGATTCTTCTTCCACACATCGTCTGGAATTAATGAGAATTCCTTCTTCGCTTCGAAAAATATGTGGTACTTCTTCCACACATCGTCTGGAATTAATGAGAATTCCTTCTTTGCTTTGAACAATGTGTCATACTTCTTCCACTCATCGTCTGTGATTAACAGAATTCCTTCTTCGCTCCTAAAAATGCGTAAAGCTTCTTCCACACATCGTCTGGAATTAATGAGAATTCCTTCTTCATTTCTAAAAATGTGCCATGTTTCTTCCACACATCGTCTGGAATTAACAAGAACTCCTTCTTCGCTTCGAAAAATATGTGATTCTTCTTCCACACATCGTCTGGAATTAATGAGAATTCCTTCTTCACTTCGAAACGTGTGAAGCTTTTTCCACACATCATCTGGAATTACCGAGAATTCCTTTTTCACTTTTAAAAATGTGTGGTGCTTCTTCCACACATCGTCTGGAATTAGTGAGAATTCTTTCTTCGCTTCGACAAATGAGCGATACTTCTTCCACACATCGTCTGGAATGAATTGGAATTTCTGCGCTTCGAAAAATGTGTCATGTTTCTTCCACACATTGTCTGGAATTAATGAGAATTCCTTCTTCGCTTCGAAAAATGTGTCGTTTCTTCCACTCATCGTCTGTGATTAACGAGAATTCCTTCTTCGCTTCTAAAAATGCGTGATCCTTCTTCCACGCATCGTCTGGAATTAATGAGAATTCCTTCTTCGCTTCGAAATGTGTTAAGTTTCTTCCACACATCGTCTGGAATTAATGAGAATTCCTTCTTCGCTTCGAAAAATATGTCGTTTCTTCCACTCATCGTCTGTGATTAAAGAGAATTCCTTCTTCGCTTCTAAAAATGTGTGAAGCTTCTTCCACACATCGTCTGGAATTAATGAGAATTCCTTCTTCACTTCGAAACGTGTGAAGCTTTTTCCACACATCATCTGGAATTACCGAGAATTCCTTTTTCACTTTTAAAAATGTGTGGTGCTTCTTCCACACATCGTCTGGAATTAATGAGAATTCCTTCTTCGCTTCGACAAATGAGCGATACTTCTTCCACACATCGTCTGGAATGAATTGGAATTCCTGCGCTTCGAAAAATGTGTCATGTTTCTTCCACACATTGTCTGGAATTAATGAGAATTCCTTCTTCGCTTCGAAAAATGTGTCGTTTCTTCCACTCATCGTCTGTGATTAACGAGAATTCCTTCTTCGCTTCTAAAAATGCGTGATCCTTCTTCCACGCATTGTCTGGAATTAGTCAGATTTCTTTCTCCTACAGTGAGCTCCCTTTCAAGCGTGGTTATCCGGCGGACTCGGAAACCTACGATTCCGTCTCAGCCCTTTCTCAAAGGGGAAGGGGGATATGTGTGACGAACATACCAAGACGGCAACTAGTAGTGATAAGCTCTTGCCGGCGTAGCTTAATTGGGAAAACATTCTACTCCTGATTTGAGGGACGCGGGTTCGATTCCGGCAGCCGGGAAATGGTCTTTGCGCTGAATTTCATCCAGCAGTAAATTGAGGATGGTTTATGTTTGTCGTGATATGTACACTCTTCGTCAAAAAAAAAAAAAAAAAAAAAAAATAGTTGCACCCAAATGGAAGAAACCGACAGGAATGGAACTTGGTGTGTAGGTTTGACATCGTGAGACATGGAAGTGATTCGAGTATCACACTCGGCCACACATGTGACGCAAGCAAGGAAGGGTCATAGCGCTGTGCCTGACTGGCTATATAAGGTCGTCCCGTTGCGCGTGCTTGCCATTCTAACTCATGCTGTTGTTGCCGCGGAACTACTTCGTAGTTCGGATCACATTGTTTGCGGCCTAATTAAAATTTAAAGACCAGGAGTAATTTACGTAAATTAATTTTTTTACTTAATTTAAATTATTTTTCTTTTGCTCCCTTCCTGCCTCATAAACCCCTTTTTCCTCACGGAAGCAGAAAACCCAGGTGGTCAAAACGGTTTGCCGGACATCCGTGAAGAATGACTAAGGAATTCACCTTCTTTTCACTCTTGTGAGAAAAAGCACGGCATTCGCAAAATTTTAGAAATGCCCCCAGTGCTAGCGTTGCTGGTGGGACAATACATCCCGGTATTTCAGAAGGCACGGGCAAGAATCCGGAACGCAGTCAGATGAATAGGCGAGTTGCGGTTTACGACCATCTCCTTGATGAGAGAGGCACCAGCGAAAGTCGTAAAGTACATCGCGGTGTCACAGAAAAGTCGTAACTTTGGCAGCGGAAAGCCCCTTCAAATTCCTCGCTATTCATCTGAGCGTAAAATAGGCATTATGGAATTCACAAAAGGTACCACCTGCACAACAGGCCAGCTGCCGCGAAAAGGTAGCCAACTGGACCAGAGGTCCAACCAATAGCCGCTAAGCCCGAGCACCGGTCAGATCAGCTGAACAATCCGTACCCCAGGCGAAGAGTACGTAGAAGGTTGTAGGCACGCCCCTATCACGTGAAAAATTAAAGGGACGGAAATATATACACAGACACGAGAGGAGATGGGGTTATCAGATAGAGAAAAAATGCGTAGCTGAGATTCGTGTTCGAGATGGTTATCTAGAAATGGTAGTCGAAGTGCATTTTTCAGAGATAGTCGAGGATGAGACAAATGAGGCTTAGTTAGGAAACGGACATAATACGAGGTCCCAGTGTGGCAGACAAGATATACAGCGAACCAACCACGCGGTCAACATCCACGCAAGTTTTCATCTACCAGCGTGGGACTTCAACGAGCGACCACACCAACCCGAAAGGAAGGTAAGATGACGTTACTTCCCCCAACTCCAGTTCCCACGTTAACTAGTTATATACATATGCATGGTCGCTATGCCTTTTCGAAATAGATTGAGGGAGTTAATTTAAAGTTAAGCTCAAGGGTGTGACAGGCAGAGCCGCGGATGGCTTAGTGGTTAGTGTTTCAGATTATCGATGCTGGGTCCCCAGGTTCAAGCCTGGGCTGATCTTTAAGAGATGGTGTGATTTACTAACAATCGCTGAATATCCGCCGTGCATCGGACGAGCACGTAAAGTGACGGCCCCCAGGCTGGACCCACTGGTTAAATGGGTATCCTTTCCTATGTCCTCCCTGAAATTCTCTCACCCATCTATGTGCAATATCGTACTTGTACGGTGGCGCCATCTACTGTACTCTAATCTCACTACAAACTGTTCTGTCAAAAGTCTCTAGACTTGCTCTCATTCCTTCCGTTTCTGTGTCCTGCCCAAAAGGCGATCTCGCTGTAGGTGGCTGGGACCTAAACTCTACTCCCTGTAGACGGAAGTCCTACATGAAAATGACAAATAGTCTTCGAGGGTGTGACAGACGTACGCAGCAGTTGACCAGTACACATGGCTAATTCCAATATCTTTTAATTTAACGTAACTTTTATTTGGCCTCCACCTAAAGGATGTAATTGCTTATATATACTTTTTCTATTAATAAACATTGTTAATTACTTAACCTGGTGTAGCTAACTTTATAGGCTGTGTATATTCCTCTAAATTCACAATTTGCGGCATATGGGTTTTTTACGAATACCTCGTAACGAGCCCATATGAAACACAACGTGACGTCCGTAAACTTTGAGATTGGGTTCCTTACATTTATGGGAACGCAACCTCACTGTTTATCCAATTAGACGAGTACTAAGTATTCCGCGACCACCGGACTACCGGGGACGTGGTAATACTGTTGTGTTGGTTGCATCCTTTGAAAGTTAAGTATGCCTCGGAGAAAAGTTCAATTCAAGCAGTTAAAGGAGTTCGAGAGCAACCGCATCGTCGGGCTCCGGGAAGCGGGATGATTTTATCGCCGTATTGCTCGCCATACCGGTCGTGCGTATATCACCATATTACGCTGTTGGCGGCAGTGGATAGAACAAGTTACGCAGCGGGTACAGGAAGCGTCTGGGACACCTAGACGAACCACGGAGAGAGAAGACCGACGGGTTGTCTGAATGCGCAGAGTGACACAACAGCCACGATTGCGGACATTCAGCGAGCAGTGGTGCCCTCTATGCATCGTCCGATTAGTGCCAGCACCATTGGCAGACGGCTGCACGACGTAGGACAACACGCAAGCAGACCGTTACGACGACTGCCCTTAACACCATTGCATCTTCGCCAAAGACTGCAATGGTATCGTCCCAGACTGTCATGGAGCCACTCAAAATGGCAGAGGGTGATCTTCAGGGACGAGTCCCGCTTCTGTCTTGCAGGAGACATCCACCGAATCTGTGTGGGGCAGTACCGTGGTTAGATGAACAGTTTGTTGTCAAGAGCCACACGTCCAGGAGACCTGGTGTCATGGTGTGGGGATGCAATTGCATACGATACTAGATCACTTTTGGTGTTGTGACGTGCCTGCCCGGCAGGACGCACACTACATAAAGGCAGATAGCAGCAAGAACGAACGTCTGCGTAGCTCAGTTGGTAGAGTGACTTGTTCCGGAATAAGTGGACTCGGGTTCGATCCTCGCGGCGTGGACCAAAATTGACGGAGAAATTTACTTCGTTATAATGGCGCCCGAACTTCCCGGGTGACCCGGCCGTTCAAGATCTCGAAATGGTGTGATGTTCTTTCCACACCGCGAGGTAGGGAAAATAAGAGAACCCCTTCTTCAGCGCTTCGAAACATAAATGTGTGTGACGTTGCATTCCACATACCAGATTGACTGAGAGTTCTCAAGTGCACGTTCTACAGCGAATGGCTACCTGCAACGATTCATGGTCACGGCTGACCCGTGGGCCATGGCCTCGGCCCTCTTTCCAGATGTGACGTGCCTGCCCCGCAGGACGCACACGACATAAAGGCAGATAGCAGCAAGAACGAACGTCCGCAGAGCTCAGTTGGTAGAGCGACTTGTTCCGGAATAAGCGGACTCGGTTTCGATCCCCGGCGTGGACCAAAAATGACGGAGAAATTTACGTCGTTATAGTGTTCATTATAGGAACTTTGACAGCCCAACGTTACGTTAATGAGGTCCTGCAGCCAGTGTCTCTACCTTTTCTGAACGCTCACTCCGGTGCGATTTTCCAACAGGACAACGCTCGTCCGCATCCTGCTGCTATCTCGAGAGCTTGCCTTCAAGGCACTGAGACTCTTCCAGCCGCATCGCCAGACCTATCGCCGATTGATAATTTGTGCGATGCTATTGGACAAGCTATCCACCACTCCATCCCTACCGAACAATCATCAGGAACTGCGTGAGAAGATTCAAGCTGCATTGGATGGCTTATCGCAGGACACCATTAGGAACGTGTACAACTCCATGCTGAGACGTCTGGCAACATGACGGCCCGACACCATACTGAGAGACACTACTTATCGGCGTGTAGCTCAATAACTATTGCCCATATCAGTCTCAATGTTTAATCCTTTATTGTTCCTGGTAAACTTTACCTTTCTCCCGAATAGTATTGCAATCCGACACGTTCTTCTGGGTGAAACGATTTTTTTAACGATGTGTGTATATTGAACGGAAATTAAAAAAAAAAACAATAGAAAGTAAGAGAGATAGACCGGGGGAAGGGGTGATCACAGATCCCTCGCGGAATAAGGTCCGGCTACGTTAGTGATCGTGATATATGTCAAAATTTAAATTTCTATAAAACCACACCCGTAGAAATTCAGCCAAAGGTACTACTTACACTGGCGGAAAGTGAAAAAAGAACACCAAGAAGGAATTGGCGGACGATCATGAAATTTACATATGTTAATGGGGTCGAGTTTACATAGGTGTGATGTTAATTTCGGGACCAACCGGTGAGCGCTTACGCCACAGCACGGCTTAATATGCAAATTATCGACGGTGGTATTTAAGGAGTACGGCGAAGTAAATGTAATCAGTCGTCGGCGTACGGACACGTGCGAAAACCATGAAGAAGCTGCAATGCCTGGACATGGAAGACGTGTACGATTTCAGCAGTTATCGGACTTTGAGCGAGGTCGTCTAGTCGGACTCCGCGAGGCCGGGTGGTCGTATCGTCGTATTGCAGAGCGAATTGGACGGGAAGTATCGGTGGTGGTACGATGGTGGCGTAGATGGTCCGAGGAACATTCCCACACGAGAAGACGTGGAACCGGGAGTCAAAGACGGACTGATGAGAGGACCGATCAACGCATTAGAAGAGCGGCGTTGTCAAGCAGAACATCCACTGCGACGCAAATCCGAGCTGCCGTTGCACCTGAGGTGACTGTGCGATCAATCCGCAACCATCTATTGGATGCTGGCATGTGTACCTCTGACTCCAGCCCACCGTCAGAAACGGCTGCAATGGTGTCGCCAACGTCTGCACTGGAGAACGCAATGGCGATCTGTCGTGTTCAGCGATGAAAGCAGATTCTGCTTGGGAGCCTCCGATGGCCGTATGCGTGTTCGCAGACGCACAGGGGAGCGTATCCACCCTTCTTGCATCCGCCAGCGACACACAGGGCCTACACCTGGTCTCCTGGTGTGGGGAGCGATCAGCTATCACTCCCGTACACAACTAGTGTCTGCACCGGGTACGTTAGATAGCACCTCCTCCATCAACAACATCATTCAGCCCGTTGTTGGGCTATTTGTAACGTCGGTCCATCGTGGTGTTTTACAGCAAGATAACGCACGCCCACACATGGCACGTGCAATGCAACTTGCACTTCAGAGTGTGAGACAACTTTCGTTGTTCACCGGATTTGTCCCCCATTGAGCACGTGTGGGATTTTATGGGACAACGACTTATCCAGTCTCCACGGACATCCACGACCATCCCCGATTTACGCGTCCAGGTTGAGGATTGTTGGAACTTAATACCCCAAAGTTACATCCAACATCTGTACGACAGACTCCATGCCAGAATTGCACAGTGTGACGCAGTTCATGGCGGTTCAACCTCGTACTAACCATGTGACATGGAAATGTTATTTTTCAGTTTACCAGCAAATACAGCTGCATTTTGCCATAATGTTTTGATCACGTTATCCTCTGTATTCCGTTATTATGCTGTATAAATTTCGTTGGTATCAGACGTCTCCTTCTTGGTGTTCTTATTTCACTTTCCGCCAGTGTATTAGCGATATGACACTTGGATGTGTGCATGTATGTTAAAGATTTGTTCCAACACCACGAGAACGACTGACCAAAAGTTGAAAGCAACGCAGAAAAGAAAAATATAAAACTTCAATCGTATTTAAAGTCATTCTGTTATTTAATAACAACAGAGATTTCGTAGTTGAGAGCTAAGCGTTTGAAATATCTTCTACCCAGTCTTCGAACGAGGGCTGCAATGTATTGTTGCATAAACGAGCACAACTATTCAAAGCATGCAAAACAGGACGACTATTCAAAGTGTATAAAATGGAGCAACTATTTTCCAGAGCCTAAAGGGAGCACGAAATTCAATTGGGAAACATTGTCACAGGGCAAACAGCTGAGTTATGCCTACTGTTAACTAGTATTCTTTCAAACAGGAATGGAAGTGTGCGGCGATCATTGACATTTGCATGCCTAGAATTTTTAAAGATTCACTTTGCCAGCTTCTCAATGTCCCAATTTCCCAACAACAACAAAGAGCGACAGTACCAGAAATAACAACACAGTTAACATAATACTTAAAAAAAACAATTAACTCTTATCTTTTCATGACATTCAAAAATTAAAAGAAAAGATTTTACCCAGTGGTGAAGTTTAGGTTCGAAAAATCTGTTCAGCATCGTCCGGTTGCTTTCTTCAATGCTAATGATAGTCAAGCTATTTTTTTAATAATTAAATCTAAATCCTTTTTGCAAAAATAAATTACTTCTCGCCTTTTTTTTTGTTGATTGGAGGGTTCTTTTGTTTGTTGGAGGTTTAACGAACACCGTGAGCAACTCGGTGAGCTGGCTATAAGTAGTCGCCCGCCCCTGATTTAGGGTTACTGGTTCCAGGCAGGTAGAGAACCAGTGCCGTAAGACAAACACAACTTCCAAGCCTCACCGGGCCGCCCCGGTGGTGCAGTGGTCTAAGCGATGGCCTCTGATCATTCGTCCGAACGGGGTCCGGGTTCGAATCCCGGTGAGGCATGGATGTTGTGTTTGTCTTACGGCACTGGCTCTCTCCTTCCCTGGAACCAGTAACCCTAAATTAGGGACGGTCGACTGCTTATAGCCCGTGAGTTGCTCGCGGTGGTCGTTAAACCTCCAATATAAAAAATAAAACAAATCAAGCCTCACCGTGATTCGAACCCGGACTCCTTTCGGACGAATGATCATAGACCATCGCTTAGACCACTGCGCCACCAGGGCGGCTTGGAGGTTTTAATGACTACCGTGAGCAACTCAGTGGGCTATAAGCAGTCGCCCGTCCCTAATTCAGGGTCATTGGTTCCAGGGAAGGGAGTGAACCAGCGCCGTAAGACAAACACAACATCCATGCCTCACTGGGATTCCAACTCGGACCCATCTCGGGCGAATGATCAGAATTGTGAATATATTTCAAATACGTGGAGATAATGTAAATAGACGATGTCATCGCTCTGTCCATGTTATCAGTTGCTTAGCCCATCAATATAGATTTGTATAGTCGGATGCTGACTGATAAACCACGAATAGCGCTGTGAATTGTTGGCACCGTAGGGTAAAGCGAACGCACTCGTCTGGTTATCGAGAGATCTGGGATTCGATCCCCGCGGTGTCGGATAGAACAATTTTTCAGTTGCTATGCGTTGTTTATAAAATAACGTATAAAGACAGAGCGATGACATCGTCTATTTACACATATATAGAATGATCAGAAGCCATCGCTTAGACCACTGCGCCATCTGGACGGCCTTTCCGCCTTAAACTTCTTTCGTTAAATAATGTTGCCATATAATGTTTTGATGACGTTATCGTCTGTATTATGTTATTATGCTGTATAAATTTCGTTGGTATCAGACGTCTCCTTCTTGGTGTTCTTTTTTCACTTTCCGCCAGTGTATTAGCGATATGACACTTGGATGTGTGCATGTGTTAGATTTGTGCCCACAATACGAGAACAACTGACCAAAAGTTGAAAGCAACGCAGTAAAAGAAAAATATAAAACTTCAATCGTATTTAAAGTCATTCTGTTATTTAATAACAACAGAGATTTCGTAGTTGAGAGCTAAGCGTTTGAAATATCTTCTACCCAGTCTTCGAACGAGGGCTGCAATGTATTGTTGCATAAACGAGCACAACTATTCAAAGCATGCAAAACAGGACGACTATTCAAAGTGTATAAAATGGAGCAACTATTTTCAGAGCCTAAAGGGCACGAAATTCAATTGGGAAACATTGTCACAGGGCAAACAGCTGAGTTATGCCTACTGTTAACTAGTATTCTTTCAAACAGGAATGGAAGTGTGCGGCGATCATTGACATTTGCATGCCTAGAATTTTTAAAGATTCACTTTGCCAGCTTCTCAATGTCCCAATTTCCCAACAACAACAAAGAGCGACAGTACCAGAAATAACAACACAGTTAACATAATACTTAAAAAAAGTAATTAACTCTTATCTTTTCATGACATTCAAAAATTAAAAGAAAGATTTTACCCAGTGGTGAAGTTTAGGTTCGAAAAAAATCTGTTCAGCATCGTCCGGTTGCTTTCTTCAATGCTAATGATAGTCAAGCTATTTTTTAATAATTAAATCTAAATCCTTTTTGCAAAAATAAATTACTTCTCGCCTTTTTTTTTTGTTGATTGGAGGGGTTCTTTTGTTTGTTGGAGGTTTAACGAACACCGTGAGCAACTCGGTGGGCTAGCTATAAGTAGTCGCCCGCCCCTGATTTAGGGTTACTGGTTCCAGGCAAGGTAGAGAACCAGTGCCGTAAGACAAACACAACTTCCAAGCCTCACCGGGCCGCCCCGGTGGTGCAGTGGTCTAAGCGATGGTCTCTGATCATTCGTCCGAACGGGGTCCGGGTTCGAATCCCGGTGAGGCATGGATGTTGTGTTTGTCTTACGGCACTAATCTCTCCTTCCTCTGGAACCAGTAACCCTAAATTAGGGACGGTCGACTGCTTATAGCCCATTGAGTTGCTCGCGGTGGTCGTTAAACCTCCAATATAAAAAATAAAACAAATCAAGCCTCACCGTGATTCGAACCCGGACTCCTTTCGGACGAATGATCATAGACCATCGCTTAGACCACTGCGCCACCAGGGCGGCTTGGAGGTTTAATGACTACCGTGAGCAACTCAGTGGGCTATAAGCAGTCGCCCGTCCCTAATTCAAGGGTCATTGGTTCCAGGGAAGGAGTGAACCAGCGCCGTAAGACAAACACAACATCCATGCCTCACTGGGATTCCAACTCGGACCCATCTCGGGCGAATGATCAGAATTGTGAATATATTTCAAATACGTGGAGATAATGTAAATAGACGATGTCATCGCTCTGTCCACGTTATCAGTTGCTTAGCCCATCAATATAGATTTGTATAGTCGGATGCTGACTGATAAACCACGAATAGCGCTGTGAATTGTTGGCACCGTAGGGTAAAGCGAACGCACTCGTCTGGTTATCGAGAGAGATCTGGGATTCGATCCCCGCGGTGTCGGATGAACAATTTTTCAGTTGCTATGCGTTGTTTATAAAATAACGTATAAAGACAGAGCGATGACATCGTCTATTTACACATATATAGAATGATCAGAAGCCATCGCTTAGACCACTGCGCCATCTGGACGGCCTTTCCGCCTTAAACTTCTTTCGTTACCTTTTCCCTCGACGAACTTCCCAGAAGCGCCGACTATGAATAATTTGCATTTGGAGATTACAAATTAGTAGTACGTCCCCCTGAATAAAAAAAAATCGAGTACCATAGTACTCTTTGTAGATAACGTATGCTATGAATCTTTCGCATGCCCAGACCCTGCCAACAGCTCGTAACAACTGGTAGCGTGACTCGTCGGACCACGCCACATGATGCCTATGGCGCCATTTCTCCAATCACGATACACTTTAACCACAGCAGAACGCGAACAGTTCACAAACTGTGCTGCTTTAGAAATACTGCCATCTTTGGCCCGAAAGCCGATAATCATCCCTTTTTGAAAATCTGATAAATCGCTCCTTTTGTCCATGACAGCAACGAGTGATATGTTTCCAGATATAGATGATTTTAAGAAGGGAGTGTCTGACCCCAGGTCTTAAACAACTCTTAGAAATAGGAAGCTAGGAGATTTGGGCTGGAGTGCCTTATAGGAAAGTGACACGGAAGCGAGCTAGAAAGGAGAAGGAAGGCGCCTTTATCCATTACCTGGGGCCAGTACCAGCTGTCCGACGGCTTAACGTGCCCATCCGACGCCCGGCGGATACTTCGTGGTTCGAGCGTTCGTACCTGCCTGGGTTCGAACTTGAAGTTTCTCCGTGGCAGTCACGAACGCTAACATATATGTTTTCAGAATTTCTACAGCACACCTTACATACCCTCCAAGCCAGCTCAAGGCACGTGCCTTCTTTCATTGGCTACGCGCTATTGATGTCAAAAGTAGGAGGTGGTCATATTAATATTACTCGGCTGTGTATTTTCATTGTCCTTCCCTGTATTTAAAAACTTTTAGCCATTATCGCCCTCTATCGGTGACTATTTGAACTAAAAGTCTTTCCGTTGCCATACAAAAGTCCCCTAGAAGCTGATGCTTCTCGTACAAATTGCAGTGTAATCCACATGTTTGTTCTTTTTCTATAAATTTTTCAAATTTAAATAGATTTTTGGTCCACCCGTAATACAACACCACGAATGACACGAGATACCAAAGCCAGATTTACTGGATACATAACAACAGATACAAAGATGAAACGATTGAGCTTACAGGCCGGTACGACTTGCGGAACACGCAGACATCAATAATTTGTGTGGCCCCCATGGCTTGCAATAACGGTCGCTACACGCCGCGGCATCAAACGAAAGAGGCTTTGCATGTGGGCTTGGGGTATGTCGGTCCAGGCTGCTTCCCCACGTTGCCACAGTTCATCAGGCGTAGCCGCGTCTGGTGCTTGCCGGGCCACTCGGTTGCCGATCAGCGACCAGACGTGTTCGATGGGTGACATATCAGGAGAACAGGCGGGCCACGGCAGCAGTGACACCTGGTGGGCCGTGAAGAATTGTTGCGCGATGCGTGCCACGTGCGGTCGCGCATTGTCCTGTTGAAACGTGGCCGCTGTCAGGTCCTGCAGGTAAGGGAGGATTACATGCTCCAAAACGTCGGAGATGTTGCGGTTGCTGTTGAGTGTACCGGCGACGTGTACCCGAGGGGTGCGGGTGTCATATCCAATTGCGCCCTAAACCATAACGACAAGCGACGGACCGGTATGGCGATGCATAATGCAGGCGTAATACAGTCTCTCGCCACGGTGCCGCCACATGCGGATCCGATCATCGTGGTGTTGCAGGCAGAAGCGGGATTCGTCGGAGAATACAATGCCGTGCCATTCCGTAGTCCAGGTGCGGCGTTCAACGGCCCACTGCCGCCGCACTCTCCGGTGGTGTAACGTCAATGGTAATCGGAGCAATGGGTGCCGTGCGACAAGTCCCCGCTCCTGCAGACGACGTCGAACGGTACGTGCTGACACAGGTTGTTGCGCAACACACCCTAATTCCTGCGCTAACGTTCGTGATGTGGCGGTGCGAGCCCTCAATGCCCGCCGCACAACATGCCGGTCCTCCCGTTCGGTGGTGTGCCGCGGCTGTGGCAATCGCTCACGTTGGTCCATCCGTCCCTGCTGCACCCACCGAATCCATACTCGCCTCACTGTGGCTGGATGTCGTCCCACACGGGTGCCGATGTCTCGGTACGATAAAAAGCTGTCGCGATTAGCCACTATTCGTCCTCTGTCTTACTCCGAAACGTGCTGGAATGACTGCCGTATTCTGCGACGAGGCATCAGGAAGTTTCCCACGCGCAGGTCCGGCAGCACAACACACTTCCACTACTTACACCCCGCCTTCTGTGCACCCCTTTCTCGGTGGCGTGCCGGGCGCACGTGATTTGCATATGCCCTGCAATGCTAATCATTTGCATGTCCTTTCGCGGGCGACGCATGCTGCGAATTTCAGGCCAATCGGATGCTTCCTTCTTGGTGTTGCATTTTGGGTGGCCAGCAGTGTAAGATTATTGGCTTTTTTTTTAAGGTTTGGAATTTTACAACCTTCGTGAGCAACTCAATGGGTTATAAGATGTCACCCGTCCTTAATTTAGGGCCACTAGTTCCAGAAACGGGACAGAGCCAGTGTCCCAACACCCATGCCTCACCGGGATTCGAACCCGGACCAATCTCGAACGAATGGTCAGAAGCCAGCGCTTAGATCATTGCGCCATCCCTGATTTAGGGTCACTGGTTCCAGCAAAGAGGAAAGAGCTAATGCCGCAAGACAAAAGCAACATCCATGTGTCACCGGAATTTGAACCCGGACCCACCTCGGACGAATGGTCAAAAGCCAGCGCTTAGACCATTGCGCCATCCCTGATTTAGGGTCACTGGTTCTAGCAAAGGGGAAAGAGCTAGTGCCGCAAGACAAAAGCAACATCCATGTGTCACCGGAATTTGAACCCGGACCCACCTCGGACGAATGGTCAAAAGCCAGCGCTTAGACCATTGCGCCATCCCTGATTTAGGGTCACTGGTTCTAGCAAAGGGGAAAGAGCTAGTGCCGCAAGACAAAAACAACATCCATGTGTAACGGGATTTGATCCCGGACCCACCTCGGACGAATGGTCAAAAGCCAGCGCTTAGACCATTGCGCCATCCCTGATTTAGGGTCACTGGTTCTAGCAAAGAGGAAAGAGCTAGTGCCGCAAGACAAAAACAACATCCATGTGTCACCGGGATTTGAACCCGGACCCACCTCGGACGAATGGTCAAAAGCCAGCGCTTAGACCATTGCGCCATCCCTGATTTAGGGTCACTGGTTCTAGCAAAGGGGAAAGAGCTAGTGCCGCAAGACAAAAGCAACATCCATGTGTCACCGGAATTTGAACCCGGACCCACCTCGGACGAATGGTCAAAAGCCAGCGCTTAGACCATTGCGCCATCCCTGATTTAGGGTCACTGGTTCTAGCAAAGGGGAAAGAGCTAGTGCCGCAAGACAAAAACAACATCCATGTGTAACGGGATTTGATCCCGGACCCACCTCGGACGAATGGTCAAAAGCCAGCGAGACCATTGCGCCATCCCTGATTTAGGGTCACTGGTTCTAGCAAAGGGGAAAGAGCTAGTGCCGCAAGACAAAAACAACATCCATGTGTCACCAGGATTTGAACCCGGACCCACCTCGGACGAATGATCAGAAGCCAGCGCTTAGACCATTGCGCCATCCCTGAATTAGGGTCACTGGTTCTAGCAAAGGGGAAAGAGCTAGTGCCGCAAGACAAAAACAACATCCATGTGTAACGGGATTTGAACCCGGACCCACCTCGGACGAATGGTCTAAAGCCAGCACTTAGACCACCGCTCTACCGTGGCGGCCCTGAGGAAGCTGTGAACGCTGTCATACGTGGAAAATTCTAATCCTATGATTAAAATCTTCCCAGCTGACCCAGGAAATTTTTAAGCTTGTTTGAAGGAAGAGCAGACAAAAAACTCTTTCTCATCTCATACAAACTGCTCTTTTTTCCTGCTTGTGACAAGGTCTATGCAAATAAAAAAAATTATACTGACCTTTTTTAAGGATTCTCAGCAAATTTCAGCTTATCCTCACATGTCGTTGTGAACAGTATGTTTGCAGAAACCTTTTCCTCATTACCTAAATCCGTATTTAAATTTATTGTGCAAATAGGCGTCCGCCAATTTCAACAATGCTTTATCCTCCAAACACTCTCGTGATCAGAATATTCAAAATTGCTGCTTTTTTACTCTTTACAACCGTAGGTTGAAGAAGTGTATATGCTCCAGCTTTCTCCGTCTGTCTGTCTGTCCGCACGATTACTCGCGTAAAAATATCTCGATTTTGATGAAATTTTAGTATGTGGTAGGGGACCACCTCGGGACGAACCTTATTGAAAATGGACGAAATGGGGTCAAAAGTCAGAACATAGGAGCGGGATCCATAAAGTTTTGTCGCAATTGAAGAATTTTTGTAAGTTGGGGTCAAAGGTCAGGACTTATGGGGGAACAACATAAAGTTTTGTCGGAATTAAAGCATTTTTTGTAAGTTATGACGCCCTTAAGCGTCATAACTTGCGTAAAAAGCTTCGATTGCGAAAAAACGTTATGTTGTTCCGTAGATATACTGAACCGGTTCTATTGAATATCATCGAAATGGGGTCAAAGGTCACAGCACAGGAGCGAGATTTATTCTACAGCCGTTTGTGACGTATATTCTAAATTAACTTTCCTTTTTAGTTTCTCTCTCTATGTAAATCTTGAGTTTGTTTTCAGTTATACTTCACACTTAACGTGATATCTTTTCTCTCAAACGAATGCTGTTGGCAACATAATTGAGATGCAATGAACGTGACGTATGCCTGTTATTAAATAAGAACCAGAGATAAAAGCTACGAGAAACCAGTTGCTCGTGTGGCGTGGTGTGGTGTTTTTAATGTGGAGTGTTGATACTGATTTGTGATGTAAAATCTGAAGTGAAAACATCTGAAATAAAGCATCTTTCCCGTAAGTTTGACTTCTGTTCTAAATGTTTCGTCTGACCGTAAAGGTTTAATTTAGGAACTATTTCATAGTATGGTGATGTTTTAAAATAACGTAGAAGGACGAAAAGATCTCTACGTTATACATTATCCTCATAACTAACGTGTTTAAGCAGCCATCTGGGTGATGTACGTAAGTTTGGAAACGTATATTGTTACTCCGATAAATCGGATTACTAGTGTAAATTTAAAATTTTGAGCATAATACTGCTTTTCTAAATACCTTTCTTCCATGGATCCCAGTTAAACAAACAATTTTTTAAGGGGGGGGGGGAGTGAGGTTTAGTAGGGGTGGCAAACGACCAAAGTGAATACCAACCGTCCGCAATTTGGGGCGACTAGTTCCACAATACCAGAGAGTTCGGGTCCATTCCGAACTATTGGTCAGAGGCCAGCACTTCACACCATCCTGCAATCGGAGATGAAAATATAATTTCATTAACAGCATTCTTATTCCACGAAATACTTCCATTCCTTTCTGCCTTTATAACATGTCTTTTGAAGTAAAAACAAGTTAGTGAAATCATGAAATGATTAACTAACTTGTTTTTACTTCAAAATCATGCAATGCGCTTTCCAACATACCAGAAATCATTACTCAAGTTATGAGGATAATGGCCGTGGAATAAATCCCGCTCCTATGCCCTGACCTTTGACCCCATTTCAATGATACTCAACAGAAAACTGGTTCAGTATATCGCCGGAACAACATACTAACGTTTTGTCGCAATCGAAGCATTTTTACATAAGTTGTGACGCATAAGGGCTATGAAATGGATCCCGCTCCTATGTCTTGACCTTTGATCCCATTTTTCCCATTTTAAACAGGGTTCCTCCCCAGGTGGTCCCCTACCACGTACTAAAATTTCATCGAAATCAAATCGAATCATGTTTACGCAAGCTATGACGCATAAGAGCAATGGAATGGATCCCGCTCCTATGTTCTGACCTTTGACCCTATTTCTCCCATTTTGAATAGGGTTCTTATGCGTTGTCCCCTACCACATACTAAAATGTCCAGTTGTCACGTACCACATACTAAAATTTAATCGAAATCGAACAATTTTTACGCGAGTTATCGTGCGGACGGACAGACAGACGGACGGACAAAGCTGGAGCATATACACTTCTTCAACGTACGGTTGGAAAGCGTAAGAAAGACCATGCTTATGTTATCACTATGTCCATCTGTCGGTCTTTGGTCACCATATCTCTGTACCTTTTAAGTCCGGTTTCAAAAATCGCAATTGTAACGTACCAGGAGATGTGACGTACCTGCCAGAAGGACGCACACAACATAAAGGCAGATAGGAATCAGAATAAAACGTCCGCGTAGCTCAATTGGTAGAGTGACTTATTCCGGAATGAGGGGATCCGGGTTCGAATCCTGGCGTGGATAGAAATGACGGAGAAATTTACTTCGTTATACAATCGAAGCATTTTTACATAAGTTATGACGCATAAGGGCGGTGAAATGGATCTCGCTCCGATGTCGTGACCTTTGACCCCATTTTTCCCATTTTGAACAGGGTTCCTCCCCAGGTGGTCTCCTACCACATACTAAAATTTCATCGAAATCGAATAATTTTTACGCAAGCTATGACGCATAAGAGCAATGGAATGGATCCCGCTCCTATGTTCTGATCTTTGACCCCATTTCGCCCATTTTGGATAAGGTTCTTATGCGTTGTCTCCTACCACATACTAAAATTTCCAATTGTCCCCTACCACATACTAAAATTTCATCGAAATCGAACAATTTTTACGCAAGCTATGACGCATAAGAGCAATGGAATGGATCCCGCTCCTAAGTTCTGACATTTGACCCCATTTCGCCCATTTTGAATAAGGTTATAATGCGTTGTCTCCTACCACATACTAAAATTTCCAATTGTCCCCTACCACATACTAAAATTTCCAATTGTCCCCTACCACATACTAAAATTTCATCGAAATCGAACAATTTTTACGCAAGCTATGACGCATAAGAGCTGTGGAATGGATCCCGCTCCTATGTTCTGACCTTTGACCCCATTTCGCCATTTTGAATAAGGTTCTTATGCGTTGTCCCTTACCACATACTAAAATTTCCAATTGTCCCCTACCACATACTAAAATTTCATCGAAATCGAACAATTTTTACGCAAGCTATGACGCATAAGAGCAATGGAATGGATCCCGCTCCTATGTTCTGACCTTTGACCCCATTTCGCCCATTTTGAATAAGGTTCTTATAGGTTGTCCCCTACTACATACTAAAATTTCATCGAAATCGAATAATTTTTACGCAAGCTATGACGCATAAGAGCAATGGAATGGATCCCGCTCCTAAGTTCTGACATTTGACCCCATTTCGCCCATTTTGAATAAGGTTATAATGCGTTGTCTCCTACCACATACTAAAATTTCCAATTGTCCCCTACCACATACTAAAATTTCATCGAAATCGAACAATTTTTACGCAAGCTATGACGCATAAGAGCTATGGAATGGATCCCGCTCCTATGTTCTGACCTTTGACCCCATTTCGCCCATTTTGAATAAGGTTCTTATGCGTTGTCCCTTACCACATACTAAAATTTCCAATTGTCCCCTACCACATACTAAAATTTCATCGAAATCGAACAATTTTTACGCAAGCTATGACGCATAAGAGCAATGGAATGGATCCCGCTCCTATGTTCTGACCTTTGACCCCATTTCGCCCATTTTGAATAAGGTTCTTATGCGTTGTCTCCGGCCACATACTAAAATTTCCAATTGTCCCCTACCACATACTAAAACTTCATCGAAATCGAACAATTTTTACGCAAGCTATGACGCATAAGAGCAATGGAATGGATCCCGCTCCTATGTTCTGACCTTTGACCTCATTCTGCCCATTTTGAATAAGGTTCTTATGCGTTGTCCCTTACCACATACTAAAATTTCCAATTGTCCCCTACTACATACTAAAATTTCATCGAAATCGAACAATTTTTACGCAAGCTATGACGCATAAGAGCAATGGAATGGATCCCGCTCCTATGTTCTGACCTTTGACCCCATTCCGCTCATTTTGAATAAGGTTCTTATGCGTTGTCCCCTACCACATACTAAAATTTCCAATTGTCCCCTACCACATACTAAAACTTCATCGAAATCGAACAACTTTTACGCAAGCTATGACGCATAAGAGCAATGGAATGGATCCCGCTCCTATGTTCTGATCTTTGACCCCATTTCGCCCATTTTGAATAAGGTTCTTATGCGTTGTCTCCTACCACATACTAAAATTTCCAATTGTCCCCTATCACATACTAAAATTTCATCGAAATCGAACAATTTTTACGCAAGCTATGACGCATAAGAGCAATGGAATGGATCCCGCTCCTATGTTCTGACCTTTGACCCCATTTCGCCCATTTTGAAGAAGGTTCTTATGCGTTGTCTCCTACCACATACTAAAATTTCCAATTGTCCCCTGCCACATACTAAAATTTCATCGAAATCGAACAATTTTTACGCAAGCTATGACGCATAAGAGCAATGGAATGGATCCCGCTCCTATGTTTTGACCTTTGACCCCATTTCGCGCATTTTGAATAAGGTTCTTATGCGTTGTCTCCTACCACATACTAAAATTTCCAATTGTCCCCTACCACATACTAAAATTTCCAATTGTCCCCTACCACATACTAAAACTTCATCGAAATCGAACAATTTTTACGCAAGCTATGACGTGTAAGAGCAATGGAATGGATCCCGCTCCTATGTTTTGACCTTTGACCCCATTTCGCCCATTTTGAATAAGGTTCTTATGCGTTGTCTCCTACCACATACTAAAATTTCCAATTGTCCCCTACCACATACTAAAACTTCATCGAAATCGAACAATTTTTACGCAAGCTATGACGTGTAAGAGCAATGGAATGGATCCCGCTCCTATGTTTTGACCTTTGACCCCATTTCGCCCATTTTGAATAAGGTTCTTATGCGTTGTCTCCTACCACATACTAAAATTTCCAATTGTCCCCTACCACATACTAAAACTTCATCGAAATCGAACAATTTTTACGCAAGCTATGACGTGTAAGAGCAATGGAA
This sequence comes from Macrothele yani, assembly GCA_039090855.1. Classification (NCBI taxonomy): domain Eukaryota; kingdom Metazoa; phylum Arthropoda; class Arachnida; order Araneae; family Macrothelidae; genus Macrothele; species Macrothele yani. Next base: position 61,736,931 of record CM077032.1, on the reverse strand, counting down.
TGGATCCCGCTCCTATGTTTTGACCTTTGACCCCATTTCGCCCATTTTGAATAAGGTTCTTATGCGTTGTCTCCTACCACATACTAAAATTTCCAATTGTCCCCTACCACATACTAAAACTTCATCGAAATCGAACAATTTTTACGCAAGCTATGACGCGTAAGAGCAATGGAATGGATCCCGCTCCTATGTTCTGACCGTTGACCCCATTCCGCCCATTTTGAATAAGGTTCTTATGCGTTGTCCCCAACTACATACTAAAATTTCATCGAAATCGAGCAATTTTTACGCGAGTTATTGGGCGGACGGACAGACAAACAGTCGGACAAAGCTGGAGCATATACGCTTCTTCAACCTACGGTTGGAAAGAGTAAAAAAGACAATGCTTATGTTATCACTATATGTCCATCCTTCGGTCTTTGGTCACCATATCTCTGTACCTTTTAATTCCGGTTTGAAAAATTCTTTATGCATTCAAATGCCTCAAATGAGAGAACGATGACCACTTCATTTTTGATCTTTTAACATCTACGACTCTCGTCTCTAGAGGGCGTAAATGAAGTTCATCTCGATTTCAAAACGCATTTTATTCCATATTATTGCTTCTAAACATCCGACTGAAAAATTATTTCTTTTCTTTTATACCGTTTGAAACCAGAACTGTTTTGGGGACAGGTTCTTTTTCAACTGCACGGAAGTGCCAAAAGTCATGGGATAGGTACCTAGTATCGTGTAGAACCTCCTCTAGCCCTGCGAAGTGCAAAAACTCGACGTGGCATCGATTGCACAAGTGGCCGGAAGACTTCTGGACAGATGTTGAGCCATGCCGTCTGAGAAGCCGCCCATAGTTCCCTGGTATTTGTAGGTGCAGAATCTTGGTTGGGTGCTAATGGACCTTTCCAACGCGTCCCATAAGTGCTCTATTGGGTTCATGTCGGACGAATGTGGTGGCCACACCATCCGTTGGAACTGTCCAGAATGCTCCTCGAACCAATTTTGGACATCTTGGGCCAGATGGCATTGTGCATTGTCCGCTTGGAAAATCCCATCGTTGTTGGGGTACATGAAGTCCATGAAGGGCTGCAAACCGGTTAATGACGTGTTTACAAGGACAAGAGGACCCAAACTGTGCCAAGTAAAGACACCTCACACATGCATCAAACCACAACCACCTTGCACAGTGCCTTGTTGACAGCTTGGGTCCATGGCTTCATGGAGTCTGCACCACACCGGAACCCTATCATCAGCTCCTAACAACTGGAAGTATGACTCATCGGACCACACCACATATTGCCAGTCTTCCAGTGTCCAATTGCGTGTTCACGAACCCAGCTGAGGCGCTGTGTTCGATGTCGTAGTGTTAACGAAAGCACTCTGGTGGATCTTCTGCCCAATCCCCATGGAAGCTAAATTACACTGATGGATATGTCTCCGGTACCTCCTGCATTGAATGTGGATGTTATTAGAGTCAGCGTCACTTGTCTGTTAGCATGGGCAACCTTGGCCAGACGCGGTTGGGCACGGTCATGCAGCTCCGTGGTCGGCCGCTGCACTGACCACTGTGGATTGCAATACCTTCCATGAGGTATTGTTGGTACACACGTGACACTGTTGATCAAGGAATGTTGAATGTTCGCACAACTTCGGAAATTGAATGTCCCATCCGTCTGGTTCCCACTACCATGCCTCGTTCAAACTCCGTTAATTAACGTCGGCTTGTCATAATCCTACTGGCGGTTGTTCAACCTGACTTGTATTGTTGTAACACACGTGACACTGTGGATCGAGGAATGTTGAATACTCGCACAACTTCGGAAATTGAATGCCCCATCCGTCTGGCTCCCGCTACCGTGCCTCGTTCAAACTACGATAATTCACGTCGGGTAGTCATAATCCTACTGGCGGTTGTTCAACCTGACTTGTATTGTTGGTACACACGTGACACTGTGGATCGAGGAATGTTGAATGTTCGCACACCTTCGGAAATTGAATGTCCCGTCCGTCTGGCTCTCGCTACCATGCCTCGTTCATACTACGATAATTCACGTCGGCTTGTCATAATCCTACTGGCGGTTGTTCAACCTGACTTGTATTGTTGGTATACACATGACACTGTGGATCGAGGAATGTTGAATGTTCGCACAACTTCGGAAATTGAATATCCCATCCGTCTGGCTCCCACTACCATGCCTCGTTCAAACTCCGATAACTCACGTCAGTTTGTAATAATCCTACCGGCGGTTGTTCAACCTGACTTGGATTGTTGGTACACACGTGAGAGTGTGGATCGAGGAATGTTGAATGTTCGCACAACTTCGGAAATTGAATGTCCCATCCGTCTGGCTCCCACTACCGTGCCTCGTTCAAACTCCTATAATTTTCGTCGGCTTGCCATAATCGTACTGGCGGTTGTTTAACCTGACTTGTATTGTTGGTACACACGTGACACTGTGGATCGAGGTATGATGAATGTTCGCACAACTTCGGAAATTGAATGTCCCATCCGTCTGGCTCCCACTACCATGCCTCCTTCAAATTGTGATAATTCACGTCGGCTTGCCATAATACCCTCACGGGCCGCCCTGGTGGCGCAGTGGTCTAAGCGATGGTCTCTGATCATTCGTCTGAAAGGGGCCCGGGTTCGAATCCCGGTGAGGCATGGATGTTGTGTTTGTCTTACGGCACTGGTTCTCTCCCTTCCCTGGAACCAGTGACCCTAAATTAGGGACGGGCGACTGCTTATAGCCCATTGAGTTGTTCACGGTGGTCGTTAAACCTCCAATAAAAAAAAAAAAAAATACCCTCACGGACAATGAAATTTGCGCACCTAGAAGAAAATTTGCTACAACCGCAAAACTTTGCAAATAGCTAGAGTGCGTGCTGGTATGCAAATGATCCACATTTGGGGCGATTGCGCATGACCGCATACCCTGTGGTGGCGCTGCAAGTACGAACCGGCGTGCAGTCGATGCCCCATGAAAGCAAAAAGCACCGGCCGACGCAAGCAAGAGTAAAAGGTGACAAGAATTTCGGGTAGATGCCAGAGACGTCGATTTGAGCAACGTTCGGACCCGAACTTTATAATTTTGAAATAAAGATCTACAAATGAACGCACGCATTCAAGGTTACAACACCCCCGGTTATATCATCTACATAGCACGATAGATTTGGTAGTATACAAATGCGAGAATTTAATATTAATATTCTGATTTAGCTAAATATCATCAGAAATCTGAAATATTTCATACCTTTTTTAAATCTTAAGGTGGACGCCAAGTAATTTTGCTTCCTATGCTTCCAATGGAAAAACCTTTGTACACATTTCCTTCACAATTAATGTGTTCTCAAGGATGAAAATTTGAACATCGATTAAAATACCTTCCTAAAATAACTTGGAATACTTAATATTTTCTAAAACATAACCATAATTATATTAAAAATCAATAACTTTTCCTTTGGTGGTGTTAGAACCAGAAAAAAGATGGCGTGACCTGTACTTTGTTAACGTCAGTAGGCAAACAAATGTTGGATTGCATAATTATGGTTATGTTTTAGAAAATATTAATGTTTCCAAGTCATAAAATGAAGCTATTTTAGTCGATGTTCAAATTTTCATCCTTGGGAACGCATTAATTGTCCAGAAAAAAGATGGCGCGCCCTGTACTTTCATGACGTCAGTAGACAAACAAATGTTGGATTGCATAATTATGGTTATGTTTTAGAAAATATTAAGTATTCCAAGTTATAAAATGAAGCTATTTTAGTCGATGTTCAAATTTTCATCCTTGGGAACGCATTAATTGTCCAGAAAAAAGATGGCGCGGCCTGTACTTTCATGACGTCAGTAGACAAACAAATGTTGGATTGCATAATTATGGTTATGTTTTAGAAAATATTAAGTATTCCAAGTTATAAAATGAAGCTATTTTAGTCGATGTTCAAATTTTCATCCTTGGGAACGCATTAATTGTCCAGAAAAAGATGGCGCGGCCTGTACTTTCATGACGTCAGTAGACAAACAAATGTTGGATTGCATAATTATGGTTATGTTTTAGAAAATATTAAGTATTCCAAGTTATAAAATGAAGCTATTTTAGTCGATGTTCAAATTTTCATCCTTGGGAACGCATTAATTGTCCAGAAAAAAGATGGCGCAACCTGTACTTTGATGACGTCAGTAGACAAACAAATATTGGATGGCTTGGATATGGTTATGTTTTAGAAAATATTAAGTATTCCAAGTTATAAAATGAAGCTATTTTAGTCGATGTTCAAATTTTCATCCTTGGGAACGCATTAATTGTCCAGAAAAAAGATGGCGCGGCCTGTACTTTGATGACGTCAGTAGACAAACAAATGTTGGATTGCATAATTATGGTTATGTTTTAGAAAATATTAAGTATTCCAAGTTATAAAATGAAGCCATTTTAATCGATGTTCAAATTTTCATTATTGGGAACACATTAATTGTGCAGAAAACAGATGGCGCGACCTGTACTTTGATGACGTCAGTAGACAAACAAATGTTGGATTGCATAATTATGGTTATGTTTTAGAAAATATTAAGTATTCCAAGTTATAAAATGAAGCTATTTTAGTCGATGTTCAAATTTTCATCCTTGGGAACGCATTAAGTGTCCAGAAAAAGATGGCGCGGCCTGTACTTTCATGACGTCAGTAGACAAACAAATGTTGGATTGCATAATTATGGTTATGTTTTAGAAAATATTAAGTATTCCAAGTTATAAAATGAAGCTATTTTAGTCGATGTTCAAATTTTCATCCTTGGGAACGCATTAATTGTCCAGAAAAAAGATGGCGCAACCTGTACTTTGATGACGTCAGTAGACAAACAAATATTGGATGGCTTGGATATGGTTATGTTTTAGAAAATATTAAGTATTCCAAGTTATAAAATGAAGCTATTTTAGTCGATGTTCAAATTTTCATCCTTGGGAACGCATTAATTGTCCAGAAAAAAGATGGCGCGGCCTGTACTTTGATGACGTCAGTAGACAAACAAATGTTGGATTGCATAATTATGGTTATGTTTTAGAAAATATTAAGTATTCCAAGTTATAAAATGAAGCCATTTTAGTCGATGTTCAAATTTTCATCCTTGGGAACGCATTAATTGTCCAGAAAAAAGATGGCGCAACCTGTACTTTGATGACGTCAGTAGACAAACAAATATTGGATGGCTTGGATATGGTTATGTTTTAGAAAATATTAAGTATTCCAAGTTATAAAATGAAGCTATTTTAGTCGATGTTCAAATTTTCATCCTTGGGAACGCATTAATTGTCCAGAAAAAAGATGGCGCAACCTGTACTTTGATGACGTCAGTAGACAAACAAATATTGGATGGCTTGGATATGGTTATGTTTTAGAAAATATTAAGTATTCCAAGTTATAAAATGAAGCTATTTTAGTCGATGTTCAAATTTTCATCCTTGGGAACGCATTAATTGTCCAGAAAAAGATGGCGCGGCCTGTACTTTGATGACGTCAGTAGACAAACAAATGTTGGATTGCATAATTATGGTTATGTTTTAGAAAATATTACGTATTCGAAGTTATAAAATGAAGCTATTTTAATCGATGTTCTAATTTGCATTCTTGGGAACGCATTAATTGTCCAGAAAACAGATGGCGCGAACTGTACTTTGTTGACGTCAGTAGGCAAACAATTGTTGGATTGCATAATTATGGTTATGTTTTAGAAAATATTAATTTTTCCAAGTTATAAAATGAAGCTATTTTAATCGATGTTCAAATTTTCATCCTTGGGAACGCATTAATTGTGAAGAAAATGTGTGCCGCCCTGGTGGCGCAGTGCTCTAAGGCGTTGGCCTCTGATCATTCGTCCGAACGGGGTCCGGGTTCGAATCCCGGTGAGGCATGGATGTTGTGTTTGTCTTACGGCACTGGCTCTCTCCCTTCCCTGGAACTAGTGACCCTTAATTAGGGACGGGCGACTGCATATAGCCCATTGAGTTGCTCATAGCGGTCGTTAAACCTTCAATCAAAAAAAAAAAAAAAAAAATGTGTTCAGAAGTTTTTCCATTGGAAGTATAGGAAGCAAAATTACTTGACGTCCACCTTAAAAGAAGGAAAAAAAAAACCAAAAAAAAAAAAACGATGAAATACCATCCACTAGATTTTGCCGCTGGCCCTCCAAATTACTGAACCTTCCAACCTTCCCATGTCACATTTGGGCTTGTTGTCGGGATCCTCCCCCTCCCCTCCCCCCATCCCAGTGTAATCTCGGACGTACTTTATTGATGGCCCCTTATGTAATAATAATTTACATATAATGCGGAGTACAAATGAAGTTGTAGTAATACCAAAACACGTGTGAATATACGAATAATACTACACTGCTGGCCTCCCAAAATGCAACACCAAGAATGACACGAGATAGCAAAGCCAGATTTACTGGACACATAACAACAGATACAAAGACGAAACGATTGAGCTTACAGGCCCGTGCGACTTGCGGAACACGCAGACATCAATAGTTCGTGTATAGCTCCCATGGCTGGCAATAACGGCAGCTACACGCCGCGGCATCGAACGAAAGAGGCTTTGGATGTGGGCTTGGGGTATGTCGGTCCAGGCTGCTTCTTTTTTTTTTTTTTTTTTTTTTTGATTGGAGGTTTAACGACCACCGTGAGCAACTCAATGGGCTATAAGCAGTCGCCCGTCCCTAATTTAGGGTCACTGGTTCCAGGGAAGGGAGAGAGCCAGTGCCGTAAGACAAACACAACATCCATGCCTCACCGGGATTCGAACCCGGACCCCTTTCGGACGAATGATCAGAGGCCAACGCCTTAGACCACTGCGCCACCGGGGCGGCAAACCAGGCTGCTTCCACACGGTTTCATCACGGGTGGTGCTTGCCGGGCCACTCGGTTGCCAATCAGCGACCAGACGTGTTCGATGGGCGACATATCGGGAGAACAGGCTGGCCACGGCAGCAGTGACACCTCCTGGGCCGTGAAGAATTGTTGCACGATGCGTGCCACGTGCGGGCGCGCATTGTCCTGTTGAAACGTGTTCGCTGGCAGGTTCTGCACGTAAGGGAGGACTACAGGCTCCAAAACGTCGGAGATGGTGCGGTGGCTGTTGAGTGTACCGGCGAGGGGTGCGGGTGTCAGATCCAATTGCGCCCCTAACCATAACGCCAGATGACGCACAGGTATGGCGATACATAATGCAGGCGTCATACATTCTATCACCGTGGTGCCGCCACACGCGGATCCAACCATCGTGGTGTTGCAGGCAGAAGCGGGATTCGTCGGAGAAGACAATGTCGTGCCATTCCGTAGTCCAGGTGTGGCGTTCAAAGGCCCACTGCCGCCGCACTCGCCGGTGGTGTAACGTCAATGGTAATCGGAGCAATGGGCGCCGTGCGAGAAGTCCCCGCTCCTGAAGACGTCCTCGAACGGTACGTGCTGACACAGCTTGTTGAGCAACACGCCCTAATTCCTGCGCTAACGTTCGTGATGCGGCGGTGCGAGCCGTCAATGCCCGCAGCACAACATGGCGGTCCTCTCGTTCGGTGGTGTGCCGCGGTTGCGACTATCGCTCACGTCGGTCCGTCCGTCACGTCTGCACCCACCGAATCCATACTCGTCTCACTGTGGCTGGATGTCGTCCCACACGGGGGCCGATGTCTCGGTACGATAAACCGCTGTCGCGATAAGCCACTATTCGTCCTCTGTCGAACTCCGAAACGTGCTGGAATGACCACCGTATTCTGCGACGAGGCATCAGGAAGCTTCCCACGCACAGGTGCAGCAGCACAACACACTTCCACTACTTACACCCCGCCTTCTGTGCACCTTTTTTATAGTGCTTCTCGGTGGCGTGCCCGGCGCACATGGTTTGCATATGCCCTGCAATGCTAATCGTTTGCATGTCCTCTCGCGGGCGACGCATGCTGCGAATTTCAGGCCGATCGGATGCTTCCTTCGTGGTATTGCATTTTGGGTGGCCAGCAGTGTACGTGTAGTACAAGCACTTATTCAATCAAGGCTATTAGAACATAACAGGGAGCCAGGGGAAAATACTAGTGTAGGTCAGACGAACCCCTGGCTCTCTAGTAAAAAACAAAAGTGCCAAGTCAAGAGATTATCTTCCTATAGAACTGCAATTTACATATTCAACAGAACCGCTTCAGTATACTTCCGGAACAACATGATAAAGTTTTGTCGCAATCAAAGCATTTTTACGTAAGTTATGACGCATAAGGGCAATGGAACGGATCACGCTCCTATGTCCTGACCTTTGACCCCATTTCACCCATTTTCAATGGGGTTCGTTCCCAGGTTTTTCCCTCCCGCATACTAACATTCATCGAAATCGAACCATTTTTAAGCGAGTTATCGTGCGGACAGACAGACAGACGGACAAAGTTGGAGCATATAGGCTTCTTCTGCCTACGATTGGAAAGCGTAAACAAGTTAGCAGAATCATGCAATGCATTGATTATGATACGCTTTCCAATACACCAGAAATCATTACTCAAGTTATGAGGATAATGGCTGCGGAATAAATCTCGCTCTTGTGCCCTAACCTTTGACCACATTTCGATGATATTCAGCAGAATCGGTAAAGTATACTTCCGGAACAACATGATAAAGTTTTGTCGCAATCGAAGCGTTTTTACGTAAGTTATGACGCATAAGGGCAATGGAGTGGATCCCACTCCTATGTCCTGACCTTTGACCCCATTTCACCCATTTTCAAAAGGGTTTGTCCCCAGGTGGTCCCTTACCACATGCTAATATTTCATCGAAATCGAATCATTTTTACGCAAGTTATGACGCATAAGGGCAATGGAATGGATCCCGGTCCTATGTTCTGACTTTTGACCCCATTTCGCTCATTTTCAATAGGGTTTGTCCGTAGGTTGTCCCCTACCACATGCCAATATTTCATCGAAATCGAATCATTTTTTGTCAAGTTATGGCGCATAAGGGCAATGGAATGGATCCCACTCCTATGTACTGACCTTTGACCCCATTTCACCCATTTTCAATAGGATTTGTCCCCAGGTGGTCCCTTACAACATGCTAATATTTCATCGAAATCGAATCATTTTTAGTCAAGTTATGACGCATAAGGGCAATGGAATTGATCCCACTCCTAGTCCTGAGCTTTGACCCCATTTCTCCCATTTTCAATAGGGTTCGTCCCCAGGTTGTCCCCTACCGTATACTAAAATTTCATCGAAATAGAACCATTTTTACGCGAGTTATCGTGCAGAGGAAGGACAGACAGACAGACGAACAAAGCTGGAGCATATACGCTTCTTCAACCTACGGTTGGAAAGAGTAAATAAAACATTTGTACGAGCTCTGGGGTCGCCAAATCGGTTTGTCCCCGAGAGTGATAAGCATGCGCAGGACGACACGCAGTAATTAGGTTTAAATGCTTATTAGCATAGACACGCTCATGCATTAACAACGTAAGTCTAAATATGTATAGTTTCTCAAAAATCAGTAACTTACAATGGTATAACAAACTATCAACGTTTTCCGATTGATTTAGCAATCGAACAAATTTTTTTTGCAAAGTGAAAATTCTATTAATATTTCCTCTATTTGTCATTCCCCAGGCTCAGTAAGACATAAGTGGGCAAATAAAAGAATAATAAAGTACTAACTTTATTTACTAGGAAAACTATGTACGCGACAATGCAATCATACAGGAAAATTATGCATCAGAAAAAACGTAAAATTTTGACTCCCAAAAGAATTTCCCTAATACGACTTAAGGAATTTACGATATCGTGGCTGTATACTGACGAACAGAGGGAAGGACGGACGAAACAATAACACAAGCATTTCCTCTAAAAACACGCGTGTACGTGAAAGGAATTTGTAACTGGAAATTAAAGCTTTGAGACTTTTGTTAAAACGTCAAACTGCCGCTGAACTCGACCTTCGAGGGCAACGGCAGTTTGTGTGTATAAATTCCGGTTTCAACTTCAAGGTAACTGAGATTTTTTGAACTATGCACCGTTTACAGCTGGATATGAAAACGCCAATGTATTTTTATGCTACTTTGAGTAAAAAGCTTACAAATAGAACTGCTGATGTGAAACGACGACTTGTGTCGCGTTCAAAAGTAGAGATAAATTTTAATTCAATTACATTTACCACAAACATGTTTGGGTAAAAATGCTATATACACTGGCGGAAAGTGAAAAAAGAACACCAAGAAGGAGACGTTTCATACCAACGAAATTTATACAGCATAATAACGGAATACAGAGGATAACGTGATCAAAACATTATGGCAAAATACAGCTGTATTTGCTGGTAAACTGAAAAATAACCTTTCCATGTAACATGCTTAGTACGAGGTTGAACCGCCATGAACTGCGTCACACTGTGCAATTCTGGCATGGAGTCTGTCGTACAGATGTTGGATGTAACTTTGGGGTATTGAGTTCCAAGCATCCTCAACCTGGACGCGTAAATCGGGGATGGTCGTGGCTGGCCGTGGAGACTGGATAAGTCGTTGTCCCATAAAATCCCACACGTGCTCAATGGGGGACAAATCCGGTGAACAATGGAAGTTGTCTCACACCCTGCAGTGCATGTTGCGTTGCGCGTGCCGTGTGTGGGCGTGCGTTATCTTGCTGGAAAACACCACGATGGACCGACCTTACAAATGGCCCAACGACAGGCTGAATGATGTTGTTGATGAAGGAGGTGCTGTTTAACGTACCCGGTACAAACACTAGTTGTGTATGGGAGTGATAGCTGATGGCTCCCCACACCAGGAGACCAGGTGTAGGCCCTGTGTGTCGCTGGTGGATGCAAGAAGGGTGGAGACGCTCCCCTGTGCGTCTGAGAACACGCATACGGCCATCGGAGACTCCCAAGCAGAATCTGCTTTCATCGCTGAACACGACAGATCGCCATTGCGTTCTCCAGTGCAGACGTTGGCGACACCACTTCAGCCGTTCCTGACGGTGGGCTGGAGTCAGAGGTACACATGCCAGAGGCACACGTGCACGTAGTCCTGCATCCAGTAGACGGTTGCGGATTGTTCGCGCAGTCACCTCAGGTGCAACGGCAGCTCGGATTTGCGTCGCAGTGGATGTTCTGCTTGACAACGCCGCTCTTCTTATGCGTCGATCGGTCCGTCTGGAACTCACGGTTCCACGTCTTCTCGTGTGGGAATGTTCCTCGGACCATCTACGCCACCATCGTACCACCACCGATACTTCCGGTCCAATTCGCTCCGCAATACGACGATACGACCACCCGGCCTCGCGGAGTCCGACTAGACGACCTCGCTCAAAGTCCGATAACTGCTGAAATCGTGCTCCTCTTCCATGTCCAGGCATTGCAGCTTCTTCAGGGTCTTCGCATGTGTCCGTACGCCGACGACTGATTACATTGACTTCGCCGTACTCCTTAAATACCACCGACGATAATTTGCATATTATGCCGTGCTGTGGCGTAAGCGCTCACCGGTTGGTCCCGAAATTAACATCACACCTACGTAAACTCGACCCCATTAACATATGTAAATTTCATGATCGTCCGCCAATTCCTTCTTGGTGTTCTTTTTTCACTTTCCGCCAGTGTATTTAAAAGTGAGTCTATTTTATTAATCTACTTTGGAACATAATGTCATTATTCCTTTTTCAACATTCTTCACGTTTTCAACTCTTTTTGGACATGAGGGACTAGGTTGGTAATAGTTTGTTTATTTATTATTTACTAGCCGACAACCCGTCCTAGAATGGTTGTTTTTAAGCTTTAAATAAATTTCAATATATAGGGGATGTTTACCGTCTTAAGACGGAGTGAAATTTTTAATTGAAGCAGGTTGAAAACAAATCAAATAGACGCCAGCTTTTTGTAAGGAAATACAGGGTGATTGATAAAGAAGTATACAGTTTCAACGCATTATAAAACAAGAACAATGTAAGATATTTTATGTTACCTGTAACAGAATTGTAGGGGAATGTTACAATTTTTTTTAGAAGATGTTCTATGTGTGCACCCTTAGTCACATGACACACATCGAGCCGGTAATCCATTTCCGCCCAAACGCGAGGTAAGATATCTGAATCAAGTGCAGTGATAGTGGCTGTGATACGCTGTCTCGTCAAGGTCAGTGAGATTTTGCAACATCTGCACTTTGTATGGAATCATTTTCAGCTTCTTTCTCAAAATTCTCCAGACAGTGGGCTGTGAAATCTGCACTTCACGACTCACACTCCGCGTTTATTTTCCCCGGCTTCGTTGAATGGCGGTGCAAACACTATCGACGACTTCTTCCGATACACGCGGTCGTCCAGGACGTTTAAATTTGCACAGACAGCCAGTAGTTTCAAATTTTTTTATGCCAGTCGTAGATAGATTTTCTGGTTGGAGGTTCTTTTCCGAATCGTGATCGAAAATGCCGTTGCACAACAAACAGTTACAGATTACGTTTTGATCAATTCAAGAACCCAAAACGCCTTCTCCACTGCAGACGCTGCCATTTTGACTGACTAGTCATGTGACACGCGCGCTATCGCCTACGTCACTTCTCTCAGTAGCGGGACGCAAACTTTATGAGTACATCTACCTAACGGTTCGCAGTTGTGGTCCGTGTATTCAACTGTTACTGTTTTACAGCATCTGGAAATTGTATACTTCTTTGTGAATCACCCTGTATAGTAAAAACTTAAATTACTTTTTCTCCGGCACACTTGTTATTCCGTTCACGGCTTGTTTTAGACTGTCCTATTGGACGGTTAGTTTGAAACTTCATGCCGAAGCTTTTTCTACGAAATAATGCGCCATCTGGTGTTATAAATTGGAACTATCTAAATTACCGACAAAGTGCTGTTGAGGCAACATCCGTTTTTAGATGCAATTTTGCTCACTTTGACATCTCAAGATTTCAGTTTTGTTTGTTTGTTTGATTGTTTGATTGGAGGTTTAACGACCACCGTGAGCAACTCATTGGGCTATAAGCAGTCGCCCGTCCCTAATTTAGGGTCACTGGTTCGAGGGAAGGGAGAGAGCCAGTGCCGTAAGACAAACACAACATCCATGCCTCACCGGGATTCGAACCCGGACCCCTTACGGACGAATTATCAGAGGCCAGCGCCTTAGACCACTGCGCCACCGGGGCGGCGATTTCAGTTTTTATTGTAGGTTACAGCGTTTAGACAGATCGATATTTTGCAAAATGTATAATATAATCAGAACTAAACTCGGAAAGTTAGTTAAATTAAAAAAAGTTAAAAATAATTAAAGCTTACAAATTAATATTCGAATTGTGCTGAATTAATTTAATATACCAACTCAACATGCCGTAATATTCAGATTTTAACTAGAATTTTGTAGATCGGATAAATAGAACTCGGTTCATTGATTATCCAATGTTTTTAAATTAGCACGCAATCACCTTGACATTTCAAAGTGATCGCGTGAAAATTCAACGTGCCGTGATATTAATATTTCAATTCAAATTTTGTAGATCGGAAAAACAGAACTCGAGTCATTAATAATCCAGTGTTTTTAAATTAGCACGCGTTCACCTTGATATCTAAAAATGATCTCGTGCTATTATATAGCAGGCAATCATTTTGACATCGCGAGAGCACACACGAATTGTTCGATAAGTGATGGCGCAAGAATGCAGACGTTGCTGTGACATCAATCGTTCCAGCGAGACAGACGGATCTGTGGGTTTATATTATTAATAATTCTAATTGTTACAAGATTTTTAACATCAATGAAAACCCTATGTACCAAGTTAAAAAAAACTATTTGCAATTGCTAATAAATTTGTTTATAAAGTTTTGTTCTCATCAGATTCCTTTTTAAAGGTCAATAGAGTACATAAAAACTGTATCATTTGAGTTCCTGATAACGAGGCATGAATTCCCATAGTCCCAGTGCTTGAAATGGGGCGTTCTACGCCAGTATGGTATACTGGCACTTCATTTTTCGTAGTGTTTCACACCGGCACTTTTTTTTTACCCGGAATTTACATACCGGCACTTTCTTTTTTTTTTTTTTACCCGGGATTTACATACCGGCACTTTCTTTTTTTCCCCCGGAATTTACATACCGACACTTTCTTTTTTTTACCCGAGATTTATATACCGGCACTTTCTTTTATTTTTACCCGGGTTTTACATATACCGGCACTTTCTTATTTTTTTACCTAGAATTTACATACCGGCACTTTTGTTTTTTTTACCCGGAATTTACATACCGGCACTTTTTTTTACCCGGAATTTACATACTGGCACATTTCTTTTTTCTACCCGCGATTTACATATCGGCACTTTCTTTTTTTTCCTCGGAATTTACATACCGGCACTTTCTTTCTTTTACCCGGGATTTACATACCGACACTTTTTTTTACCCGGATTTTACATATACTGGCACTTTCTTATTTTTTTACCTAGAATTTACATACCGGCACTTTCTTATTTTTTTACCTAGAATTTACATACCGGCACTTTCGTTTTTTTTTACCCGGAATTTACATACCGACACTTTTTTTTAATCCGGGATTTACGTCCCGGCACGTTCTTTCTTTTTTACCCGGGATTTACACACCTGCACTTTCTTTTTTTCCCTCGGAATTTACATACCGGCACTTTCTTTCTTTTTTTACCCGGGATTTATATACCGGCACTTTCTTTTATTTTTACCCGGGTTTTACATATACCGGTACTTTCTTATTTTTGTACCTGGAATTTACATACCGGTAATTTCTTATTTTTGTACCTGGAATTTACATACCGGCACTTTTTTTTTACCCGGAATTTACATACTGGCACATTCTTTTTTTCTACCCGGGATTTACATATCGGCACTTTCTTTTTTTTCCTCGGAATTTACATACCGGCACTTTCTTTTTTTTACCCGGGATTTACATACCGACACTTTTTTTTTTACCCGGATTTTACATATACTGGCACTTTCTTATTTTTTTACCTAGAATTTACATACCGGCACTTTCGTTTTTTTTTACCCGGAATTTACATACCGACACTTTTTTTAATCCGGGATTTATGTCCCGGCACTTTCTTTCTTTTTTACCTGGGATTTACACACCGGCACTTTCTTTCTCTTTTTTTTTTACCCGGAATTTACGTACCAGCATTTTTGTTTTTTTTACCCGGAATTTACATACCGGCACTTTTTTTCTACCCGGGATTTACATATCGGCACTTTCTTTTTTTCCCTCGGAATTTACATACCGGCACTTTCTTTTTTTTTACCCGGGATTTACATACCGGCACTTTCTTTTTTTCCTTAGGAATTTACGTCCCGGCACTTTCTTTCTTTTTTACCCGGGATTTACATACCGGCACTTTTTTTTTTTTTTTACCCGTCATTTCCATACCGGCACTAATTTTAGCAGTGGGAACTGCAGAAATGTTTTTTTTTTTTTTTTTTGTTACTATTTGTCGCCCCGGTGGCGCAGTGGTCTAAGCGATAGCCTCTGATTATTCGTCCGTAAGGGGTCCGGGTTCGAATCCCGGTGAGGCATGGATGTTGTGTTTGTCTTACGGCACTATCTTTCTCCCTTCCCTGGATCCAGTGGCCCTAAATTAGGGACGGGCGACTGCTTATAGCCCATTGAGTTGCTCAATGGGGTCGTCAAACCTCCAATTAAAAAAAATGTTTTTTGTTTTTTTTTTGTCCCTGACTTACGAGCCCGGAGCCTCATGTGCCTCGTGGCCTTCAGAAATAGTTGTATGGGAACCGTAAAGTGTATAGGAGAGGCGTACCTGAGCTATGAGCGCATGACATAGGCGCCGACTTTTGAAAATTTCGAGGGGTGCTAAAATTCAAAAGGCAGGTACCATTTCCAGGGTTGAAATTTTAGATGTTTAAATGGAACTTATCTGCAGTGTAAACGCAAACAAACCGCTACATGATTTCATGATAAAGGTATAACATTTTTTGTATAGCAACCAAATTCTTGAACCCCGTTTTAATTCTTCCGATTTAATTTTCTGTAATGTGCGCACAAGAGCTCCTATATATATATTTTTTCTTTTGGGCAAAATTTGAGCGTTTTGTTGGGGACTACTACCACAAAACCAAACCTGTTGAAAAAGGCTGAGATTGGCAGTATATATCATTAGTTAAAACAGACAGTAGGCTAAAAGTGATACCTTTGAGGAGCTAGCTCTAGCAGTAGCAAACAAACTGACGTGTTCAGTGTTGGAATGGAACGCGCTGTATAATCGTTGCGCTGTATTATTTTCCTTACTTGTTATTGTTAGCATTTAGCGTATAATCACAGTGAAATATTTGCTTTGATCAACAAGTGTAACTCGAAAATCTACACCACTACCCTGCCATCATTCATCATGCAGTTAATGTGAACCAGTTGTAATCGATTTGGGATATCATCCCTGCGTGGATTGATTGGTGTTACTATTGGTGACTGCTTATACGTTTTATAAAGCTAGGGAGAAAAAAAAAAAGCCACTACAAAATTATGTCAAACAAACAATGACTGCAACAACAACAGCAAAAAAATCCCTTCAAAATTATCCTTTTAGCGAGAAACGATTATTCGCAGTCTCGCTGTGTGTCTTCTGCTCTCGGACGGTCATTCATTACTCCCGTTCTTACATTTATGGCTTTATGACCCTACCGAAGCTCAATGCGCGCATTTTTTTCCTGATGATGATGATGATGATCATATGTAGAGGATTTTAGGAAGGGAGTGTCTGACCCCACGTCTTAAACAGCCCTTAGAAACAGGAAACTGGGAGATTTGGGCTAGAGTGTCAGATAGGAAAGTGACACGGAAGCGAAGTAGGGAGGAAGACGCCCTTATTTATTACCGGGGGGGGGGGCAGTACCCGATGTCCGACGGCTTAACGTGCCCATCTGACGCACGGCGGGTATTTAGTGGATCGAGCGTTCGTACCTGCCTGAGATCGAACCTGAGGCCCTTCCCGTGGGAGTCACGAACGTTGCCCACTAGGCCACCCGCGGCCTCAATGCGCGCATGGTGAGCTGCTTACAACTTACTGATGTGCAAGGAACGTGATTGTGAAAAAAATCGGTAGCTTTAAACAATTAGGAAGTTAGGGTACAAACCACATCCCACACCCCCGATTTCTCGCTTGTTTGGCTGTCTTATTTCTTAAGTGTTTATTCGGTATCAGTTGTGAAACCACGATTTTTTGAAGATATTGGTTTTTTTAAAATAGAAACCAAACATTTGCGCTGTATTCCCATTATCTTATTTAATTTTATGTAAAGTGGAACTAAATATTTAAGTATGAATCCAATACATAAACAAAAATTCGGAGGGATGCGGCGCGCGCCCCCAAATGATTTCAAGGGGTACTCAAGCCCCTGAGCACCCCCGTAGTTGGCGCCATTGGCGCATGATCATACTTCCCCAAGCCACAGATGGTCCCAATAAAAATGTCTGTAATTTTATTACATCAATAATTTAATATATTCAATTTGAACAGCTTCTTCATAGAGTGAAGAATTGAGAGCAATAGATTATACACAAATTTTAGATTTGCAGCCATGCGTATAAACTTTTTCCACTTGAGACATTTCTTTTTTATTTTTTTTTTATTTGGGGTGGTGAGATTGCTATTAATTTAAGACTGAATATTCATTCGGATTGCAGTGGTTCCAATTTTCTGATTTTCTACTCCATGAAAGTCCCTATTGGAAGGGGGTTGGCTGCCGTCTCGGCTCGGGACCAGAGTTGGAAACAGGTCAAAAATTTCGCCAAGGAGGTGGTCCTCAGGTCCGGACCTAACCCCCCCTTCGTTGAGGGAAGATTTAGTAAGAATTTAAAGCGATATACACTGCTGGACAATTGCTAAGGACGGATCATAAACGGCTATATAGCGCATAAAAAAGTAAGTGTGGTTGGATGCCAAGTGAAATAAAATAATGTCAGAATGCCAGGACATTACAAGAAAGACAATTTATTGTGCTCTGAAATCCAGAAGGCTTTGGAACGTGTTCAAGGGACAAACAGGCCATTTTGTGCAGAATACCTAAACGTGAAAAAAATGCAATTAGCGTCCGCAGGCGTTCCGGCGTACGATGTCAATACGGGATATGGCCACCATGGAGGGCGATGCAAGATTCCACACGTCGTGTCATGCTTTGCACAACATTATCAAGCAGCTGTTGGGGTAATTTATCCCATTCCTCTGTCAGTGCACGGATGAGGGTGTCCTTGTTTATTGGAGGGCATTGGCGACCAGCAAGACTCCTCCTCAAAGCAACGCCACACATTTTCAATGGGATTCAGATCTGGAGAACGTGCTGGCCATACGAGGCGTTGAATATCCTCGCTCTCAAGACATTCCTGGACAGCGACTGTTCGATGACATGTTGCGTTGTCGTCCATGAAAATGAATCTATCACCGACAGCACCACGGAACATGCGAACATGAGGTAGCAAAACATCATTAATGTATCGTTGGCCAGTCATAGTCCCAGTTGGAAGCACATAGAGGGACGTACGGCCATTGATCATGATGCCAGCCCATACCATGACACTACATGTCGGATATCGGTTCCTTTCCTGTATGTTTGCTGGACAATATGCAGTACCATTATCACCCCAGATCAGTTGTCGTCGACAATCAGACGATAGACTGTATCAACTCTCATCTGAGAAGAGGACAGCAGACCAGTCGTTATCAGTCCAATTGCGATGTTGATGGCACCATTGCAAACGGACGGTACGGTGACGTCTGGACAATGGGATGCCCACAATAGGACGGTGGGCGTATAGTCCTCCTTCATGCAAACGTCTGGCGACAGTTTTTCGGGAGATCCGCTTGCCAGTAGCAGCCATAAACTGTTTTGCTACCTCACTAGCTGTGCTGCGCCGGTGTCTTTTTGTTGATAGCACTATGTACCGATCTTCTGCAGGTGTCGTACTGCGAACACGACCTCCCCGTGACGTTTGCTACACTCTCCATTTGTTTGAAATGATTTTCCAAAGCCTTGAAACAACACTGTGGCTGACGTCGAAATCCCTGGCAACATCTGTTATTTTTCGCCCTTCTTCAATCTTGCCAATAATACGGCCACGCGTAAAATCATCTAGGTGATGTCGGGAAGACATACTGAAAATTGCAAGTTCGTCAATTGATTCTTTCCCTTTCAAATTTGCGTTTGAACAACAACGGTTAATACGCGTCAAATCCTTTATATCTCTTATCAGAGCTATGACGTCACGAACAAGTTCGGCAATCGAAAATTTGCATACGCACAACACGTCTTACTGTATCCCGCACTTATGCTAATTTCCACATTTTCCTGCCTTCCATTTTATGGTTGCTATCGTTGCTATATTGTCATCCGTCCTTAGCAATTGTCCGGCAGTGTATATGTATATATGGGACTTTCACCAATCAACCAAACCCATGGACACACACCCCCTCCTAAGAAATTTCTGGCTACGCTACTGACTGAACCCAACCCGACCCAATCCGGACCCGTAACTAACCCGGAAAAATCTGCTTTGAACTATAAATTCGAAACTCAATTTATACATATAAACGTAATATATATATTCATCCCAATAACTGCTTGATATTTAATAACTGAAATCCTTTTTTAATAATAAAATTTGGTTACTTGCTTAATTTTAGTGCCACATTTAGTGCCACTATTTTGCGTAATCCAAAAGTAATGGCTGACCGTGACCATGGAGTATATTACAAATGCGAAACATTATTTACGATTGCACAAATGTATTTTTTTTAATGTATTTAAAATTTTCACTCTTTCCACGCTTTAATGGAGGTGCGCATACTTACATATGGTCCGTTAGATTTTTGATTTGCCGCCACGGTCAAAAAAAAAAAAAAAGATTTTTGGTTCCATAATCTTTTATTACACCGACGACATCTATCTTCGTAATTATACACTTTCCACATTTTGAACAACAAGCAAGACCAAACAACACAGGATTATTCACCGGCTCCTTAATGAGACGAAACAATTTCCAGCATTCACTCTTCCCCTAGTGGTTTTCAACAAGCACGTATTTGTTGGCTGGGACGCCTTTCTCAACCTCCTTAATATTAAATCCATCCATATTAACAAATAAGGAGTTAATTTCGACGTGACATGTCATGGGAACGGGATGTTAGCGCATCAATCGAAAACCTCTGAATGCTCAATGTAAAAGATGCAATGCGAAATGTAACTCTTAGTCATACAGTGAACTTCGCACGGAGAGAGTTAATCAACTGAGAAGCAGGCGAATGGTATTTGCTTGTACCTTGCCCTGGACAATCGCACTGTAAAAGAACGCAAAGGAAGTATCTTTTTACGATATGGTGTCGGTGTGTCTGACGTCGGTCGGTGGAAATCTTCGTTGCTTTAAGAAAGAGACGACAATATTTTTGCATGGCAACTCATTATTCGCTCCGTGGGCACCAGTATCGACTACAGAATTCCACAACGCGCATTTTCCTTTGGAATATATTTTTCTCTTTTCAAAAATAAAACGGGAATAAAACCGGGTCAGGAACACTTTGACCCGACCCGTTGATCCGTGACCCATTTCCATCTCTGCTCGGGACCTTAAATTTCTGGGTCCAAGTCCTGCTGAATCACTAATGATTAGCAGAGGTTCGGAAGTCTCGTTAATCCGTTGGTCCCGGGGTAGAGACTCCTCGTTATAAATAAGTCCAACCCCAAACCTCGGGGTAGCATAAGTAGTGCCCGCTGGATCCACAAACAAACCAACTGAAATCGACAGCCATCGTTACTGACTTATGGTACAACAGCATTCCACGGAATTGTCAATTATATTTACTGACTTATGGTACAATAGCATTCCACGGAATTGTCAATTATATTTACTGACTTATGGCACAATAGCATTCCACGGAATTGTCCATTATATTTATTGACTTATGGTACAATAACATTCCACGGAATCGTCAATTATATTTACTGACTTATGGCACAATAGCATTCCACGGAATTGTCAATTATATTTACTGACTTATGGCACAATAGCATTCCACGGAATTGTCAATTATATTTCCTGACTTATGGTACAATAGCATTCCACGGAATTGTCAATTCTATTTACTGACTTATGGTACAATAGCATTCCACGGAATTGTCAATTATATTTACTGACTTATGGTACAATAGCATTCCACGGAATCGTCAATTATATTTACTGACTTATGGCACAATAGCATTCCACGGAATTGTCAATTATATTTACTGACTTATGGCACAATAGCATTCCACGGAATTGTCAATTATATTTCCTGACTTATGGTACAATAGCATTCCACGGAATTGTCAATTCTATTTACTGACTTATGGTACAATAGCATTCCACGGAATTGTCAATTCTATTTACTGACTTATGGTACAATAGCATTCCACGGAATTGTCAATTATATTTACTGACTTATGGCACAATAGCATTCCACGGAATTGTCAATTATATTTACTGACTTATGGTACAATAGCATTCCACGGAATTGTCAATTATATTTACTGACTTATGGTACAATAGCATTCCACGGAATTGTCAATTATATTTACTGACTTATGGTACAATAGCATTCCACGGAATTGTCAATTATATTTACTGACTTATGGTACAATAGCATTCCACGGAATTGTCAATTATATTTACTGACTTATGGTACAATAGCATTCCACGGAATTGTCAATTCTATTTACTGACTTATGGTACAATAGCATTCCACGGAATTGTCAATTATATTTACTGACTTGATGGCACAATAGCATTCCACGGAATTGTCAATTCTATTTACTGACTTATGGTACAATAGCATTCCACGGAATTGTCAATTATATTTACTGACTTATGGTACAATAGCATTCCACGGAATTGTCAATTATATTTACTGACTTATGGTACAATAGCATTCCACGGAATTGTCAATTATATTTACTGACTTATGGTACAACAGCATTGCACGGAATTGTCAGTTATATTTACTGACTTATGGCACAATAGCATTCCACGGAATTGTCAATTATATTTACTGACTTATGGTACAATAGGATTCCACGGAATTGTTAATTATATTTTCAAACATAGGAGTTTTAGTTTTAGGATTTTTTTTTCTACTTTTTTCAGTTTTGGAGCTGTTGTGGTGAAGGTATAAATATAAGCCATACCGGCACTTCTAAATATAAGCCATACAGGCACTTCTAAATATAAGCCATACAGGCACTTCAAAATTTCCATTTCGATCACTGCATAATACAATAAGCAGTTCCTTAAAGTTTTTCATATCTAACTCAAGTTTCTGAATTTCTTTAATCTTACAAGGAAACGGACATGTGGTTGTCGCTGATTGCAAAATCAAAGTATGTTGTTTAGATAGAGGATCATAAGATATGTTCATATCCTAAGTTTCAGCTGCTGTGGACAACAGGGGGAGACACTTGTTCATACGCATTATATTATGTAATGTATGTATATTATGAATGTTATGTTAGAACTTCTTACAATCCATACATAGTATAAAAATAAAGTCCCCGGTAGGCGTCTGTCTGTTTGTTCGCGCTAATCTCGAGAATCGCTGGACGGATTTTGATGCGGTTTTCACCATTCCATAGAGCATTTGTCGAGGAAGGTGTAGGTGTATGAAACATTAATCTATGACAAAAGGGAGCCGAGCAGTAACGATTTTAGTGACAAGTCAAAGAAAAAACCTCCGTTCGCATTCTTTCGTGGCTTCCACTACCTATGAGGATGCATCTGACACGCGACTTTCTTCATGGCAACGAGGCTTAGTAACGTAAGTGAAGGACAACCAGTCCCCGTTGAAATGATGGTGTCTTACTTTGAAAGCTTAACTTTCGAATGCAAAATGCGGTATTTGGAAAAAAATTAATGAGATTGAAGGAAAAGATTCCTATGTGCTGAATCTTCGAAGGTGACGCGAAAAGTTTTCCAGAGGTGCAAATAGTAAATATTTTCTATTACTTCGTCTTTGGTCGAAGCGCCATTACCATACAAAAGTTAGAGGCATTAGAATTATATGCAATTCTCGAAGCATATAACAATTTCTCATCGGGAATATTCTTTTACGTGGTAATTTAGTGTGATCACTAATTAGTGAGCAATTAGTAACTCTTCAATAACAAATGCTTTTCTATGCTCTGGGAAGCGATTTTCAAGACTTCGAAAAATTGAGAGGAAAATCTGTTAATCTATATACACATATATAGAACTGAAAGTTTGTATATTTGTTTGTTTGTATGTTTGTTTGTCTGTCAGCTATACAAATCAACAGTTGTCAACTTAGAACCACCAAATTTGGTATACTATCTCATGGTACTCTAACTTAGAACGTAGAAGGGTTTTGGAAGGGATCGGAGCCCGAGGTGGGGGCATACAAAATTTTCGTTATTTTAGTTAACATTTCTACAGTTTTCAATTTAGAACCACCAAATTTGGTATAATATCTCATTGTACTCTGACTTAGACCGTACACGGTTTTGCGAAGGAGTCGGAGCCCGGGGGTCAAAGGGCCCCCATATAAAATTTTCGTAAAAAGTTCTACAGTTTTCAATTTACAGTCACCAAATTCGGTGTAGTATCTCATAACCCTCTGACTTAGACCGTAGACAACTTTTGGAAGGGGTCGGAGCCGGGGTGTCAAGGGGCTCCCCATACAAAATTTTC
Source organism: Macrothele yani (assembly GCA_039090855.1). NCBI lineage: Eukaryota > Metazoa > Arthropoda > Arachnida > Araneae > Macrothelidae > Macrothele > Macrothele yani. Next base: position 61,713,231 of record CM077032.1, on the reverse strand, counting down.
GAAAAGAGTTCTGCAGTTTTCAATTTAGAACCACCAAATTTGGTATAAGAAAAAAAAAGTTCTACAGTTTTCAACTTAGAATCACCAAGTTTGGTATTAACGGGAAAATTACAGGAATATATTTTTTATTCATAAAATTTCAATCGCTGAACTTGGTGATTCTACGAATATTTACCAGGGAAATACCGGGTACACCCGCTAGTTATTTTCTATAAAAAATGTGTGTAAGAAGTACCTAAAAAAATAAAGTTACATTCATAACAGATACTGTGTTGGCAACATGAGACATGAACTTTTGGCACGGGAACCACTTTCTCTGTCTGCACTTTCGTTCATAATCAGTTTTCAGCTCCTCAATTTCAAAACCTAATCCGCTTTGCATTTTATAAGTGTGGTTATGTCACTACTCATCCCGAATACTTTCAAACATCCCTCCAGTGTTGTTTTGAATCGGGCCTAATTGAGGAATGTGGTACAGAAGATTGCGAGGAAACAGCATTCATGAAATGTGCTCACTGTGAGAACTACTTCTGTTTGGATCATTCCATAATTAAAGATCTTCATATGTTTTGTCGTACATGAAAGGTGAGTGCAATGTATATCCATTACTGAACACGCTATACTGTACACTGAAGAGCAATTGAATTAGAGGCACTTGTCTAGTAACGTGTAGCACCACCTTTCGTCCTGATGGCGACGGCGATTCGTCTCGGCATGGACTCGACAAGACACCGGAAGCGTTGGGAAGCCATACGGATCCACGACCCCTGAACAAGCTCCCACAGTTCACGAAGATTTGATGGAGGGGAGTCAGAGCCTCGAACATCTCCTCCGATGGCATCCCAGATGTGCTCGAGGGGATTGAGGTCAGGTGACTTAGCTGGCCAAGGAAGCGAGGTCACGTCGGTGGAGTGTTCATCCAACCATTCGGATACAATTCGGGAGCTGAGTTGTCTTGTTGCAGGATGAGGTCCCCAGTGGGATGTTGAAGACGCACAAACGGGAGCAAATTGTCGTTCAGGATATCCCGGTAACGTTGACCTGTGAGGGAAGATGTCACGCGTACCAGGGGTCCCATTTCAGTCCACGTAAATAGTTTCCAGACGAGAATGCCACCTCCACCAGCTTGAAGAGTACCCTGCTGGCAAGAAGGATCCATCGCTTCATGTGGTTTGCGCCGTACTCGTATACTGCCATCCGCACATACCAACGTGAATCTCGACTCATCAGTCCAGGCAACATTTCCCCACCTGTCTAGGATCCAGTGGCGATGTTCCCGCGCCCATGCTAAACCTTGCACCTTGTGATGTGCGGTCAGCAGCGGTACCCTCGTGGCTTCTGTACCCCATAGCGAGGAGATGGTTCTGGATGGTGTGGCTGCTTACACGTTTTCGTACACCAGCGTTAAATTGGAGTGATTTCTTGCACTGTGGCCCATCTATCCACTGTTACAATGCGAGCTAGCCGGCGATGACCCCGCTCATTCACACGATGTTGTCCACTGCAGTTGGCCCTTGCAGGGATGGTTTTACCGGATTCGATGTACTCACGGTGCACCCGTGACACGGTGGCTCGTGAAACTCCCAGTGCCTGCACGACTTCCGAGATGGAGTGACCCATTCGTCGGGCCCCGACAATTTGCCCACGATCAAATGCGCTTAGATCCTTCGTCTTACCCATACTGATTCCCGTCTCATCGCTCCTTATATTGTCGGATCGCTGCATATATCATGTCGTTTCCGTTTACAGGGACGCCCTCAGCGCCACATTTGCATAACGCCAGCTGTCTCTAATTCAATTGCTCTTCAGTGTATATCATCATCATCATCATTGTCAACCATTATCAATCCACTGCTGGACGAAGGTCTCCCCAAGTTTCCTCCACAACGGTCTGCCTTGTGCCAGTCTCCTTCATGTCACCCCTGCATACTGTAGTATAAGTGCACAATGTGTGGCGTACGTTGGACGTACGTTGCTCTTAATCTCTTTGGGGACTTGGGAAGAAGACACCGTGTAATAGAAGACATTACGTCAGATACTATGTATTTTTTTGAACATGTAAAATAATATTTTGGAATGTTTAATTTGTGACGTACGTCGCTCTTAATCTCTTTGGGGCTTTGGGAAGAAGACACCATGTAATAGAAAACACTATGTCAGACACAATGTAATTTTTTGAACATGTAAAATCATATTTTTGAATGTTTAATTTGTGACGTACGTCGCTCTTAATCTCTTTGGGGATTTGGGAATAAGACACCATGTAATAGAAAGCATTACGTCAGACACTATGTAATTTTTTGAACATGTAAAATATATTTTTCAATGTTTAATTTGTGACGTACGTCGCTCTTAATCTATTTCGGGCTTTGGGAAGAAGACACCATGTAATAGAAAACACTATGTCAGACAATATGTAATGTTTTGAACATGTAAAATAATATTTTTTTTAATGTTTGATTTGTGACGTACGTCCCTTTTAATCTCTTTGGGGCTTTGGGAAGAAGACACCATGTAATAGAAAACACTACGTAATTTTCTGAACAGGTAAAATAATATTTTGGAATCTTAAATTTTTGACGTACGCCCCTCTTAATCTCTTTGGGGCTTTGGGAAGAAGACACCATGTAATAGAAGACACTAAGTAATTTTTTGAACACGTTATGTAGCTTTGAATGTTTAATTTTTGACGTACGTCGCTCTTAATATCTTTGAGGCTTTGGGAAGATGACACCATGTAATGGAAGCCATTATGCCAGACACTGTTCTTTTTTTTTTTTTTCTTGAACATGTAAAATAATATTTTTGAATGTTTAATTTGTGACGTACGTCGCTCTTAATCTCTTAGGAGCTTTGGGAAGAAGGCACCATGTAATAGAAGACACTATAATTTTTTGAACATGTGAAATCATATTTTTGCATGTTTAATTTGTGACGTACGTCGCTCTTAATCTCTTTGAGGATTTGGGAAGAAGACATCATGTAATAGAAGACATTAAGTCTGACACTATGTAATTTTTTGAACATGTAAAATAATATTTTTTAATGTTTGATTTGTGACGTACGTCCCTTTTAATCTCTTTGGGGTTTTGGGAAGAAGACACTATGTAATTTTTTGAACATGTAAAATAATATTTTTTAATGTTTGATTTGTGACGTACGTCCCTTTTAATCTCTTTGGGGCTTTGGGAAGAAGACACTATGTAATTTTCTGAACATGTAAAATAATATTTTTTAATGTTTGATTTGTGACGTAAGTCCCTTTTAATCTCTTTGGGGCTTTGGGAAGAAGACACTATGTAATTTTCTGAACATGTAAAATAATATTTTTTAATGTTTGATTTGTGACGTACGTCCCTTTTAATCTCTTTGGGGCTTTGGGAAGAAGACACTATGTAATTTTCTGAACATGTAAAATAATATTTTTTAATGTTTGATTTGTGACGTACGTCCCTTTTAATCTCTTTGGGGCTTTGGGAAGAAGACACCATGTAATAGAAAACACTACGTAATTTTCTGAACAGGTAAAATAATATTTTGGGATGTTTAAATTTTGACGTACGTCGCTCTTAATCTCTTTTGGGGCTTTGAGAAAAAGACACCGTGTAATAGAGGACACTATGTTATTTTTTTAACACGTTATATAGTTTTGAATGTTTAATTTTTGACGTACGTCGCTCTTAATATCTTTGGGGCTTTGGGAAGATGACACCATGTAATAGAAGACATTATGCCAGACACTGTGTAATTATTTGAACATGTAAAATAATATTTTTGAACATGCAAAAAAAAATATTATTTTGCATGTTTTAAAATAACATTTTCGAATGTCTAATTTGTGACGTACGTCGCTATTAATCTCCTTGGAGGGGGCTTAAGCCCCCAAGGCCCCCTCCGTGGGTGCGCCAGTGACTCCGAGAAATTGAATACTCAGAGAGAAATACTCTTATTTTGCATTAACTGCATTCCATAAATACATGGCCCTCCACATTACATAAAGCTTTGTATCAAAATTTTGTAAATCAGTATTTTAATTATCAATAAAATTGTTAATTTATATCATCATCATCATTTCCAACCATTATCAATCCACTGCTGGATGAAGGTCTCCCCAAGTTTCTTCCACAACATTCTGTCTTGTGCCAGTTTTCTCCATGTTACTCCCGCATACTTTCGAATTTCATTCACCCATCTCCCATGTGGTCTTCTTCTGGGTCTTTTCCTGTTCTTTGGAATCCAATCTAAAATTTCAGCTGTCCATTGATGGTCTGTCCTTCTGGCAGTATGTCAAGCCCAATTGCCATTTCAGGGATTTAACTCTGATCATGATGTCTTCCAGTCTTGTCATTTTTTCGGATCCACGAGTTCCTCTTCTTATCTTTCCTGGTTACACCAAGCATGCACCTCTCCATGCTACTTTGAGTTGTCTGCAGCCTTTGTATGTCTCTTTTAGTTAAGGTCCACGTCTCTGCACCATACGTAAGCACTGGAAGGATACATTGATCAAACACTTTTCTTTTAAGACATAATGGCATATTGCTCTTGAAAATTATGCTGTTTCTTCCAAAAGCTCTCCAGGCAAGTTTTGTACTCCGATTAATTTCTTCATCAATGTGACCCTCGCTTGATATCTGCTGTCCAAGATAAACGTACATATCAGTAATCTCCAGTTTTTCTCCATCAATCGATGAATCTTCATTTCTTGTAAAAGCATTGAACATCACTTTTGTCTTCTGAAAGTTCATTTTTAATCCCATTTCTTTACTCTTGTCAGCAAGTACCTGGATCATACTCTGCAGCTCTGATGGGGTAGTTGCAAAAATGACTACGTCATCAGCAAAACGAAGGTGGGTTAGATAATCTCCATTAATCTTTATCACTTTGTTTTCCCAATTCAGTGATTGAAAGACATTTTCCAACGTGGCATTAAAGAGCTTCGGAGATATGGTGTCACCTTGTCTCACTCCGTTTCCAATTTTTATGTGTGTTGTATTTTCAAACAGCCGAATCTTTGCACTTGCATTTTCATAGATGTTATTAATAATATTAATGTATGCATCTTCAATACCACAGGATTTCAGAGCCATTGCAACTGCTGATGGTTTCACCGAATCAAAGGCTTTTTCATAATCGATAAAAGCCATGCACAATGGAAGTTCATATTCTCTCGCTCTTTCAATTAGTTCTCTCAGTACGTGGATATGATCTATTGTGCTGTAGCCACTCCTGAATCCAGCTTGTTCTCTCGGTTGAGAAATGTCCAGTTTTACCTTCAAACGGTGTGAAAGAACTTTAGTGAAGATTTTATAAACAACTGATAGGAGGCTGATAGGTCTGTAGTTCCTGAGATCCTCAATGTCACCTTTTTTATGTAGCAGGATCATTGTAGCGTTGTTCCAATCCTCAGGAATCTTACCTTCATTAAGGCATCGATGCCTTAATTTATATAAGTATTTATATAATTAATCTAAATAATGATTTATTGATAATTAACGCTTAATTATTAATTGATTATCCTAGATTAGCAATTATTTTCGGTGTTTGGATATGAAACTACTTGAGCCCCCATAATTTTTGAATTGTTAAGCTCCAGCCTGGCACTCAGCATTGTTTTAAAGCAAGAAATATCCTTTCTCTGTGACGGTCTCCAAAGCACCAGAATTTTCTTCCGCAGCTGCGTTTGTTATCTCTGATGGACGTTCAGAAATATCCTCTTCAACTTTTCGCCGCAATTTTCTTGTAGGGTTGCGATGAAGAAACGTCTAAGTATTAAAGGGTGGATTATTTAGCCGCAGTTTACGGACACCAGTAATTGCACTTATCTAAAGATAGGATCTGCCGATCGTCTTCATAACGGAAAAGAAAAAAAGTACGTACCTTGTGGAGGCTGTAAATAGCTGGGAGTCTTCTGCTTCGGTGATGGAGCACGCGATTAACTGGCTGCTTGACTGACAAGCAACTGTGAAGTCAAGCTTCGGACGTCCCACTGCTGAGAGCCGTTTACGCCCGCTTGCTCATTGGCTCTTCTAAGACCACGTGATTGTTGAACATCAAGAGATGCGAGAGAAAGTGTCATTTGAGAAAGAAATCGCTCTTCTCTTTTTACCCCAGTTTTCAACGCGAGTTAATTATCAAATAATCCATCTACAGACGGAAGAAGAAAAAAACCTTAGCTTCTTTTTTTATTTGTAACTGGAAACGGAAAAGTTAACTACTTAAAAAAAAAAAAAAAAATGGGTTCCTGTTAGGAGTACGTTTTCAGTTTTCGAATGGGTCACTGCATATGGAGAGGGGTCAGTTGCGGAGTCTTAAGATAGGCTGCAGTGAATGACGGACAGCCACAAGGTCAAGACAGTGTACTCGAGAAAGCGGAAGAATTATATCCAGAGGCCTCAGAGCTTGAGGGTCCCCGAAAAAGTATAAATGGATTGCCAGTTTTGTTTAGATTTTCCGGACCGGAACAAATTAATCCTTAAAGCGACCACTTTGTATTGTCAATTGATATTTCACTTTCTGATATTAGTAACATATTTTTTCCGACTTTTCGACTTCTAATTGGTTTACTTGTTTTAAAAGGGACAGTTAAAATAATTTAGTCTCCCTTTTAGTGGTAGGTGAAGGGAGGATTCACGCTTCCGACACTTTTCATTGTTTAAGGGGAATACTTAAGGTAGACATCAAGTAATTTTGCTTCCTATACTTCCAATGGAAAAACTTTTGTACACATTTCCTTCACAATTAGGGTGTTCCCAAGGATGAAAATTTGAACATCGATTAAAATAACTTCATATTATAACTTGGAATACTTAATATTTTCTAAAACATAACCATAATTATATTAAAAATCAATAACTTTTCCTTTGGTGGTATTAAAACCAAAAAAAAAAAGATGGCGCGACTTGTACTTTGATGACGCCAGCAGACAAACAAATGTTGGATTGCATAATTATGGTTATGTTTCAGAAAATATTAAGTATTCGAAGTTATAAAATGAAGCTATTTTAATCGATGTTCAAATTTTCATCCTTGGGAACGCATTAATTGTCCAGAAAAAAGATGGCGCGACCTGTACTTTGATGACGTCAGTAGACAAACAAATGTTGCATTGCATAATTATGGTTATGTTTTAGAAAATATTAAGTATTCCAAGTTATAAAATGAAGCTATTTTAATCGATGTTCAAATTTTCATCCTTGGGAACGCATTAATTGTCCAGAAAACAGATGGCGCGACCTGTACTTTGATGACGTCAGTAGACAAACAAATGTTGCATTGCATAATTATGGTTATGTTTTAGAAAATATTAAGTATTCCAAGTTATAAAATGAAGCTATTTTAATCGATGTTCAAATTTTCATCCTTGGGAACGCATTAATTGTCCAGAAAAAAGATGGCGCGACCTGTACTTTGATGACGTCAGTAGACAAACAAATGTTGGATTGCATAATTATGGTTATGTTTTAGAAAATATTAAGTATTCCAAGTTATAAAATGAAGCTATTTTAATCGATGTTCAAATTTTCATCCTTGGGAACGCATTAATTGTCCAGAAAAAAGATGGCGCGACCTGTACTTTGATGACGTCAGTAGACAAACAAATGTTGCATTGCATAATTATGGTTATGTTTTAGAAAATATTAAGTATTCCAAATTATAAAATGAAGGTATTTTAATCGATGTTCAAATTTTCATCCTTGGGAACGCATTAATTGTCCAGAAAACAGATGGCGCGACCTGTACTTTGATGACGTCAGTAGACAAACAAATGTTGCATTGCATAATTATGGTTATGTTTTAGAAAATATTAAGTATTCCAAATTATAAAATGAAGGTATTTTAATCGATGTTCAAATTTTCATCCTTGGGAACGCATTAATTGTCCAGAAAACAGATGGCGCGACCTGTACTTTGATGACGTCAGTAGACAAACAAATGTTGTATTGCATAATTATGGTTATGTTTTAGAAAATATTAAGTATTCCAAATTATAAAATGAAGGTATTTTAATCGATGTTCAAATTTTCATCCTTGGGAACGCATTAATTGTCCAGAAAAAAGATGGCGCGACCTGTACTTTGATGACGTCAGTAGACAAACAAATATTGGATGGCTTGGATATGGTTATGTTTTAGAAAATATTAAGTATTCCAAGTTATAAAATGAAGCTATTTTAATCGATGTTCAAATTTTCATCCTTGGGAACGCATTAATTGTGAAGAAAATGTGTACAGAAGTTTTTCCGTTGGAAGTAAAGGAAGCAAAATTAGCCGCCCCGGTGGCGCTGGCCTCTGATCATTCGTCAGTAAGGGGTCCGGGTTCGAATCCCGTTCAGGCATGGATGTTGTGTTTGTCTTACGGCACTGGCTCTCTCCCTTCCCTGGAACCAGTGACCCTAAATTAGGGACGGGCGACTGCTTATAGCCCATTGAGTTGCTCACGGTGGTCGTTAAACCTCCAATTAAAAAAAAAAAAAAAAAAAGAAGCAAAATTACTTGACGTTCACCTTACAGGCCTGCTCTTATAGTATAAATTACTTTCATACTGCTTTCACGCTACTTTTCAGCCCAAGGTAAACATCTCTGTTTGGAACCTCCTCCTCCTCCACTTTCCCCAATTGCGATGAGGAGTACGTGCAGATACTGTCCTGATGATCGGGGGTGTTTGCTGTTCATTGTTTTTTTCCTTTGAGGTAGGGTAACCAAGTTCTTCCTAATCCCTAATATTTCTATATACCAGCCTAAACCTAGAGAGTTGTTTTTTTGTTGTTTTTTTTGATTGGAGGTTTAACGACCACCGTGAGCAACTCAATGGGCAATAAGCAATTGTCCATCCCTAGGGAGAGAGCCAATGCCATAAGACAAACACAACATCCATGCCTCACCGGGATTCGAACCCGGACATCTTTTGGACGAATGATCAGAGACCCTCGCTTAGACCACTGCGCCACCGGGGGGGGGGGCTAAAGAGTTAATACACAGTCGAGTCATATTATTGTGACCACCTCCTACTTTTGACGTCAACAGCGCGTAGCCAATGAAAGAAGGCACGTGTCGTGAGCTTGCTTGGATGGTATATAAGGTGTGCTGCAGGCAATCTGAAAACAAGTGGAGGCCGCTGGTGGCCGAGTGGGCAACGTTCATGACTGCCACGGGAAGAGCCTCAGGTTCGATCCCAGGCAGGTACGAACGCTCGATCCACTAAATATCCGCCGTGCGTCGGATGGGCACGTTAAGCCGTCGGACCCCGACCCCCGGTAATAAATAAGAGCGTCTTCCTCCCGCTTTCTACTTCGCTTCCGTGTGACTTTCCTATCGGGCACTCTACCCCAAATCTCCTAGCTTCCTATTTCTAAGGGTTGTTTAAGACTTGGGGTCAGACACTCCCTTACTAAAATCCTCTACATATGATCTGATCTGATCTACTATAGCATTGTATGAGCACGTTAAGCCTTCGGACCCCGGTAGTAAATAAGGGCGTCTTCTACCTCGCTTCCGTGTCACTTTCCTATCGGGCACTCTAGCCCAAATCTCCTAGCTTCCTATTTCTAAGGGTTGTTTAAGACCTGGGGTCAGACACTCCTTCCTAAAATCCTCTACATATGATCTGATCTGATCTACTATAGCATTGTATGAGCACGTTAAGCCTTCGGACCCCGGTAGTAAATAAGGGCGTCTTCTACCTCGCTTCCGTGTCACTTTCCTATCGGGCTCTCTAGCCCAAATCTCCTAGCTTCCTATTTCTAAGGGTTGTTTAAGACCTGGGGTCAGACACTCCTTCCTAAAATCCTCTACATATGATCTGATCTGATCTACTATAGCATTGTATGAGCACGTTAAGCCTTCGGACCCCGGTAGTAAATAAGGGCGTCTTCTACCTCGCTTCCGTGTCACTTTCCTATCGGGCACTCTAGCCCAAATCTCCCTAGCTTCCTATTTCTAAGGGTTGTTTAAGACCTGGGGTCAGACACTCCCTTTCTAAAATCCTCTACATCTGATCATTTGATCTGAAAACTTATCACTCGCTGCTTGCATGGATAAAAGGGGCGATTTATGAGATTTGCAAAAAGGGATGCGCATCGGCTTTCGGGCGAAGGGTGGCAGTATTTCTCAAACAGCGCAATTTGTGAACTGTTCGCGTGCTGCTGTGGTTAAAGTGTATCGTGATTGGAGAAATAACACCATTGCGAATAAGCGACGTGCAAACTGCGGAGCACCACGTGCCGTTGATTTGAGAGGTGAACTTCGGCTTCGAAGGTGCGTGAGGGACGATCGACACGCTACAGTGGAGCAACTCACAGGCCGAATGAACCAGGGGGGATACCGGAAGTGTGTCTAAAACGACAGGTCAGCAAACCCTGCTGCGTATGGGGCTCCGATATAGACGGATGGTCACTGCACCAATGCTGACGAAGGTGCATCGGCAGAAAAGGCTTACATTTGCACTACAGTATGGGAATGGGATTAGTAATGGATTGCCTTCTCCGATGAGTCACGTTTACTGCTTCATCGAACGGATGGACGTTGGCGTATAAGACGAGAAACATCGGAGAACAAACACTCTTCAACCATTGCTGACAGAACACAAGCTAGTGGGGGCAGCGTTATGGTCCGTGGAATGTTTTCGTGGCATTCTCTGTGTCCAATTATACCCGTGGAACGCACTATGGACCGAATTCGTTATGAGTCCACCCTTGCAGACCACGTACACCCATACATGCTGATTGTCTTCCCTGGGGCAGATGGGATCTTCCAGCACGACAATTCGGCGCGCCAGACAGCTAGAAATGTCCGAGAGTGGCTGGAAAAGCACGATGACTTCAAAGTACCTCCCTGGTCCCCTAATTCCCCAGATCTAAACCCAATTGAGCATATGTGGGACCATCTCGATCGTGTTTTTCGCTCTATGGATCTTCCACCACGCACGCTTCAGTAGCTGTCAGATGCTCGGCAGTCAATATGGCTCCACATACCTGTGAACACCTTCCAGCGCCAAATTGAGTCACTCGCAGCACATCTAGCTGCTTTCCGAATAGCACACGGTGGTTACTCTGGATATTAGCTGGTAGTCACAGTAATGTGTCTCGATATACACTTTTACCTTAAACATATACACTGTCTACCAACAACTAATTGGACACCTGTGATTGCAAAGGAAAACGAAGTTTATTGACCTTCAATAGTTGGTGGAGCCTCCACGAGCGGCGATTACAGCTGTGACCCTCCGGGGCATACTCTCAACCAGGCGTTGTACGACGGCTAGCGGTATTTTCTTCCACTCGGCTAGGAGAAGACAGGTCAGTTCCTTCACCCATTTCGGACGTTGGGGGCACCCCTTAAGTCGACCGTCCAACTCGTCCCAGAGGTGCTCGATAGGGTTGAGGTCCGGGCTCTGCGCAGGCCAGTCCATTCGATTAACCAACCCCATTGTCACGATACCAAGCCATGGTGGACCTCGCAACATGAGACGTGGCATTGTCATCCTGAAAGTAACATGTGTCCACCCCGTAAAACTGCCACAACGTAGGAAGTGCATGGTCATCCAAAATGGTGCAGTAGGTCTTGGCGTTGAGTCTACCAGGAATTGCGACCAAGGGTCCCGTGCCATACCAGGTGAAACACCCCCATAGCATAATTCCACCGCCGCCGAACCTCACAGTTGGCACAATACATTCCGGTAGGAGGCGTTCTCCAGGCAGACGCCAAACCCAGATCCTGCCATCCGAACGTTAGAGGGTGAACGTTGATTCGCAGCTCCAGAGAACCTGTTTCCACTGTTCAACGGTCCACTGTCGACGCTCTTTGCACCACGTTCGCCGAGCAGCGCTGTTGGATTTGGAGATCAAAGGCTTGTGGGCGGCAGCACGTCCATGATAACCGAGCAGATGGCCTTCCTTACGGATGGTATTCATCGAAACAACACTCCCGGATGCCTGTTGAAACTCCTCGCGGATGTGACCCATCGATTTGGTGCGGTTCTTCCGAATTTCTCTGGCCAGCACCCGTCCGTCTCTAACTCCCAGTTTTGTGGATCTGTCGGGTCGGGGCACATTCCGACAGTCACCTCTCATCTTCCACTTGCCAATCACGTAGGCCACTGTCGATTTGATTTTGGGTACTTCAACTCGCTGGATATGTCACGTATGGATCGACCATTTCTGCGATACCCGACGATTACACCTTTCTCGAAATCAGAGAGCTCCGAACTGCGTGGCATCTTGCATGCGACTGGTTGCGTTGTTGTTTTCCACACGATATTTAACGGCGGCGGCCGTGACGTATATCAGGACCGCAGATATCGTCGATGGCAGGGGTGTCCAATTACTTGTTGGTAGATAGTGTATATGTTTAAGGTAAAAGTAATCCAATGGTTAGAAATATTTTGTCACAATTGCTTTCCACGTTAATTTATACAAAGAAATGTATGTGTGCAAATACTTTTTTTGCCCACTGTACATTCTTAGTACCACATTCTTAATGAGTAGGCTTCCCTGTACAACTTGCCAAAGAAACAGTGAAGTACGTAACAGTTTTGCAGATTTGCGTGGGAGATATTCAGGCGACAGGTATCCAGATCGGGAAAGATATGTAGCACATAGAGTCCAGCTGGCAAACATCCGGATTTCGACGACTCAGACGTCCCTGGTGTATACGAGAGGAGGTATTCAGAAACAAATTTTCCAATTTTAGAGACCTCTTCCTAAGGAGGAAATCCTAACGCAGAACCCATTAAGCAATCGTCGTGGGGGTGAAAAAAGAAGAAAGTTAGTAAAAGCATGCAATGCATTGATTATGATACGCTTTCCAACATACCTGAAATCATTACTCTAGTTACACTGCTGGACAAAATCTAAGGACGGATCATAAACGGCTATATAGCGCGTAAAAAAGTAAGTGTTGTTGGATGCCAAGTGAAATAAAATAATGTCAGAATGCCAGGACATTACAAGAAAGACAATTTATTGTGCTCTGAAATCCAAAAGGCTTTGGAACGTGTTCAAGGGACAAACAGGCCATTTTGTGCAGAATACGTAAACGTGAAAAAAATGCAATTACCGTCCGCAGGCGTTCCGGCGTAAGATGTCAACACGGGATATGGCCACCATGGAGGGCGATGCAAGATTCCACACGTCGTGTCATGCTTTGCACAACATTATCAAGCAGCTGTTGGGGTAATTTATCCCATTCCTCTGTCAGTGCACGGATGAGGCAATTTCCTTGTCTATTGGAGGGCATTGGTGACCAGCAAGACTCCTCCCCAACAACATCCCACACATTTGTCGCAATGGGATTCAGATCTGGAGAACGTGCTGGCCATACGATGGCTGTTGAATAAATCCTCGCTCTCAAGACACTCCTGGACAGCGACTGTTCGATGACATGTTGCGTTGTCGTCCATGAAAATGAATCTATCACCGACAGCACCACGGAACATGCGAACATGAGGTAGCAAAACATCATTAATGTATCGTTGGCCAGTCATAGTCCCAGTTGGAAGCACATAGAGGGACGTACGGCCATTGATCATGATGCCAGCCCATACCATGACACTACATGTCGGATATCGGTTCCTTTCCTGTATGTTTGCTGGACAATATGCAGTAGCATTATCACCCCAGATCAGTTGTCGTCGACAATCAGACGATACACTGTATCTACTCTCATCTGAGAAGAGGACAGCAGACCAGTCGTTATCAGTCCAATTGCGATGTTGATGGCACCATTGCAAACGGACGGTACGGTGACGTCTGGACAATGGGATGCACACAACAGGACGGCGTGCGTATAGTCCTCTTTCATGCAAACGTCTGGCGACAGTTTTTCGGGAGATCCGCTTGCCAGTAGCAGCCATAAACTGTTTTGCTACCTCACTAGCTGTGCTGCGCCGGTGTCTTTTTGTTGATAGCACTATGTACCGATCTTCTGCAGGTGTCGTACTGCGAACACGACCTCACCCGTGACGTTTGCTACACTCTCCATTTGTTTAAAATGATTTCCAAAGCCTTGAAACAACACTGTGGCTGACGTCGAACTCCCTGGCAACATCTGTTATTTTTCGGCCTTCTTCAATCTTGCCAATAATACGGCCACGCGTAAAATCATCTAGGTGATGTCGGGAAGACATACTGAAAATTGCAAGTTCGTCAATTGATTCTTTCCCTTTCAACTTTGCGTTTGAACAACTACGGTCAATACGCGTCAAATCCTTTATATCTCTTATCAGCGCTATGACGTCACGAACAAGTTCGGCAATCCAAAATTTGCATACGCACAACACGTCTTACTGTATCCCGCACTTATGCTAATTTCCACATTTTCCTGCCTTCCATTTTATGGTTGCTATCGTTGCTATTGACATCCGTCCTTAGCAATTGTCCGGCAGTGTATTACTCACGTCATGAGGATAATGGCTGTGGAATAAATCTCGGTCCTGTGTCCTGAATTTTGACCCCAATTTCGATGATATTAAACAGAATTGGTTCAGTATACCTCCGGAACAACATACTAAAGTTTTGTCGCAATAGAAACACTTTTAGTCAAGTTATGAGGATAATGGCTGTGGAATAAATCTGGCTCCTGTGTCCTGACCTTTGACCCCATTTCGATTATATTCAATGGAACCGGTTCAGTATACTGCCGAAGAACATACTAAAGTTTTCTCGCAATAGAAGCATTTTTACGTAAGTTATGACGCATAAGGGCGATGGAATGGATCCCGCTCCTGTGTCCTGACCTTTGATCCCGTTTCTTCCATTTTCAATAGGGTTCGTCCTCAGGTGGTCCCTTTCCACATACTAAAATTTCGTCGAAATCGAACCATTTTTTCGCGAGTTATCTTGTGGACGGACAAAGCTGGAGCATACACGCTTTTTCAAAATACGGTTGTAAAGCGCAAAAAACGAGTGCCCCAGAGGAGAGAAAGACGTAAATATAACATAAAAATTTCAAATTTCGGAAAGTTTTTCTTTTAAAAAAATCTGCAAATTGCAATAATGGCAGTCGGGAAACGACCGTAGCGCTCCTGGTGGAGAATAGCGTAACTAAGAAATAAAAATCACACTTCTCCGCAGCTCTTTGTGAAAAAAGAAAAATTGGACTTGGCACAACATTGACAGGGTCAGTCTGGGAACGACAGCAGCGCTCCTAGTGGGGAATCACGGAACTAAAAAAACACAGTTCCCAAATTACAGCAACACGTAAAGCAAACATGTTTGTAAAATCATGCAATGCATTGATTATAATACGCTTTCCAACATACCAGAAATCATTACTCAAGTTATCACTCAAGTTGTGAGAATAATGGCTGTGAAATTAATCTCCGTGCTGTGCCCTGACTTATGATCCCATTTCGATGATATTACACGGAACCGGTTCGGTATACCTCCGAAATAACATGATAAAGTTTTGTCGCAATCGAAGCATTTTTACGTAAGTTATGATGCATAAGGGCTATGGAATAGATTCCGCTCCTGTGTCCTAACCTTTGACCCCATTTCGCCCATTTTCAATGCAATTCGTCCCCAGGCAAGCCCCTACAACATACTAACATTTCATCTAAATCGAAACATTTTTAAGTAAGTTATGACGCATAATGGCGATGGAAGTGATTCCGCTTCTATGTCCTGACCTTTGACCCCATTTTGCCCATTTTCAATAGGGTTTGTCGCCAGGTAGTCTCCAGCCACATTCCAAAATTTCATTGAAATCGAACCTTTTTTAACGTTAGTTATAACACGTAACAGCAGTGGAATGGATTCTGCTCCTATGTACTGACCTTTGACCCCATTTCGTTCACTTTAAATAGGGTTACTTCCCAGGTGATCCCCTACCAGATACTAAAATTTCATCGAAATCGAACGATTGTTACGCGAGTTATCGTGCGGACGGACATACGCGCCAGATGGGAATCGCGAACAACCGCTCGCAAGAGTGTGACGTCATAAAACTTTAATAGGATTCACACACAACGCGTGACGTAATGAGAGAGATGGCGTGACCGCGCGCCAACATTCTCAAACGCGAGATTGTGACGTCATAATATTTCTAAGCATTGGTAACTTTAATGGAACAACGCCATGACACTGAAAACGTTATGAATCGGGGTGGTTATTTAACCCACTAAACGAATTCTTCTAAAGTCGAGATCAAGCTAAATCGATTTCTAGTACCAGAAAACGGTAGGTTAGCGACTTTCATCAAAATTCTTAGAGCCTTTTTCAAAATAAAATGTATTTACATACGAACTAGAATTGCTACTTCAAGGTGGACGTCAAGTAATTTTGCTTCCTATATTTCCAATGGAAAAAACTTTTGTACACATTTTCTTCACAATAAATGCGTTCCCAAGGATGAAAAATTTGAACATCCATTAAGATAGCTTCATTTCATAACTTGGAATAGTTAATATTTTTTAAACCATAACCGTAATTATGCAATCCAACATTTATTTGTCCATTGACGTCATCAAAGTACAGGTCGCGCCATCTTTTCTCTGGTTTCAACATCACCAAAGGAAAAGTTACTGATTTTTAATATAATTATGGTTATGTTTTAGAAAATATTAAGTTTTCCAAGTTATAATATGAAGTTATTTTAATCGATGTTCAAATTTTCATCCTTGGGAACATATTAATTGTGAAGGAAATGTGTACAAAAGTTTTTCCATTGGAAGTATGGGAAGCAAAATTACTTGACGTCCACCTTAATAATATGGGATAAGGGGGATGGAATGGATCCTAATCCTATAGTCCTGACCTTTTGGCCACATTTCGTCCATTTTCAATAGGGTTCGTCCCCTGATGGTCTCCTACTATATATTGAAATTTCATCGAAATCGAACCATTTTTACGCACGTTATGACGCATAAGGGCAATGGAATGCGTCCCGATATTATTTCCTGACCTTTGACCCCACTTCACATATCTTAAATAGGATTCGTCCCCAGGCGGTCTCCTACCACATAGTAAAATTTCATTGAAATCGAACCATATTTACGCACGTTATGACGCATAAGGGCAATGGAATGATCCCGCTCCTACGTCGTGACCTTTGACCCCATTTGTCCCATTTTCAATAGGGTTCGTCCTCAGATGGTCCCCTACCACATATTGAAATTTCATCGAAATCGAACCATATTTACGCACGTTATGACGCATAAGGGCAATGGAATGATCCCGCTCCTACGTCGTGACCTTTGACCCCACTTTGTCCCATTTTAAATAGGGTTCGTCCTCAGATGGTCCCCTACCACATACTAAAATTTCATTGAAATCGAACCATATTTACGCACGTTATGACGCATAAGGGCAATGGAATGATCCCGCTCCTACGTCGCGACCTTTGACCCCATTTGTCCCATTTTCAATAGGGTTCGTCCTCAGATGGTCTCCTACCACATAGTAAAATTTCATCGAAATCGAACCATATTTACGCACGTTATGACGCATAAGGGCAATGGAATGATCCCGCTCCTACGTCGTGACCTTTGACCCCATTTGTCCCATTTTCAATAGGGTTCGTCCTCAGATGGTCCCCTACCACATACTAAAATTTCATCGAAATCGAACCATATTTACGCACGTTATGACGCATAAGGGCAATGGAATGATCCCGCTCCTACGTCGTGACCTTTGACCCCATTTGTCCCATTTTCAATAGGGTTCGTCCTCAGATGGTCCCCTACCACATACTAAAATTTCATTGAAATCGAACCATATTTACGCACGTTATGACGCATAAGGGCAATGGAATGATCCCGCTCCTACGTCGCGACCTTTGACCCCATTTGTCCCATTTTCAATAGGGTTCGTCCTCAGATGGTCCCCTACCACATACTAAAATTTCATCGAAATCGAACCATATTTACGCACGTTATGACGCATAAGGGCAATGGAATGATCCCGCTCCTACGTCGTGACCTTTGACCCCATTTGTCCCATTTTCAATAGGGTTCGTCCTCAGATGGTCCCCTACCACATACTAAAATTTCATCGAAATCGAACCATATTTACGCACGTTATGACGCATAAGGGCAATGGAATGATCCCGCTCCTACGTCGTGACCTTTGACCCCATTTGTCCCATTTTCAATAGGGTTCGTCCTCAGATGGTCCCCTACCACATACTAAAATTTCATCGAAATCGAAAAATTTTTACGCCAGTTATCGTGCAGATGGACGGACGAAGCTGGAGCACATAAGCGTAAAAAAAAGGTTGAAATCCTGGAAATAGTGGCCTGGTCTGAAGAATCAAACATTCCTGGTGCATCACGCAGATGACGGAGTGTGGATTCGCCGATTACCAACAGAGGCTATGAGACTCAGATGCACTGTTGGACGGAAATAAGCCTGGGGCAGCGGTGTTATACTGCGGGCGATGTTTTCTTGGGAAATTTTAGGTAGCACAATCCCTGACAGCTGTCATGTATCTGAACATCGTTGCGGACCAAGTTCGCCCATTCATGGCAACTGCGTTCCCTACTGGTGATGGCCATGACCAACGTGATAATGCGCGATGCCACACTACCAGAATCGACAAGGAGTGGTTCGAGGAACATGCTGGTGACTTTCCGTTAATGTCCTGGATTCCAAATTTAACTGACATGAACCCAATCGAACATTTGTGGTTTTTCTTGGAAAAGTGGATTCGCGCTAAATCACCACTACCTCGAAATGAACGAGAATTAGAGGACCTGCTGTAGACATTATGGTACCAGATACTCCAGGATACCTATCGCCATCTCATCGAATCGATGCCTCTCCGAGTGGCCATTGATTTGCGGGCTGAAGGAGCGTCCTACAGCTTATTACGTAGGTGGTCATAATCGGTGTATTCGCGGTAAACCTTTTGAAAATTTAATTCTTGAATATTCTTTGAGTCCAGGGAAAAGTTTTCCTTTGCTAGGAATTCATAGACGAATCACCTCGCAAAAAACTTGTGAGTAAGTATTACATTCTTAAGAAAACAGTTGTCATAGGGCAGGCCTATTAATGTATTCCTTTTTCCAAAGATAAGTGTGTTTTTTTTTTTTCATGAAAGTTTTTTACGCTTTCCAACCGTAGGTTGTTGTTGTTTTTTTTGTTTTGTTTTTTTGATTGGAGGTTTAACGACCACCGTGAGCAACTCAATGGGCTATAAGCAGTCGCCCGTCCCTAATTTAGGGTCACTGGCTCCAGGGAAGGGAGAGAGCCAGTGCCGTAAGACAAACACAACATCCATGCCTCACCGGGATTCGAACCCGGACACCTTTCGGACGAACGATCAGAGGCCATCGCTTAGACAACTGCGCCACCGGGGCGGCTCAACCGTAGGTTGAAGAAAGGTTTATGCTCCAGCTTTGTCCGTCTGTCCGTCCGCACGATAACTCGCGTAAAAGTGGTTCGATTTCGATGAAATTTTAGTATGTGGTAGGAGACCACCAGGAGACGAACCCTATTGAAAATGGACGAAATGGGGTCAAAGGTCACGACATAGAAGCAGGATCCATTCCATTGCCTTTATGCGCCATAACTTGCGTAAACATGGTTCGATTTCGATGAAATGTTAGTATGTGGTAGGGGACCAACTGGAGACAAACCCTATTGAAAATGGACGAAATGGGGTCAAAGGTCACGACATAGAAACAGGATCCATTTCATTGCCCTTATGCGTCATAATTTACGTAAACCATGGTTCGATTTCGATGAAATGTTAGTATGTGCTAAGGGACCACCTGGAGACGAACCCTACTGAAAATAGACGAAATGGGGTCAAAGGTCACGACATAGGAGCGGGATCCAGTCCATTGCTTTTGTGCGTCATAACTTGGGTAAACATGGTTCGATTTCGATGAAATTTTAACATGTGGTAGGGGACCACCTAAGGATGAAGCCTATTGAAAATGGACGAAATGGGGGCAAAGATCACGACATAGGAGGTAAATCCATCCCATTGCTTTTATGCGTCATAACTTGCGTAAAAATGGTTCGATTTCGATGAAATTTTAGTATGTGGTAGGGGACCACCTGAAGACGAGCTCTATTGAAAATGGACGAAATGGGGTCAAAGGTAAAGACATAGGAGGGGAATCCATTCCATAGCCCTTATGCGTCATAACTTGCTTAAAAATGGTTCGATTTCGACGAAATTTTAGTATGTGGTAGGAGACCACCTGGGGACGAACTGTATTGAAAATGGACAAAATGGGGTCAAAGGTCACGACATAAGAGCGGGATCCATTCCATTGCCCTTACGCGTCATAACTTGACTAAAAATGGTTCGATTTCGTTGAAATTTTAGTGCGTGGTACGAACCCTATTGAAAACGGACGAAATGGGGTCAAATGTCAAGACATAGAAACGGGATCCATTCCATCGCCTTTATGCGTCATAACTTACGTAAAAATGCTTCGATTGCGACAAAATGTTATCATGTTGTTCCGGAAGTATACTTTACCGGTTCTGTTGAATAGCATCGAAGTGGGGTCAAAGCTCAGGGCACAGGAGCGAGATTTATTCCACAACCATTATCCTCATAAATTGAGTAATAACTTGAATAATGATTTTTGGTATGTTGGAAAGCGTATCTTAATGAATGATTGCATGATTTTACGAACTTGTTTTTTATGAGGGAACACTCGAAAGGAATTCGTCCTTGGCTGGTTAAAATTAAATCTTTAGTGGTTAAAATTAAAGTCAAGAGACTGATTCACTTGCGTATAGTGTAACTTAAATTCACGTACTTGACCTTAATTCCAGTTGATACATTGTTGACAAATGGCTCGAGAAAAAAAAAGAGATGCAAATAATAAAAAATCCCTGCGCCGCTAAAGCTTTGTGCGCATTTTGAAATGAGATCTTTCCGCTCTTGCAGTCAAACGAAAAGAAATGTCTTTCGCCGAGTAGTGCAAGACATATTCATGGTTTACTGCGCTCGCCTGGTAAAACGAAGAAAACGTGCTAGTATTTCAAAGTCGTTTGAGAATAAAAAAAGTTATGTGATTTCTATTCATAAATCAAAATGAAGAATGTGTTCAATATCCCGTTCAGTTCTGAGGTCTTTCGTGATACGAGAAGCAGATGACATCGCTAGAAAAAAATTTGAATCAAGAACAGAACTCAAGAGTTTTAGCACGTCTTTTGCAAAAAAAAAAAAAAAATCGTGCTTACGTTATCACTTTGTCCATCTGTCAGTGGACACCATATCTCTACCAGAATTGGAAAAGGGTAAAAAATTTTGTACCCCAACCCAACCCGGGCCTGACCCGGACAAATCTCCTTTTTTTTTTTTTTTTTTATGCCGCCCCGGTGGCGCAGTGGTCTAAGGCGCTGGCCTCTGATCATTCGTCCGTAAGGGGTCCGGCTTCGAATCCCGGTCAGGCATGGATGTTGTGTTTGTCTTACGGCGCTGGCTCTCTCCCTTCCCTACCACCAGTGAAACTAAATTAGGGACGGGCGACTGTTTATAGCCCATTGAGTTGCTCACGGTGGTAGTTAAACCTCCATCAAAAAAAAAAAAAATTAAAAAAATCTCCTTTTCCGGGTTTGAATCCCGGTGAGGATGGATGTTGTGTTTGTCTTACGGCACAGGCTCTCTCCCTCCCTTGAACCAGTGGCCCTAAATTAGGGACCGGCGACTGCTTATAGCCCAAGCTTTGGCTTTTGATCATTCGTTCGTAAAGGGTGCGGGCTCGAATCCAAGGGAGGAATGGATGTTGTGTTTGTCTTACGGCAATAGCTCTCTCTCTCTCTCTCTCTCTCTCTCTCTCTCTCTCTCTTCCCTGATACCAGTGACCCTAAATTAGGGACGGGCGACTGTTTATAGTCCAAGCGTTGGCTTATGATCATTCTTTCGTGAAGGGTGAGGGTTCGAATCCCGTGAGCCGCCCCGGCTGTGGCGCAGCGGTCTAAGCGATGGCCTGTGATCGTTAGCCCGAAAGGGGTGCGGGTTCGAATCCCGATGCGGCATGGATGTTGTGTTTGTCTTACGGCACTGGCTCTCTCCCTTCCCTGGAACCAGTGACCCTAAAATTAGGGACGGGCGACTGCTTATAGCCCATTGAGTTGCTCACGGTGGTCGTTAAACCTCCAAAAAAAAAAAAAAAAAATCCCGGTGAGGCATGGAGGTTGTGTTTGTCTTACGGCACTAGCTCTTTCCCTTCCCTGGAACCAGTGACCCTTAATTAGGGACGGGCGACTGCTTATAGCCCATTGAGTGGCTCACGGTGGTCGTTAAACCTCCAATCAAAAAAAAAATCCCGGTGAGGCATGGAGGTAGTGTTTGTCTTACGGCACTAGCTCTCTCCCTTCCCTGGAACCAGTGACCCTAAATTAGGGACGGGCGAATGCTTATAGCCCATAGAGTGGCTCACGGTGGTCGTTAAACCTCCAATCAAAAAAAAGAAATCCCGGTGAGGCATGGAGGTTGTGTTTGTCTTACGGCACTGGCTCTCTCCCTTCCCTGGAACCAGTGACCCTAAATTAGGGACGGGCGACTGCTATTAGCCCATTGAGTGGCTCACGGTGGTCGTTAAACCTCCAATAAAAAAAAAATCCCGGTGAGGCATGGAGGTTGTGTTTGTCTTACGGCACTAGCTCTCTCCCTTCCCTGGAACCAGTGACCCTAAATTAGGGACGGGCGACTGCTTATAGCCCATTGAGTGGCTCACGGTGGTCGTTAAACCTCCAATCAAAAAAAATCCCGGTGAGGCATGGAGGTTGTGTTTGTCTTACGGCACTGGCTCTCTCCCTTCCCTGGAACCAGTGACCCTAAATTAGGGACGGGCGACTGCTTATAGCCCATTGAGTTGCTCACGGTGGTCGTTAAAATTCCAATCAAAAAAAAAAAAAAAAAAAAAAAAAAGACCACTGCGCCACAAGGATTTCGGAGAGTGGAGAACAAACACATTTTCCTGATCCTGCGCGTGCTATTTGGATAACCTTCCTAGGAAGTAAACAACGCACTTCCTATGGGAAATACGTAATGTTACCCGACAAAAAACACGAGATTCATCAGATTATATTTTAAAATTAAGTAAAATAAAAAATGGTACATCTTGAACTGGGTGGGTAAGAAGAATTTAAAGGTGGGGTCTCTCACCAGGACAGGGGCGAATTTACAGAGAGTTCAACGCTACCCAGGGGCAGTCCCCCGCGATGCTGGAGGGCCTCAAAAATAATAAATTATAATAATTTTTTTTAATTCTTTTGTCTAAAAAACGAGAAAAGTCATTAAGTGAGGGATAAATTCGCTGTTCTGAATTTGGGGGCATAATTCCACCCGAAATCGAAGTCCGACATCTAAAGTATGAATTTACTAGCTTAAATGCAGGCTGAGTAAACATCGTTTTGAAAATAATATTATTACAGCTGAGCTTAGAAATTGGGGTGGTATTCCTGGCCATTTTTTTTTATTAAAGGCTTAACGACCAGCCTGAACAACTGGTTCCAGGGAAGGGAGAGAGCCAGTGCCGTAAAACAAACACAACATCCATGTCTAACCGGGATTGGAACCCGGACCTATCTCGGACGAATTATCAGGAAACATCGCTTAGACCACTGCGCCACCAAATTGTCTTAGAATGTAATGAACATTTACCTCTTTAGTTCGGTGTTTTTATATGACCCCATCTTTCCCTTAAAATTCCTTTCCCTCCCATTAAGTTTAGTTTAAGAGGTAATCACAAGACTTATCGTACGAGTAAAATGGCATTTCGCGTGCCCATTTAAGTTGGGGTTGCGCTATTAACGGGAAAAACAAGCAGAAATTATGTTCACGCATTGATTTTGAACATACGAAAACATTTCTTTTATTTAGCTGTCGTCTAATAACTTACGATAAAGTTCTTTACATACACTCAATAGTAAGAAAAATCTGAATTTCCGATGCAAATACTAGAGTGATGAACAATATTTCGGTATTTTTTTATTTTATGAGTTTTAAATATAGCACGAGGTTACTTTTTTTGTACCCGCTTTACACAATCTGCAAAAACTCTGGGCCGCCCCGGTGGCGCAGTTGTCTAAGGCGTGGCCTCTGATCATCCGTCCGTAAGGGGTCAGGGTTCGAATCCCGGTGAGGCATGGATGTTGTGTTTTTCTTACGGCACTGGCTCTCTCCCTACCCTGGAACCAATGACCCTAAATTAGGGACGGGCGACTGCTTATAGCCCATTGAGTTGCTCACGGAGGTCGTTAAACCTCCAATCAAAAAAAAAAAAAAAAAAAAAAACTTTGGAAGAAAATGGGACACTTAGTACGTCGTCAAACTAAATGGATGTGAAAATTCGTATTGTGTATTTAAATCTGTGCTCATAAACACACTGATTTACACAGCAACGAAAAAACAGAATTCGTCGAATTGTGTTTATAATTCCACGTTATTCCAAACGTAAACAAGTATGAGCAGTGGTGCTTTTTTAAGGGCGCATAAGCTGGAAATTTAAATCTCAGCGTTGATAGCACAAGGAAATAAAAACAGGACCTGCAGCGCCATCTGGAGAGCTTTGAATTATTTTTTTTTTTTTTTTGATTGGAGGTTTAACGACCACCGTGAGCAACTCAATGGGCTATAAGCAATTCTCCATCCCTAATTTAGGGTCACTGGTTCCAGGGAAGGGAAAGAGCCAGTGCCGTAAGACAAACACAACATCCATGCCTCACCGGGATTCGAACCCGGACCCCGTTCGGACGAATGATCAGAGGCCATCGATTAGACCACTGCACCACCGGGGCGGCGTAATTCTGCTTCCTATACTTCCAATGGAAAAACTTCTGTACACATTTTCTTCACAATTAATGCGTTCGCTGGGATGAAAATTTGAATGGTGGCGCAGTGGTCTAAGGCGCTGGCCTCTGATCATTCGTCCGTCTGGGGTCCGGGTTCGAATCCCGGTGAGGCATGGATGTTGTGTTTGTCTTACGGCACTGGCTCCCTCCCTTCCCTGGAACCAGTGACCCTAAATTAGGGACGGGCGACTGCTTATAGCCCATTGAGTTGCTCACGGTGGTCGTTAAACCTCCAACCAAAAAAAAAAAAAAAAAATTTGAACATCGATTAAAATAACTTCATATTATAACTTGGAGTACTTAATATTTTCTAAAACATAACCATAATTACATTAAATAACAATAACTTTATTTATTTATTTTTTATTGGAGGTTTAACGACCACCGTGAGCAACTCAATGGGCTATAAGCAGTCGCCCGTCCCTAACTTAGGGTCACTGGTTCCAGGAAAGGGAGACAGCCAGTGCCGTAAGACAAACACAACATTCATGCCTGACCGGGATTCGAACCCGGACCCCTTACGGACGAATGATCAGAGGCCAGCGCCTTAGACCACTGCGCCACCGGAGCGCCCAATAACTTTTCCTTTGAAACTAGAAAAACGTTGGTGCAATCTGTACTTTGATGACGACAGTACACAAACAAATGTTGGATTGCATAATTATGGTTATGTTTTAGAAAATATTAACTATTCCAAGTTATAAAATGAAGCTATTTTAATCGATGTTCAAATTTTCATCCTTGTGAACACATTAATTGTCCAGAAAAAAGATGGCGCGTCCTGTTCTTTGATGACGTCAGTAGACAAACAAATGTTGGATTGCATAAATATCGTTATGTTTTAGAAAATATTAAGGCCGCCCCGGTGGCGCAGTGGTCTAAGGCGCTAGCCTCTGATCGTTCGTCCGTAAGGGGTCTGGGTGCGAATCCCGGTCAGGCATGGATGTTGTGTTTGTCTTACGGCACTGGCTCTCTCCCTTCTCTGGAACCAGTGACCCTAAATCAGGGACCGGCGCCTGCTTATAGCCCATTGAGTTGCTCATGGTGGTCGTTAAACCTCCAATAAAAAAAAAAAAAAATATTAAGTATTCCAAGTTATAAAATGAAGCTATTTTAATCGATGTTCAAAT
Source organism: Macrothele yani (assembly GCA_039090855.1). Taxonomy (NCBI): domain Eukaryota; kingdom Metazoa; phylum Arthropoda; class Arachnida; order Araneae; family Macrothelidae; genus Macrothele; species Macrothele yani. Next base: position 61,687,341 of record CM077032.1, on the reverse strand, counting down.
TTTCATCCTTGTGAACACATTAATTGTCCAGAAAAAAGACGACCTGTGCTTTGATGACGTCAGTAGACAAACAAATGTTGGATTGCATAAATATCGTTATGTTTTAGGAAATATTAAGTATTCCAAGTTATAAAATGAAGCTATTTTAATCGATGTTCCAATTTTCATCCTTGTGAACACATTAATTGTCCAGAAAAAAGATGGCGCGACCTGTACTTTGATCACGTCAGTACACAAATAAATGTTGGATTGCATAATTATGGTTATGTTTTAGAAAATATTAAGTATTCCAAATTATAAAATGAAGCCGTTTTAATCGATGTTCAAATTTTCATCCTTGGGAACGCATTAATTGTGAAGAAAATGTGTACAGAAGTTTCTCCATTGGAAGTATAGGAAGCAAAATTACTTGACGTCCACCTTAAGGTATGCCACTAAGTTGAAAAGTTCGTTTTGTGCCAAATGTCACGTTTTGCAAAAATGCGTTCATTTTAAAGCCCCATTCTTTATAATTACAAAACTGCCTTTGTTTCTTGTCTACGATGAATAGATACAGAGTTGTAGCAATCGGAATATCTAAACCCAGGTGTCAAACGAACGGGAACTGACACTGGAAACGCGTTTTATGCAGGATGAGATTTTCGCTCCAAACTCTTTACGGAAAACTTGATAACTGCAAAAGATGAAACTTGGTATACATCTTTCTTACAATGTTGTGCATGTAATGAACTAAAAGTTTTGCTGCTTGTCAGTTCAAAGTTAGGTTATAGCTACACTGCTGGCCACGCAAAATGCAACACCAAGAAGGAAGCGTCCGATTGGCCTGAAATTGGCAGCATGCGTCACCCGCGAGAGGACATGCAAACGATTAGCATTGCAGGGCATATGCAAATCGTATGCGCCCGCCGAGAAGCACTGTAAGAAGGGTGCACAGAAGGCAGGGTGTAAGTAGTGGAAGTGTGTTGTGCTGCCAAATCTGTGCGTGGGAAGCTTCCTGATGCCTCGGCGCAGAATACGGGAGTCATTACAGCACGTTTCGGAGTTCGACAGAGGACGAACAGTGGCTTATCGCGACAGCGGTTTATCGTACCGAGACATCGGCGCCCGCGAGGGACGACATCCAGCCACAGTGAGGTGAGTATGGATTCGGTGGGTGCAGGAGGGACAGGCGGACCGACGTGAGCGATTGCCGCAGCCGCGGTACACCACCGAACGAGAGGACCGGCATGTTGTGCGGCGGGCACTGACGGCTCGCACCGCCACATCACGAACGTTAGCGTAGGAATTAGGGTGTGTTGCGCAACTACATGTGTCAGCACGTACCGTTCGACGCCGTCTGCAGGAGCGGGGACTTGTCGCACGGCGCCCATTGTTCCGATTGCCATTGACGTTACACCACCGACCAGTGCGGCGGCAGTGGGCCGTTGAACGCCGCACCTGGACTACGGAATGGCACGACATTGTCTTCTCCGACGAATCCCGCTTCTTCCTGCAACACCACGATGGTCGGATGCGCGTGCGGAGGCACCGCGGTGAGAGACTGTATGACGCCTGCATTATGCATCGCCATATCGGGCCGTCGCCTGGCGTTATGGTTTGGGGCGCAATTGGATATGACACCCGCATCCCTCTGGTGCGCACCACTGGTACACTCAACAGCCATCGCTACATATCCGATGTGTTGAAGCCTGTAGTCTTCCCTTACCTGCAGGACCTGCCAGCGGCCACGTTTCAACAGGACAAAGCGCGCCCGCACGTGGCACGCATCGTGAAACAATTCTTCGCGGCCCACCAGGTGTCACTGCTGCCGTGGCCCGCCTGTTCTCCCGATATGTCGCCCACCGAACACGTTTGGTCGCTGATCGGCAACCGAGTGGTCCGGCAAGCACCACCCGTGATGAACTGTGGCAACGTGTGGAAGCAGCCTGGACCGACATACCCCAAGCCCACATCCAAAGCCTCTTTCGTTCGATGCCGCGGCGTGTAGCGGCCGTTAATGCCAGCCATGGGGGCCACACGAACTATTGATGTCTGCGTGTTCCGCAAGTCGCACGGGCCTGTAAGCTCAATCGTTTCATCTTTGTATCTGTTGTTATGTGTCCAGTAAATCTGGCTTTGCTATCTCGTGTCCTTCTTGGTGTTGCATTTTGGGTGGCCAGCAGTGTATTAACATTCAACATAGAGAAGAAATTTGTCGAAAATTCACACTAATGCATGTAGGAATGAGTGTAACTTAACAGTGTTTAGGAACGTCACTTACCTTTTAGTTCACTGCATAGATAATATTGATGCACATATACTGATGCAAAAAATGCTATCATGATATATGATGACGTTTTTATTTAGAGCGTTTACCGTAAACGACAATTTCCTTAAATTTTTTCACAAATTTCCCAATTTCTTGAAAACTTATATTGATATTTTTTTTCAACGTTTATGTGTTTTTGTGTATTAGCCTTCCTAAAAAAAAATTACCCATTTATGCATTTTTTCAACAAAAGTGCCTTAACGACTTAGGGTGTCTGCTTGTAAAATGGCACTTCTGCAGCTGCAAATATTATTTACTAGGTTTTATTTACTCTACGAAGTAATGCACTTTCTCCTTTTCATAAAAATATTGCACAAGGGAATTAAGTTTAGCTACACACGCAAAGCCTTTGGACAAATTTCGGCGAGTCTTATCAGAAACACATTAAAAAAAGCAGTATAACATCAACTCGTACCACAATGGTGAATTGCACTGCTCGCTAGGACTCAAACGGTGCTCATTTTGGCTAGCACAACGCTTGAAATCACACGAAAATAAGGACGTGACGTGCAGTGCCATCTGAGGAGAGCCTGTAGCACAACTGCTTTAAGAAGTTCGAATGTGCTGACGCGAAACCGCACACCCCAAGATTTTAGCGCGAATGCTATATGCTTACTGAACGAACGTTTTCTTCTTAACAAAAACATTATATAGGGGAAATTAATTTTGGCCTCCACTCGAAGCCTTACGACGAATTCTTGAGAGTTTTATTAGACATAATTCTGAAAAAATAATATCGATAATATACAGTATATTGACAAAAGCCACCGTACACCCCTTCGAAAGCAAATGAACGGATCCGCTGCGTTGTGAAGATGCGCTGTACATCTGCAAACGGTATAAAAACAAGCCGGCAGCTGACCGCGATCATATTGCACTGTGAGGTTGAGTGGAAATGTCGCGGCGGGAGAGAACAGACTTTGAGAAAGGAAAGATTGTTGAGTGTTATATTAGTGGATTGTCCATAAGAGAGACCGAGAGGCGTTTAAACACACGCAAGTCAACTGTCTTGGATGTACTGAATAAGTGGAAGACACGAGGCGTGCATGAAGCAACAAAACGTACCGGCAGACCAATGAAAATCAGTGATGGAGGACGTCGAAGCCTCGGGAGAGTCCTTACAGCTAATCCACGGAGTACTGCACACGATCTCAGTGTACAGGTGAATAACAATGCTGGTACCTCGATATGCACACGTACCATTCGCAGAGAACTTCATTCCACGGGTCACCGTGGCCGTGCGGCTGCTCACAAGCCTTTCATCTCCACTCGGAACGCTACTCGTTCCTTAGCATGGTGTGAAGAACATTTATCGTGGACCGTAGATCAATGGAAACGGGTCCTATGGACTGATGAATCCAGATGCACGATCCATCAGTCTGATGGCTGTGTGTGGGTATGGCAGCAGCCAGGGGAACGCTATTAACTACAGTGAACTGTTCCTACGGTCAAGTTTGGAGCTGGCAGTGAACTCGCGTGGAGGTGTTTTTCGTGGAATGGTTCCGGCCCATTGGTTATCGTGGGCAAACCTGTTAACCAGCACGTCTACCTCGATATTCTGGACAATTATTCCTTACCAACTCTAGTTTTTTATTGCAGGGCTAACGAACACCCTGAGCAACTCAATGGGCTATAAGCAGTCACCCGTCCCTAATTTTTGGTCACTGGCTCCAGGGAAGAGAGAGAGCCAGTGCCGTAAGACAAGCACAACATCCATGCCTCACCGGGATTCGAACCCGATCCCCTTTCGGACGAATGATAAGAGACCATCGCTTAGACCACTGCGCCACCGGGGCGGCCTACTAACTCTGTGGCAATACTATGGAACCGAGCCTTGTTGGTACCAGCATGATAATGCACCGAGCCATAAAGCAAGGTTTGAACATCGCTTTAATGTGTCTCGAGGACTAGTATACATGAGAACAGGAAGCTACATGGCATAGGAAAACAACAAAAGTCTTAGAGTTGAATCGAGGGACGGAAGACAGTCTCTAGAAGGCATACAAGGCATCACAGAAGGGGGCGGAGCATGGCAGCGACACAAAGCAGTCTTTAAAGTCGTGTGAGGTAGTCGAAAGCTGATACAACACACGGCGAAGCACACAGGAGAGAGTCACTGAACAGAGGGACGGTTGAATCGGCAGAACGGGAAAGCACCATCCCAGAGGCCAGGAACAACATGAGGAGCGGAACACTAGGAACAGTAGACGACACGAGGCAAAACGGCAGGGTAGGAAGCAAGCACAAGACACTCTTGGAAAACCGGGCAGAAGGCGTGGTAGAACCACAGAAGGAACGGAGCCGAACGATCGCAGGAGGCAGTCGGTGATGGTCGTGCACAAACAGGGAACTAAATCGTAACACAAGGAAACGGGAAGAGGCACGAAACAACAGAATCAGGAAAAAACGAGGTACAATAGAAAACACGAAAAAAAAAAAAAGGCGAAGCAACAAACACTGAAACATGGAGAACTTAACAAGACAAACACAACGGAAATCAATCATCAAGCAAAATACACAAGAGCTAATCAGACGGACACTGAATAGAGATGCAAACTTGAGCATGACTAATAAGTGCTTCGGGACAATCGTATTAACGATCCACTTCCGGATAACAGCCCGAAAGGTGGAAAAAAGCAAAGTAGAAAGCACAAAGATCGGCAATCAGAGACGAATGAACAGCAAGATCGTGGGAAGCGATAAGATGGTCAATGGCAGTAGCATGAGAAGAACGAAAAAATAAGCGGAAAGCGGCTTCTAGATAAAGAGTCTACGTAAACTCCTGCGGGCAGGCGGGGGATGGGAGTTACGGTGTGCTAGTTACGCCACTGGAAGAGAGGGGTGCACCAGAATTCGTAATTTTGTGCCCGGTCAACGAACTTCACTTTCCACCGCCCCTGCACTGAAAATATAGTAAAGAGAACCAGGTAGTGAGCTAAAGGTACCGGAACCAAACTTCCGTCCCCAACAAAAATACCAGTAGAAAGAACCTCTGCAACATGAGCAGGGCCGCCCCAGGGGCGCAGATGTCTAAGCGATGGCCTCTGATCATTCGTTCGAAAGGGGTCCGGGTTCGAATCCCGGTGAGGCATGGATGTTGTGTTTGTCTTACGGCACTGGTTCTCTTTCTTCCCTGGAACCAGCAACCCTAAATTAGGGACGGGCGACTGCTTATAGCCCATTGAGTTGCTCACGGTAGTCGTTATACCTGCAATAAAAAAACATGGGCAGGAGAAGAAAAATAAACTAGCACAGACTTAGGCTTGCGTGAAATGTGCGTAATCGCATCAGAAGGAAGAAATGATAAGGCAGACATATAGACATGCAACTTAATATCAGGCAGCTCGTCAAACTTGACGCCAAGGCTAAGAGCATGAAGTATGGGCTGCCCAAGCTTCGAAGACTCAGAGACTGTTGCCATGTTTAACAATGAAGGAATCCAAAGATGTCGGTAGAAGAGCCTGGAACGGAGAGCGCAGCCCACAGGAGGACAGCGCCTCTGAACCACCAGAAGAGGCAGCTGCACAAGCCATGAGGATCAGGATGACAAGCAAGGCAAAATAATGAAGAATGCACCAACACAGAGCAACAGAGAAGGCAGAGTAAACCACCACAATAACAAGGTGGAGCACTCGGAAGGCAATCGGCTCACCGAGGAAGGCAGTGCAGAGAACCACAATCGATCGGTGGAATACCAGGAAGGCAATCGGTACACCGGGAAGACCACGCAGAGAACTTCTAGCGATGGGTGGTGCACCAGGAAGGCAATCAGCACACCGGGAAAGGCAGCGCAGAGAACCACTAGCGATGGGTGGAGCACACACAGGAGACAAACGCAAACACAACCAGCAAGAAGGCAGCTGCGAGCAGCAGGCAGGTTCAGGCCAAACAGTCAAGGCGAGTCACGATGGCCAGATTATAAACAGACCCAACGAGAGGAATTATGAAGGAATATCGGTAAAATATGCACCAACTCGGAAAAAAGCTAGGAAGATATAGCGCAAACATTCAGGCACGAGGGAAACAAAAATTAAATGGGACATAAGCACTATTAACAGGCAAAGAGAGCACAAAATGCAGAGCTCAGATGTGCGTGGCCAGCAGCCATAAAGCAAGGACTGTTACGGTATAGTGGCTAGAAGGGATAGTGCGCCGTACGATAATACCTCACTGCTTAAATTTCAGTTCCCCCTTTTTATGAAATCGCTAGATGGCGCTCCTGCGAGCTTCGATGCTATGATTTCTAAACGTTAGCTGCTTTTCAATGGCGTGTTTGGTGGATAGCGAGTAAAAAATTAATTTATTTGTTAGATCGATCATGAATAGAAGTAATACAGTAATAAGAGTGTAACGTTGAGAACGTGTTTTGCACCTGGATGTAACAGTGGTTACAGATCTGGTAAACAAAATATTTATTAGCACGGCAATCAAAAGTCCGATAGCTGTTTTAATAATTATGAAAGGTGTTGTATTCACTATTGCTGAAATTGCAGTTACTAATTTCTTTGGACGTATTTCACATCGCTGTGGGTTTCTCTGTGGTTCATATCAAGGGCGTATATAGAAATCTCTTTCGGGAGGGGTGAAAGACGTGAATTAAGTGTTCAAAAGCCACCAGTTAAAAATGAAAATGAAAAAAAAAACGAATTTTTTTATCTAACGTAAATTGGTGAGTACATGTTTTTTCACATTACTTCAACAAATAAACAAAAATTCAAATTTGGGGAGGCGGGGGCTTCATGCTCCCCCTATATATTGTATAGGTAAAATGAGTGCCCTGAATTTGAATTTCTTCTGTGAACTTCATGCAGCATGTATCACATTATCAAGTCGCTAATGTGACACATACTTTACATTTTTTACTAAATTTCTGTCTGGATTTGTTGCGAGAAATATGGTTATCTATGAAATCGTTTTGAACAAGTTACCAATAGTATTATTCGATCCAGGATTTAATAAAATCGGATCTCAAACAATGTTTTTTTATGTTTCACTTTACAAATAATTTTTTTTTCAAGATATTAGTGAATTTCATTACTTTTATCTTTTAATCGCCAGCGAGATAAGAACGGGACAGCAATTTAAAATCCTAACTGAGAGAGACAGTGATATTTCCTGGAATGCTCATGAACGATCGAGCATTCTAAGGGGCATATAATTGTTAAAATTTTGAGGAAAAGTCACGTAAATTCAAGTGTTTAATTATACATATAATTACGGAGAAAAATTGTGCCCAGTAATGTATTTGTACTTAGCAGCCTTTTTTTTTTTTTTTTGATTGGAGGTTTAACGACCACCGTGAGCTTCAACAATATTTTATTTGGAGCAAACATGGACAGGAAGATACAGATGGCCTGTGCTTAACAGTTACCAAAAGATAAACAAGTGGATGACCTATTTACAATGACAATGAGATATTTACATTATGTGGATGCACTATATACAATGTAAGCAAATTCATAACACTGACAATACTGGACTGATGGGTTGACTTACTCTATGTACAACATATGTTCGCAATGTGCATTAGCAGAGTGCCATCTCTAATAGGTGAACACCAGTACAAGGTATAACTATAAATTTTACAGTGCAAAAACAAACATGTATATTTTGAGCAATCTTGAAAAAAAAGAAGAAAAGAGAAGAAAAGAGCAGAAGGTTTATACTTTTCAGTATCTGAAAGATAAGCGAATAAATGATCTATCCACAATGATGGTGTGAACTCTATACAAATTGAATGCAATATCTCTCTTGTGAAACGCTGTCAAATTACAAAAAGAACTATTACTTAGGCTTACACAAGTGCCTCAATCACAGTGCTATAGATTAACTTGTAATGAACAACAACATATGTACACAAGATGCAACGGCATAGGGAAGACACTAATAAGGAATAACAATTCCATGGTACAACTGTAAATTTCACAGTGCAAAGAGTAAAGTATATTAGTACAAACAGAACTTGCGTTTTACAGAAAATTTATACTTCGAGTACAATACAAATAATGAAAATATGAAACTGACTCTTTGTACAGCAAATATGCAATACAGCGCAGAACATTATCTAAGAGACTGATTATTTCCTATTAGGCACATGTGACATGAGAAAAACCACACTGTGTAACATTAACATATAATTGAAATACTATCAAAGCGTTTGCTCCGCACCATGAGCATAAAACTTAAGACATGTAATCGTGACCCAACATGCGAAATGTGCCAAACATAAATTTTACAGTGCAATTAGGAAAGTACATTAGTATATACAAAACTGAGCTTTTGGCATAGCAACTATACTTCAGGTACAGTACAAATAACCGAATGATGAACAATTACCCCCTGCACTACAAAAGTGCTAAACCTTGCAGAACATGGTGCAATCGACTGATCATATCCCTTTATGTACATGTAACATGATCAGAAACCACACTGTGCAAAATCAATAAGACAATTTAAACACTATCAAACAGTTGCTTAGCACCGTGAGCAAAAACCATATATTATAAAGCCCGGCAGACATAAGGAAAGTGCCGAAAAAAAAAAAAAAACTTTAAACTTATTCTAAGTGCCTGTGGTATAACAAGAAACTCACCTACAGGACCTTGTTGGTGAGAAACATGCAAACGTGCAGTAACATTAAGAAGCGATTATGACAAGGGCACCTAAGAACACGATAATCACAAAACTATACTTCAATTAGTCCAAACAATTTCACAGACGTCAGAACAAAAGTCTAAGGTCTTCTGATGGACCAGAAAACTCAATGGGCTATAAGCAGTCGCCCGTCCCTAATTTAGGGTAACTGGTTCCAGGGAAGGGAGAGAGCCAGTGCCGTAAGACAAACACAACATCCATGCCTGACCGGGATTCGAACCCGGACCCCTTACGGACGAATGATCAGAGGCCAGCGCCTTAGAACACTGCGCCACTTTTTACGGACTTTGAGACTGGCCTGATCATCGGGCTGAAAACCGCATGGTGGTCGGCGCGCCGTATAGCCAGCCACGTGGATCGTTCTGACCATACCGTACGACTGTATTGGGAGCAGTGGACATATGACAGCACTGCCACACGACGGAGCGGCTCCGGATGGACCAGGAGGACCACCGGTAGAGAAGATTGACGGATCGTGCCCCAGGCACGAGCGGATCCCACAGGGACCCGGTTCACTGTACAGGCAAATGTAGTGGCTCTTGTGCACCCACGAAACATTTCCCGACGCCTCGCGGAAGCGAATCTGCTATCCCAGCGCCCCATACGTGTACTGATAATAACACCGGAACATTGCCGGCTCCGTTTGCAGTGGTGTCATGCCAGAGCGACGTGTGGTGTTTGGCGATAAGTACCATTTGTTTTAGGGACAGGTCATCATGTGTCCGGATGTGGAGGTCCCCGTGTCAACGGCACAATCCCAACCTTGCTATCGAGAGTCACACATCCCCCGCTGCAGACATTATGGTCTGGGGAGCCACAGCGTACGATAGACGATCAGCTCTACTAGTGGTACGTGGATCATTGACGGGGCACCGATATGTGGATGAGAGCCTACGGCCTCAGTGCTCCCATTCCTGGCCTGGATTCAAGGTGCGCTATACCAGCAGGATAATGCCCGCCCGCACACGACTCGGGTGGCCCAGTACTGCCAACGTCATGTTCAGACATTTCCATGGCCTGCCTGCTCTCCGGACATGTACCCTATCGAGTACACCGTCCAACACGTGTGGGCCAGTCTGCGGCAGGGCAACATCTGGCGTCTGTTCGCCTTCATGCCGGACAGTATTGCAGCATGTATCGCTGCAAGAGGTGGTGCAACGCGCTAATGTAGATGACCGGACTGCGTGCGACAGATCCCTTTGTAATTGTCAAGCAGTTCTGTTTTTGCCATTATGTGCATCATTAGCCTGTATCATTACATCTATAAAAATTCAGTTCAATCCGATACTTCCTTCTTGGTGCGCAAATTTCATTGTCCATGAGTGTTTTTTTCAAGTTAAATATTTACGAATACGAGCTACATATTACAAAACCACAAGTGCGACATCGAGCTTATATAAATGGAGACACCACTGACTCGCCGCCCCGGTGGCGCAGTGGTCTAAGGCGTTGGCCTCTGATCATTCGTCCGTAAGGGGTCTGGGTTCGAATCCCGGTCAGGCATGGATGTTGTGTTTGTCTTACGGCACTGGCTCTCTCCCTTCCCTGGAACCAGTGACCCTAAATTAGGGACGGGCGACTGCTTATAGCCCATTGAGTTGCTCACGGTGGTCGTTAAACCTCCAATCAAAAAAAAAAAAAAAAAAAAACCACTGACTCTGCCGCCATATATCTCGGTGGCCACGCCATAGGTCACATCTAATATTTGGCGTGACGTCACATACAGGCAAAAAATATCTAAATTGTACAGTTGATAAAACAGTAAGCTTGTGTATAACTAATAAAAGTTATTGTTCCTCATTTTATCTGTTTATACGCCCTGAAGCTTTTATTCCATTGGTTTCAAAGCACTTTCTTTTCTGTTGCTGCGGCTTGCCCTGATGTGACGTCACTTGCAGTACGAACGGTGACTTATGGTGGCCTATTAGCTGCGACCTATGGCGTGGATAGGAGTGGTGTCTCCACCCAAGGCTGAATTGGATGATGAACAGGCTATAACATTAACGTTGAAGACAATGGACTTTTGGTGATTATGTTTTCTGATTGGAGGTTTAATGACCACCGTGAGCAACTCAATGGGCTATAAGAAGTCGCCCGTCCCTTAATTTTGGGTCACTGGTTCCAGGGAAGGGAGAGAGCCAGTGTCGTAAGACAAACACAACATCCATGCCTCACCGGGATTTTCACCCGGACCCCGTTCGGACGAATGATCAGAGGCCATCGCTTAGACCACTGCGCCACCGGGGCGGCTTTTGGTGATTGGCCAGGGGCGTTAGGGACGATTTCAGCCGTTAGATGGCACTGTGTCCCAAGATTTTTTTTTGATTGAAGGTTTCACGACCACCGTGAGCAACTCAATGGGCTATAAGCAGTCGCCCGTCCCTAATTTAAGGTCACTGGTTCCAGGGAAGGGAGAGAGCCAGTGCCGTAAGACAAACACAACATCCATGCCTGACCGGGATTCGAACGCGGACCGCTTTCGGACGAATGATCAGAAGCGATCGCTTAGACCACTGCGCCACCGGGGCTGTTCCCAAGGTATAAACAACTCAGTTTTCACGTTGTTTGAATTGCTGGATATCGCCGCCCCGGTGGCGCAGTGGTCTAAGCTAAGGCCTCTGATCATTCGTCCGAAAGGGGTCTGGGTTCGAATCCCGGTGAGGCATGGATGTTGTGTTTGTCTTACGGCACTGGCTCTCTCCTTCCCTGGAACCAGTGACCCTCAATTAGGGACGGGCGACTGCTTATAGCCCATTGAGTTGCTCACGGTGGTCGTTAAACCTCCAATAAAAAAAATTGCTGGATATTGTATGTTCGTCATTTTTTTTTGTTTCTTTAAAAAAACCTTTCAGTTTTAAAACCAAACTGTTGTTTTCACAACAAAATTTAACCCATTTTCAAAATGGTTTACTTTTGTGTGCCGATATGCACATCTTCTGAGAAGAAAAACGTGGGATTTTCATTCCATGAGTTTCCCTCAGAACAGAACGTAAAGCAGCTTTTCCTGAAAGCAATATCTCGTCTGGATTTTGCTCCAAGTGTCAATGTTACCTTCAACTGTTGTTTGTGGTAAGCAATTTCATTCTGATAATTACGTCCCTAATTCAATTTTTGGAAAAAAAACCTCAGCTATATAAACTCATATTAAGTAGAATAGTACGTAAATTTGTAGATTTGCGTTTTAAATTATTTCGTCGGAAAAATATTAGTACCTGGGAAAAGTACGACGTACAGATTTTAGATTAAGGAAATTAATGGCGAATGGTGCAGAAATTTCTTGTTTCAAATGTCTTTTAAAGATTTTTATTGTAACATTTACCTGTAAGTTCGATACGTTAGGCTTACGGCAGCGTCTCTTCACAGCATCGAACTTACAGGTAAATGTTGCGATACAAATTTTTGCAAGATATTTAAAATACGAAATTTCTGCACCATTTGCCATTAATTTCCATACTCTGAAATCTTTACATCGCACTTTTTCTAGGTACTAACATTTTTCTGACGAAATAATTTAAAGCACTAATCTACATATTTACCAAAATCTCAGCCCTAGATCATTGAAGAATAAAAGAGGAATGAGATTTACACATCAATTACACCAGCTCCTACCGAAAAATTCTCTTGCCCAAGTACTACGAATTCAGAATGCAAATATCCATCTGTTCATGCGAAAGTGAATTTAAATAAAATCTCAAATGGAATTAATGATACGGCATCAGTTTGTCTATGATTGGTCTATGCGAACTACGTGAATAGATGGCGCTGTGTCCCAACTCATCTCTTCTGTCCTCGCTGTTTTTGCTTAATGTTACAGCCTGGTGGGATCCAGTTCAGCCTTGCTCCACCTAATGTAAACTCAATGAAGTGCGGTCAGAGTTCTGAGTTAATGTTCCCATTTTGTGAGCGAAACCGTAATGAAAAAATGGAAATATGAAAAACACAGAATTTAAAAAAATGCGATATATTTTCGTTTCGCTGCAAATTATTAGATACAAGCGAAGATAAAATGGTCATAAGATGAATCAAGTAACACGAAAAAATTTCCGATCCAGTAACTAATCAATGAGCAATGAAATACCAGCTCCGACCGAGGAACGAAAAGAATGTGTAAGACCTTTCGGATACACGGATCTTTTGGATCCTCGGCTCGAGAACCGAAGCCAACGACTGGGTCAAACCGAGGAGGTTAGAAGAAAGAGGAGCTGGCAACAGCCACTCTCCCTGTGCTTCTGGCGTACGCCACTTTTTATCAGCTGACTACGCCAATGCGCCCAACCTAAGAATCTCCTGTATATCTCTATGGGTAAATCGCAATTTTTTTTTTGATTGGAGGTTTAACGACCACCGTGAGCAACTCAATGGGCTATAAGCAGTCGCCCGTCCCTAATTTAGGGTCACTGGTTCCAGGGAAGGGACAGAACCAGTGCCGTAAGACAAACACAACATCCATGCCTCACCGGGATTCGAACCCGGACCCCTTTCGGACGAATGATCAGAGGCCATCGCTTAGACCACTGCGCCACCGGGGAGGCAATCGCAATTTTGAACGGGTTTTTCAGACTTTTACTCTACCTATACAGGCTTGAAAAAAATTGAAGCGGAAATATTCCTTCCTATAATAAAAATTTTCCAGAAAAAAACAGGAAAATATGTGTTGGTATTTCTTTAAAAAATTGAACAAAATAATGATTTTTTGAGTGGAAGTGCATAGTGCGCATGGTTACTTGCATACTGCCCTGCCGCCCCGGTGGCGCAGTGGTCTAAGGCGCTGGCCTCTGATCATTCGTCCGTAAGGGGTCTGGGTTCGAATCCCGGTGAGGCATGGATGTTGTGTTTGTCTTACGGCACTGGCTCTCTCCCTTCCCTGGAACCAGTGACCCTAAATTAGGGACGGGCGACTGCTTATAGCCCATTGAGTTGCTCACGGTGGTCGTTAAACCTCCAAACAAAACAAAAACAAAAGCATACTGCCCATGTGCAAGTAACCGTGTTTAAAATATAACCAAAACCGCAATGTCAAGAAATAAGAAGTCCGAAATATTCCTTCTTTCCATCCGTGGTTTGCATGCGCTAAGCAAAACTGCTTAAGCCACAGGAAATGACGCCAGTTCCCGAACTCCCGCAGCGCAGATTTCCACCACCTCAGAGAGAGGACAGAAACAGCTGGTCTGTTTTGGCTTCACTCAAAACGGGTGCCTTCACCTTCTCTTCTTCTAACATCCTTGGGTCAAACGAATGGCGAATGGATTCGTTCGCCACGAACGAGATCTGATCGAGCTACTGAACGCATTCGGCACTGAAAAGAACACTGTAATGTATTGTATATCAAATGGCCTTCCTCGTATGGTGAAGTTATTACATGCTTTACAGCTCTTCTGCACATTTCATTTCAGCTACTTTTCTTTGTTCCCTCATCAAAGTTGCTAAATGTTTCAAATGCTAATATATCAATTAGAAATTCTCAACGCAAAGTTTTTCCTTTTTGGTTTTGCCTGGATGCTGAACTCCACCTATCGCGAATAGTTCACATGCTGATAATTTTTTTTTTCTATATTTTTGAATGAGTTGGAACGTCATGGAACAAACCTTAACCGTGCTTGAAAGCAAATCAAATTTTGTGTTTAATGTATTTCAGTGACCTGCTGTCTTTAATGTTTATGTTTTCATCATAGTGGAGTTCTGATATTTAATAGTTTGCAGAAAGAAGAATCGTAAGTGCTCTTTTTATTTCATTCCTGTGCAAAACATTTCACTCTGGTGATTATTATAAAGTACAGATGCTGAGTGAATTTTTCCATACAATATTGCCATGTCAAAATTGTATGGCAATTTCCTAAAGCTGTTACTGACCATAATAATTATTATTAACTGTCAGAAATGCCATTTTATATATATGTATTGACTTCATGGCGGCATCCTTACCCGCATCTCCTGTGGTATTTTATTTGTGTTTATGTTTATGCCACGCCTACCACTTAGAGATGGATCGTGAGTCAACGATTTAAAAAAGCGCAGGCTGTAGGAAAACGGTAATGATATATAAATGTGATTAAAATAAAGTACCCGGATAAGCGCAAAAAATAAATATTTGATGGAAATAAATATCTGTAACATTAAACCGTGGCAGATATGAGATACGTACCTGATTCTGCTACAGGTGAGTGGACCCGCCCATCCTAATTGATATTACCGGTTGAATGAGGGAATAACCAGTGGCGAATTTGAGACTAGGCGCGCGCCTAGGGCCCAGAACTTCAGGGGGCCCCGAAAACGTATTATTAGATTGCCAATATTGTTTTGGGTTTCAAAGACCTAAAGAAATAAATCCTTAAAGCGACCACTTTATTTGTATTGTCAATTGATATTTTACTTTCTCATATTAGTAACATGTATTTTCACCTGCTGTTGTTGATATTCCAAAATTTCGAGTTCTCATTGCGGAAGCTGACCACGCCGGGAAGAACAAGCAGCAGATGTACATTGACCTGCTCCCTAGGCCTAGGGAACACGTCGTCAAAGATTTCAACGTTCCTAAGAACTTTTCTATGAGAGAGGCTTGGATGAGCATTCACTTGGCAGGTGTGGACTGCAAGAACAGGGACTTTAGGTGGCGGTTGGCCCACAATATCTTTCCAACCAGGAGTAGGCAGTTTTGGTGGGGTGGCTCCCTAGGCCTAGGGAACACGTCGTCAAAGATTTCCACGTTCCTAGGAACTTCTCTATGAGAGAGGCTTGGATGAGCATTCACTCGACGGGTGTGGTTTGCAAGAAGAGGGACTTTAGGTGGTGGTTGGCCCTCAATGTCCTTCCAACCAGGAGTAGGCAGTTTCGGTGGGGTGGCATCTCTTTCAATAGGTGCCTTTCATGTGCGAGCATTGAGGACAGGTTCCATCTCTTTTGGGCCTGCCCCATGGCGCACAAGGTTTGGCAGGGAATCTGGACTTGGGCTTGGCACAAAAGGCTTGACGCCCTCCAGTTTCACCCGGCTAATGTGTTTTATCTACAACCTGCCCCGGCGGCAGGCAGAGAGATCTGGAGGAGGATTGATTATCACCGAGGTCTGTTATAAGATGTGGAGGGAGAGGAACAGCTGAAGGAGGATTGATTATCACCGAGGTCTGTTATAAGATGTGGAGGGAGAGGAACAGGGTAAGAGTAGACGCCCGCACTTTGACCGACCGAGCCTTTAGGTATCGGTGGGGGACTTGGCCTCGGATTGTTACCAGGACCAAGAACAACTACACCTTTCATTGGGGTAACTTACCCCAGGGATCGCATTCCTCCTAAAATTCCTAATATTTTGTGACCCTCCTTAAATTCCTAAAATTATACCTAAAATTTGCTATTCTTCCTAAAATTTTCGTAAGCTTATTTATTAAAAATACAACCATTATTAACGCCAATAAATTTACCATTACAGTAAGTTAAAAAGACCTGTTATTGTAGAAACACAGCCTATATGCTGTGCTGCTGTAAGGGGAGGGAAAATGACGCCATCGAGATGCACTTGCTTCGGGGCGGGCGCTCCACTTTTTTGCCTTCGGACAGTTTTCGAGAGTAACAAGAGATCTAAGGGAAAAGGGGAGGGGTCATTTTCACCCCTGGTTTGCGCTTTGCAGACGAACTCCATGGCACACAGAAGATCGTACTTTATTTTTGTACATGCCTTGTGGAACCTCCTCTTTCTGCTGATGTTTTGTTATTGTAAACCGCAGGTGGGTGGAAGCAAAGAGGAAACATGTGGTCTCCTTCCGTAACCTCCGGTAATGACGATGGGATAGTAGCTGAGTGTTATCGTGGCAGGCAGTTGAGCACGTGATCATTGACCTTCGATGTGCAATATATCTCGGCTCCGACTCGCTTTGACTGAACTTGCGTGAGATGCGTATGATAGTTTCTGGTTTTGCGTCTTTTATGGTGTTCTCTGTTCTGCATGCAGGTTCAGTTCTCTAGTGGTGACCTGCTTTTTTTTTTTTTTTTTTTCTATCTTCTGACATCCTCGCAGCCAAATTTCGGGAAGTTGTCTGGTTTTGCAATATTGGAACGTGTTTTTGTACTTCGCTTTCATTTTCTGGTTAGTAATACAAGTGTTTAAGATGCCTAAATCCAAAACGAAATTTCAAGATGCGTGGCTCGCCAAAGAATTGGACGGAGTGGAGTTGAAAGAATGGTGTTCTGCAACTGAAACAATATTTTCTGCTAAGTGTATATTGTGTTCAGAAATTTTCAACATTTCTAATAGTGGCTTTTTACAAGTAAAAGCGCATCATAAAGGAAAAAAACATTTGCAGAAATTTCAAAGTAAATTTCAAAATAAGTCCATCCTGAAAGCCTTTGGAGGATGGGATCTTCAGCCCAAAACAAATATTAGTGAAGTACTGAGTCATGATTTACAGTTGGCTAAAGCCGAAGCATTATGGGCCATGAAAGTTGCTAAGGACAATATGTCTTTTGTTTCATGCACTGAAACAGTTGAACTTTTCAAAGAAATGTTTCCTGATTCTGCTATTGCAGCCAAAATGCGACTTAAAGAAAAAAATGTTGCTTATGTGATATCACATGGATTGTCAAAATATTTTGAAGAGGATTTGAAAAAAGACATTGCATCTAGTAGCCCAGGAAAGGTTACTATAGCATTTGATGAAACTACAAATACACAAGTGAAATGGCAGTTGGATGTGTATCTCAGGTACTGGTCTTCAGAAATAAATTCAGTTTCTTGCCGATACCTAACAAGCGTTTTTCTGGGTCATGCAACAGCAGATATTTTGCTAAAAGAAATTCTTGATGTGTTATCATCCTTCAATATTTCGTTGAACAGAATTATTTGTGTATCCATGGACAGCCCAAATGTAAATAAGTGCTTTTTACGCAAATTCAATGAAGTTGTAAAACAAGAAACAGGCCAGAATTCTTTGGAACTAGGTTTTTGCGACCTGCATGTTGTTAGTAATGCATTTAAAATTTTTTTGACAAGCTTAAATATAGATTTTGACGAATTTGCTACTGATATGCATTACTTTTTAAAGAGTAGTGCTGCAAGATGAGAGGATTATAAATCTTTCGAGGATATAACATTGGTCACTGCCAAATTTCTTTTGCGTCATGTCAGCAACAGATGGTTAACCGTTGGTTCTGTAGCCCAGAGGCTCTTGGATCAATGGCTAAATATTACAGAATATTTTTTAAACTTCTTGCCATCTCAAAAAATATTTGAAAAACAACTACGCAATTCGGCAAGGTATAAAAGAATTCACTGTTTCCTGAAAAATGAGCTCTCCTTGCTATTTAGCATTAATTTCATTTTAACACCAAAATTTTGAAAAGTTTTCATTATGTTATCCGAGTGAAGAACCAAAAATATGCCAGTTATACTCTGATTTAAATACTTTAATGAGGAATGTTATGGCTCAGTTTATCCAAGATGATGTTATTGCAGGGAAATTTGGAGAAGACCTAAAGAATGTAGATTTTGAAAACAAAAATTCATGGAAAAAACTAGGGGAGTTGGAAGTTGGTATGAAGACAAAAAATCTCCTCAGGAATGTTCAGGAGACCAGGCAGAAATTATTTCTCTTAGATGTAAGATCATCACTAATTGCAACCACAAAATATTTAAAGTCAAATTTGCCATTCTGCAATCAAAAGCTAAGAGACATAGAAGTTTTAAAGGTAAAAGAACCAAAGAAAGAGTCAACTCAACTTTCAGTCACTGAAGGACTTTCGGAAATAACCAGAATTTCAAGTGTTTTGCATCTTTCTGAGGAACAAATTGATAGAGTAAGAGAAGAGTGGAAACTTTTAAATTGCGATAAGCCAACTCTAGATGAACTAGTGAAATTTTCAGAGGAAGGGCATATTCCAGTGCGGATTGATCATTACTGGCATAATATATTTAGTATTAAAGACTCTAGCGGAAAAGAAAAATACTCAAATCTTGCTAAACTCATCAAGTCAATTTTAGTTTTACCTCATGGTAATGCTGATGCAGAAAGGGGATTTTCGGTTAACAATGCTCTTTTAAGGAAGGACAAGGCTAACTTAAAAGACTCAACTATAACATCATTAAGAATAGTTAAAGGGGCCATTAAGCACTATGGATGTGTAAGTAAAGTTCCCATAACAAGAAATTTGTTAAATAGTGTTTGTGATTCACATAAATTTTATAAAGAGTATGTTGATAAGCTGAAGGAAGAAGAATCAAAAAAGGTAAAAGAAAGGAAGCAGAAAGAGAGGGAAAATAAGGAAAAGCAGCTAGAGAAAAAAAGAAAAGCTGAGTTTGATGACAAAATAAAAGAAAATGATGCAGAAATAAATAGGCTTAAAAAAGAAAAAGAAGCCTCCCTAGCAGTAATTCTAGAGGGAACAGAAAGAATGAGAAAAGCTGTAGAAAAACAAAATACTGTTGAAATAGCAGTTGCTTTTAACTTGATCATACAAGGTTCAGCTGAAATAAAGAAAACTGAAAGTAAATTAGTTGTGGTGGAAGCAGAAAAAGATAGGCGTATCAGGAAAAGGTTAAAACAATAATATGAAAAAAGTAATTCAGTGAACAATTGTACATAGTTCTTGGTTTTCAATTACCTTTTTAGGATATTATAATTTAATGTGAAACCTGAAAACTTTACTGTGAAAATCGTGAATTGCTTCTGGTTCAACAGCATATTAATGTTCAAAGTGAAACTTGAATGTGGTAAATATACTTGAATATGATAATAACACATGAAAAGATAAGAACTGAACATTAGAAGTAAATCATACTTAAACTTTAGACATTAGACGTTATGCAAAAAATTTGGGTGTGAACTTCGACCATATATACTAATGGACTGCACATTGGCAATAGCTGCATCAAAGCCGCCATGGCTCAAACATTGGGCACGTCATCATCAGACTCCAAATTTCGTGTAAAAATGCTGTTATGATTACTAATTTACGCTGCAGAACTTCAGTGTTTTCGGTGTATTATGTGAATGCGCCTCATATATAATGAAAACTCTTCAGGTAACTTTACTTATGAGCTATATACATGCATGATCGGGTTGTTTACATTTCGTGATTTATAATGTGATGAACATTTGCGAAGAATTTGGAACATGCATTCCATTTTTTTTTCTTAAGTTACTATATTTTTATATCAATAGCTGCAAGTTTCTGGTTAAGTAATTGAACTTTATTGACTTAGGTATTTAATTCGTTTCTTACCCATGAAAAATCATAGAACTTTCTTTACTATATCGGTCAGAGCAACCATAAGCACAGCAGGTGTAACCCATCTTTTTGACTGTTGTCATGTGATTTTATGTTGGAGCCAGAAATTTTGATGTCATGCGCAGTCTATCAGTATATATGGTTGAAGGGTGTGAAGCAAACTCTTTACAATGTATACAAAGTTGTTTTACTAGATGTATACAAATATACATCTAGGTTTTATTGAAATACACTCCTAAAATTTTTCTAAAAAGTCCTAAAATTCCTACCTAAAATTTTCCAGAAGTATGCTATGATCCCTGTTACCCCCTTAGTTTCGGCCCTTGAAGCCCGAGGGATCTCTCGGGGAGTGTTGGGCTTTTTCTAGTGTTATGTTATTGTGACTTGTGCTTGATGAAGGGTGTGGAGGTTAGCCTCCGACCCTTTCATTGGCGGTTTAATCTGTCTTATCTCCGGTCGAGGTTTGCAATGCTGACCGAGATGGCAGGAGGCTGTGTGAGTCGGGGGTGGGGGTGGGGGTGGGGGGAATGAGTGTTTTAGTTCTGTCTCTGCGTGGTGTGAATGGATGGTATCTGAAGGGAGGGTGTTGTGTATTTGCTGCTTGTGGTGTGCCGGTTCCATGTGGAAGTGGGCCGGGGAGGCGCACCTGCCATGGGTCATGTGATTGCCTTGGTGCTCCCGTCCGGGTCGCTGTCACCTGGTCACCTCTGAAAGGGACTTTTCTCCGCCTACATGGACATTCTGGGTGTACCTTCGGGCTGCACCCACCGTCCTAGGTGACCTCGCCGCCTATTTGCGTGCGGGTCCTTTCGAGTTCTTCGGAAGATCTGTATGACTCGGGGATTTGTCTGGTGCTGCTTGTTGGGCCGTGGTGGGAGTGTGTGTAAACATCAGTGAACCATGTCCAGGTGTTTATTTTGGGCGTGGTGAAGATGTGTTGCAACAAAATTCGTGTATGGGGGAGGGGATGTCGTGCGAGAGCACATTAGGGCGCTCCTCTCTCCCAGCCCCCATCATTTGAGGGTCTTGTACGAAGACAAAAATAATTTAGTCTTCCGTTTAGTGGAAGGTGAAGGAAAAATTCACGCTTCCTACACTTTTCATTGTGTAAGGCGAATACTTAAAAACTGGTATGTTGTTATATAAGATGGGTTCCATTTCAACTCAGGCAGGGTCGTACCATCATGGTCTCAGATTTCTCTAAAAAAATTAAGGGGTGTTCCTTGACTAAAATAAAGAGACCCATATTTTTTCTTTCGGCAAGAAAAAATTTTCCCTTCGAGATAGAGGGTTTCAAATCTTGCACCGTCAAACAAGCTCTCTAGAAAACGGTTATTTTTCCTAATTTCAGCGAGTCATTGCAGCAGAGTTAAAAATGATACCGTGTTCTTGTATTTTTTTTACATTGTGTATATAACATATAATAATATATGGTGCTAATATTTGCTACACATCGTATGATTAAAATTTAAAAAAATCGCAAACTTTGTGATTTTTAAAAAATTTCAATGTTTTAAGTTTTTTTTTAAACAGGTTTGGATGGAGTTTTTTCTATATTCGTTTTTTTCGTTAAAGACATACAAATGTGCACTTTATTTGTAATTTTTTGTGTGTCTGTGAAACTGCTAGTTTCCGCGTTTCGGCAGCGTTAAAAAAAGCCGATTTTGAAAAATCTCTAACTTTGCCAACGATTTTCTCAAAAAGGCCATTTTTTAAAATTCTGAAAATTAAATCCCTGTTTGATTATCAACAGGAGAATATCTGTGTAAATTTTCACGGACCTAAAAAGGCCCGTTTCCCAGTTAGACGCGTTTGAATTCGGTTTGAAAGCCTACGATTTCCCGTGTTCTGAAGGCGCCATTTTGGAAAAATCTCAGGCGCAAAGTACGTACGTTATCTCTTACCCGAATCAAAGCGTTAGATATTCTTTGCCCGAATGATGGAATGAGAGCATTGGGTCAGCTGGCCCTGGTTGGATACATCCACCTCACCCTTCCCCGAGTGATGACATGCCTATAAAACTGTCAAGGGGGGTTAACCAATACATAAAGAAATTCTTGCTGCTCCACTAACAAAGTTGAGTTACGAAAGACAGCAGCAGTTGTTTGTTTGTTTACGTTATATACTTAAACATCGCATAAGAAAAGACTATGAAAGAGTAGAAAACTGTTGTGAAATAATTTTAAGAAAAAGAGTGCAGGCACGTGTACCGTAAGTTAATTTTCGATGGCTAAACAACCTCGAGTTTTTCTGGGAGTTGCTAATTGTAGGCTACTGTCAGAAGAGCAGTTGCTGTTTTGTTATAGTTGCTAAAGTTAACCTCAGTTTTTCGTAATAGTAAAATATTCGCTCAGGAGAATTTTGTCCTCTGCGAACGGAGGAGAAGGTGCAATGCACTTGACCTCGCTGCTGGGTTGTTAGCGCTGGTCGCTACCGAAACTCTGCTTACCTCCTCTCCAAAACGTAATGGCAATTGTCTAATCTACTAAATAAATAACAATTAACACATACGCGTGCATGCTTATTCATAAAATGTAAGTTGAGTATATTTCCTGTTCAATCAGCTGATTTTACAAGTAAAATTCATATACAAAATATGCGCTTATAATGGTGTAAAGATTTTTATCTATTTAAAACATATTCAAAGATATCAATTTTTTAAAGGGGGGGGGATTGTGTTCGTAGTGATCTCCACCTGGGCCACGATAAACCATGCACTGCCCATGGCTTCTGTTCCCTAGAAGATAATCCTGGATCGATGTGAGACCAGCGGAGTTTTGACCCCCCCCCACTCCTCACATGTTGGTGAG
Source organism: Macrothele yani (assembly GCA_039090855.1). NCBI lineage: Eukaryota > Metazoa > Arthropoda > Arachnida > Araneae > Macrothelidae > Macrothele > Macrothele yani. Next base: position 61,664,358 of record CM077032.1, on the reverse strand, counting down.
GTGTCTCAAAGCTAGGTAGCTTTCAAAAATGTTTCAACTTAGTTGGCTGGTAACAAGAGAGGGATTCCATTTTAACTCTGGCAGGGTCGTACCATCACGGTCTCAGATTTCTCTAAAAAAATTAAGGGGGTGTTCCTTGATTAAAATAAGGGTACCCATATCTTTTCTTTCGGCAAGAAAAATTTTCCCTTCGAGACAGAGGGTTTCAAATCTTCCACCGTCAAACAATCTCTCTAAAAAACGGTTATTTTTTCCTAACTTCAGCGAGTCATTGCAGCAGAATTAAATATATTTTGTTCTGGTATTTTTTATTACATTGTGTGCATAACGTATAATAATATGTGATGCTAATATTTTTTACACATCGTATGATTAAAATTTTAAAAAATCGTAAACTTCGATTTTAAAAAAAATTGAAATTTTTAAGATTTTTTTAGCTGGTTCAAATGGAGTTTTTTTTTCTATACTCGTTTTTTTGTTAAAGACATACAAATGTGCACTTTATTTGCAATTTTTTATGTGTCTGTGAAACTGCTAGTTTCCGCAGCGTTAAAAACAGCCGATTTTGAAAAATCTCCAACTTTGCCAACGATTTTCTCAAAAAAGCCCTTTTTTAAAAATTCTGAAAATTAAATCCCTGTTTTATTATCAACAGGAGAATATCTGTGTAAATTTTCACAGACCTAAAAACGCCCGTTTCCGAGTTAGACGCGTTTGAATTTGGTTTGAAAACCTACGATTTCTCCGTGTTCTAAAAGGCGCCATTTTGGAAAATCTAAGGCGCAAAGTACGTTTTCTCTTACTCGAATGAGAGTGCTGGATCCGTCCACCTTACCCTACCCTGAGCGATAACATGGCTAAGAAACGGTCTTGGGGGGAAAAAAACAAATCTCTATATATAGAGAATTGAATGTATGTCAATTTAAAACCATCAAACTTGGTATACTATCTCATGGTACCCTAACTTAGATCGTAGATGGTTTTTGGAAGGAGCCCGGGTCAAGGGCCCCACGCAAAATTTCCGTAAAATCTAGTTTTCAATTTAGAACCATCAAATTTGGTATACTTTTTCTTGGCACCCTAACTTTGACTAGACGGTTTTGGGAAGGGGTCGGAACCCGGGGTCAAGCCCCCACCCCTACAAAATTTTGTAAAATATTTTACAAAGTTAGGTGCCAAGAAAAGTATACCAAGTTTGATGGTTCTAAATTGAAAACTAGATTTTACGGAAATTTTGCGTGGGCTCTTTGACCACGGGCTCCCACCCACTCAGGGCTCTACCCCCTTCCAAAAACCATCTACGGTCTCAGTTAGGCACTATAGTTTACAAGTATATTTTACGGAAATTTTGTGTGGGGGCCCTTTTGACCCAGGGCTCAGACCCCTTCCAAAAACAGTCTGCGGTCTAAGTTAGGGTACCATGCTATAGTATTGCAAATTAGGTGGTTCTAAATTGAAAACTAGATTTTATGGAAGTTTTGTGTGGAGCCCCTTGACCCCAGGCTCCGACCCCTTCCAAAAACCGTCTACGGTTTAAGTTAGGGTACCATGAGATAGTATACCAAGTTTGGTGGTTTTAAATTGAAAACTGTAAATTTGTTTAGCAGACATACATTCAAATCTATATATATAGATTTGTTATTTTTTTTTTCCAAGACCGTTTTTTAGGCGTGTTATCGCCCAGGGTAGGGTCAGGTGGACGGATCCAACGCTCTCATTCGGGTAAGAGAATACATACTTTGCGCCTGAGATTTTTCCAAAATTGCCCCTTTAGAACACGGAGAAATCGTAGGTTTTCAAATCAAATTCAAACGTGTCTAACTCGGAAACGGACGTTTTTAGGTCCGTGAAAATTTACACAGATATTCTCCTGTTGATAATGAAACAGGGATTTAATTTTCAGAATTTTAAAAAGGGCTTTGAGAAAATCGTTGGCAAAGTTGGAGATTTTTCAAAATCGGCTGTTTAACCTGCAGAAACTAGCAGTTTCACAGCCACATAAAAAATTGCAAATAAAGTGCACATTTGTATGTCTTTAACAAAAAAACGAGTATAGAAAAAAACTCCATTTGAACCAGTTAAAAAATCTTAAAAATTTCAATTTTTTTAAAAATCAAAGTTTACGATTTTTTTTAAATTTTAATCATACGATGTGTAAAAAATATTAGCATCAAATGTTATTATACGTTATACACACAATGTAATTAAAAATACCAGAACAAAAGATCTTTGATTCTGCTGCAATGACTCACTGAAGTTAGGAAACATAACCGGTTTTTTAGTGAGCTTGTTTGACGGTGGAAGATTTGAAACCCTCTGTCTCGAAGGAAAATTTTTCTTGCCGAAAGAAAAGATATGGGTACCCTTATTTTAATCAAGGAACACCCCCTTAATTTTTTTAGAAATCTGAGACCGTGATGGTACGACCCTGCCAGAGTTGAAATGGAATCCTCTCTTATTACCAGCCAACTAAGTTGAAACATTTCTGAAAGCTGCCTAGCTGAGACACCTCACCACCACGTGAGAGGGGAGGAGTTGTCAAAACTCCGCTGGTCTCCCATCGATCTAGGATTATCTTCTAAGGGAACAGAAGCCATGGGCAGTGCATGGTTTATCGTGGTCCAGGTGGAATCACTACGAACACAATCCCCCCCCCCTTTAAAAAATTGGAAATCTTTGAATATGTTTTAAATAGATAAAAATCTTTACACCATTATAAGCGCATATTTTGTATATGAATTTTACTTGTAAAATCAAGCTGATTGAACAGGAAATATACTCAACTTACATTTTATGAATAAGCATGCACGCGTATGTGTTAATTGTTATTTATTTAGTAGATTAGACAATTGCCATTACGTTTTGGAGAGGAGGTAAGCAGAGTTTCGGTAGCGACCAGCGCTATCAACCCAGCAGCGAGGTCAAGAGCATTGCACCTTCTCCCCCCGTTCGCAGAGGACAAAACTCTCCTGAGCGAATATTTTACTATTACGAAAAACTGAGAAGTTAATTTTTAGCAACTATAACAAAACAGCAACTGCTCTTCTGACAGTAGCCTACAATTAGCAACTCCCAGAAAAACTCGAAGGGTGTTTAGCCATCGAAAATTAACTTACAGTACACGTGCCTGCACTCTTTTCTTAAAATTGTTTCACAACAGTTTTCTACTCTTTCATAGTCTTTTCTTATGCGATGTTTAAGTATATACGTAAACAAACAAACAACTGCTGCTGCTGTCTTTCGCAACTCAACTTTGTTAGTGGAGCAGCAAGAATTTTCTTTATGTATTGGTTACCCCCCCCCCCCGACAGTTTTATAGGCATGTCATCACTCGGGAAGGGTGAGGTGGATGTATTCAACCAAGGCCAGCTGACCCAATGCTTTCATTCCATCATTCGGGCAAAGAATATCTAACGCTTTGATTCGGGTAAGAGATAACGTACGTACTTTGCGCCTGAGATTTTTCCAAAATGGCGCCATTAGAACACTGGAAATCGTAGGCTTTCAAACCGAATTCAAACGCGTCTAACTCGAAACGGGCCTTTTTAGGTCCGTGAAAATTTACACAGATATTCTCCTGTTGATAATCAAACAGGGATTTAATTTTCAGAATTTTAAAAAATGGCCTTTTTGAGAAAATCGTTGGCAAAGTTAGAGATTTTTCAAAATCGGACCTTTTTCTAACGCTGCCGAAACGCGGAAACTAGCAGTTTCAGAGACACACAAAAAATTACAAATAAAGTGCACATTTGTATGTCTTTAACGAAAAAAACGAATATAGAAAAAACTCCATCCAAACCTGTTTAAAAAAAACTTAAAACATTGAAATTTTTTAAAAATCACAAAGTTTGCGATTTTTTTAAATTTTAATCATACGATGTGTAGCAAATATTAGCACCATATATTATTATATGTTATACACACAATGTAAAAAAATACAAGAACACGATATCTTTTTTAACTCTGCTGCAATGACTCGCTGAAGTTAGGAAAAATAACCGTTTTCTAGAGAGCTTGTTTGACGGTGCAAGATTTGAAACCCTCTATCTCGAAGGGAAAATTTTTCTTGCCGAAAGAAAAATATGGGTCTCCTTATTTTAGTCAAGGAACACCCCTTAATTTTTTTAGAGAAATCTGAGACCATGATGGTACGACCCTGCCTGAGTTGAAATGGAACCCATCATAAGTTACTTTCATGCGGCTTTCAGCCAAAGAAAAACATCTGTGTTGGAACTCCTTCCCCACTGAGTTGCGATGAAGAGTGCTTCTAGGAACTGTCTTGATGATTGGGGGATGTTTGGTGTTTATTACCTTTTTCCTTTGGGGGTAAGGTAAGCAAGTTCTTCCTTAGCCCTGATCCCCCTAAAGCAGCCTAAACAAAACAGCCAGTATTTAGGCTGCAAAAATAAAGAAATTTGAGAATGTCACACTATTTACCTATTTCTTATTTGATAGTGTTAAAAGAAATTTCTTTTGTATTTCAACATTTTCTTATTATTTTCTCCTCCCCTGATTTAATATTTATTTTTATGTCCTATCATTCGCAAAAATAATTTTTGAAAAATCTACGAGAACCCAATTTTTTGGCCTTTCAGCACCTGTAGCAGGAAATTAACGAAATAATTGGAACATTTAAATATTTCAGGAGGAACAATTAAGCCTAATCTGAGAGACACAAAAATAATTTTCCCTTTAAGATGAGTAGTTTCTTCACAACAGAACTTTAATTTTTTTTGAATTTTCGACTCTGACAGCCCTTAGCTGTAAATTCGTGAAAGTAATAGGATATTTAAATTGACAAGCTTAATATACTTTGATTTCTTACTAGCCACAAAAATAATTCTCGCAATACCACTGAAAACAAAAAGTTTGGTGTGCACAGACAGACATAGTGAGCACATTAGCTCCGTTTCTTACAAAACGTTCTAGCCGTCCCGGTGGCGCAATGGTCTAAGCGATGGCTTCTGATCATTCGTCCAGAAGGAGTCTGGGTTCGAATCCCGGTGAGGCATGGATGTTGTGTTTCTCTTACGACACTGGCTCTCTCTCTTCCCTGGAACCAGTGACCCTACATTAGGGACGGGCGACTGCTTATAGCCCATTGAGTTGCTTACAGTGGTCGTTAAGCCTAGAAAGATAGAATGGTATTTTAAAAAGCGTAAAGATTCGTGACTTTACTTTTTTTAATCTGACGAATGAAAATTACTGAGGCGATAAGAAGGCGAAGGAGGGCCCTGAATCTTTTAGCGTCCAGGGCCCCAAAAGAACTAAAGTCGCCTCTGGGAATAACTGTAGAAAAAAATTGGTACCCAAATGATAACCTGAATCAAAGCATTTCTGGAAGTTAGGTTTGCTTGAAGCATAGGCTTCAGTATTAGAATTAGAAATGAATCTTCTACTGGCCCAGTGGACCACTGGAATTTGCAAACCAATGGTCCACCAAACCTACCTATTGGTCCGTTAAAAAAATAAATAAATAAAGATATTTACAATATATGTAGAAAATAATGTATCATTTCAATGGAATTATCTCTAATATTTCTTTTTAAACCTATCATTAGTTTGCAGTAACAGGGCTTGAAAAATATCTAGAAAGTTACATGTGCAGCTGGGCAAGTGAAGAAAATATTTACTTGCCCAGAAGTAAAATTTTACATGCCCAGAAAAATTTATCTTTTAAGATAACAAAACAAAAGCCTCATTTTTTTAAAGTTAAAAAATATGTTGAACTTTTTATACATCTTTTGCATCGCCATTTTAAAGTGTCTGTGTTCAAGGTGCACGGAAGCTTATATCTCAAGAAAGATAATCGATGGCATATGAGAAATTTAGTGATTATGCCGCCATGTTCAAGAATTTTTAATATAAGCCTTGTGTTTTGCAAAAAAAAAAAAAAAAAAAAAAAAAATCATGGTTAACTAACTGTACAGCAGTTTAAATAGTTTTCAACAATTTTGAAAGTAAAAATTATTTCCCTTTTTCTCTTGTGCAAACAGAAGTGATTTAGCATCATAAAATATCCCAAGAATTGTTTAGAAACAAAGGCAATCCTTACGTTTTCGGCTACTGTTGTGCGCGCTTATAGTTCTTAAACTACACTGCTGGACAATTGCTAAGAACGGATCATAAACGGCTCTATAGCGCATAAAAAAGTAAGTGTGGTTGGATGCCAAGTGAAATAAAATAATGTCAGAATGCCAGGACATTACAAGAAAGACAATTTATTGTGCTCTGAAATCCTGAAGGCTGTGGAACGTGTTCAAGGGACAAACAGGCCATTTTGTGCAGAATACGTAAACGTGAAAAAAATGCAATTACCGTCCGCAGGCGTTCCGGCGTAAGATGTCAATACGGGATATGGCCACCATGGAGGGCGATGCAAGATTCCACACGTCGTGTCATGCTTTGCACAACATTATCAAGCAGCTGTTGGGGTAATTTATCCCATTCCTCTGTCAGTGCACGGATGAGGGTGTCCTTGTTTATTGGAGGGCGTTGGCGACCAGCAAGACTCCTCCCCAAAGCATCCCGCACATTTTCAATGGGATTCAGATCTGGAGAACGTGCTGGCCATACGAGGCGTTGAATATCCTCGCTCTCAAGACACTCCTGAACAGCGACTGTTCGATGACATGTTGCGTTGTCATCCATGGAAATGAATCTATCACCAACAGCATCACGGAACATGCGAACATGAGGTAGCAGAACATCATTAATGTATCGTTGGCCAGTCATAGTCCCAGTTGGAAGCACATAGAGGGACGTACGGCCATTGATCATGATGCCAGCCCATACCATGATACTACATGTCGGATATCGGTCCCTTTCCGGTATGTTTGCTGGACAATATGCAGTACCACTATCACGCCAAATCAGTTGTCGTCGACAATCAGGCGATAGACTGTATCTACTCTTATCCGAGGAGAGGACAGCAGACCAGTCGTTATCAGTCCAATTGCGATGTTGATGGCACCATTGCAAACGGGCGGTACGGTGACTTCTGGACAATGGGATGCACACAACAGGACGGCGGGCGTATAGTCCTCCTTCATGCAAACGTCTGGCGACAGTTTTTTGGGAGATCCGCTTGCCAGTAGCAGCCATAAACTGATTTGCTACCTCACTAGCTGTGCTGCGCCGGTGTCTTTTTTGTTGATAGCACTATGTACCGATCTTCTGCAGGTGTCTTACTGCGAACACGACCTCCCCCGTGACGTTTGCTACACTCTCCATTTGTTTGAAATGATTTCCAAAGCCTTGAAACAAGACTGTGGCTGACGTCGAACTCCCTGGCAACATCTGTTATTTTTCGCCCTTCTTCAATCTTGCCAATAATACGGCCACGCGTAAAATCATCTAGGTGATGTCGGGAAGACATACTGAAAATTGCAAGTTCGTCAATTGATTCTTTCCCTTTCAACTTTGCGTTTGAACAACAACGGTCAATACGCGTCAAATCCTTTATATCTCTTATCAGCGCTATGACGTCACGAACAAGTTCAGCAATCCAAAATTTGCTTACGCACAACACGTCTTACTGTATCCCGCACTTATGCTAATTTCCACATGTTCCTGCCTTCCATTTTATGGTTGCTATTGTTGCTATTGTCATCCGTTCTTAGCAATTGTCCGGCAGTGTATATTATCACCTGGAACCTCCCCCACACATGTTCCTTGAAAAATTTGCTGGTGGTATTGGCAGTTTTAGGATATTTTAGGCAAACAGTGCACCACATAAATTTTGTCGTCATTTGACTTTAGCCAATTAAATGTTTTTATCCAAGATTCCTGAACTATCAGACATTATTTTCTACAATATATGTAGAAAATAATGTATCATTTCAATGGAATTATCTCCAATATTTGTTGAATAAATCGTGGGTGGTCAACACCAAAGCAATAACGAATAAATATAACTCAGTGTTTATTGGTGTAGGAGAAACAATATAATGTTCCGCAAGCTTTCCCCGTCAACGGACGGCTTCATCCGGCGGTTACAAAGGAAACAGAATCGAACTAAAATAGTTTGCCGGTGTCTATAGTGTTCCTCTGCTGTACCCAGACTCGTCAGTTTCACATTATGTGGGACTCGCGAAAAGGTTTTCCAATGCAAGAATGGCAGGACATAAAAGGGACGTAAGGCTAAATAAACTTACGACAGCACTTACAGGAGAAGCTGCTGTACAAGGAGCACAGCCGCAATGGCAGAACATCAGCAAGATTGCTCATTACGGAGGTCCCAGAACGGCGGCTATCAGGGAGACTGACACGCCATGATGTGTGCAATACAGAAGTTTCTATTGAGCTCCCTGTAGCTTGGAGGCATCTGCTTGGCATAAGTAGGATGCAATAATTTGTATACATTAATGTCTTATTAGGTTTTGATCATATATCATATACTGCTACATCTCATTTGTCACCACGTGTTTAGCATGCGTGAGTGTGTTCTACATACCATGTTTAATTTTGTGTATGCGAATTCGTCTATTTTAGTTCGATTCTGTTTCCTTTGTAACCACCTGATGAAGCCGTCCGTTGACGGGGAAAGCTTGCGGAACATTATATTATTTCTCCTACACTAATAAACACGGAGTTATATTTATTCGTTCTAATATTTGTTTTTAAACCTATAATGAGCTTTCAGTCCCAGGGCTTGAAAAATATCCGGAAAGTTACATGCCCAGCTGGGCAAGTGCAGAAAATATTTACTTGCATAGAAGTAAAATCTACATGCCCAGAAAATTTTTTCTTATAAGATAACTAAACAGAAGCCTCATTTTTTTAAAGTTAAAAATTATACTAAACTTTTTATACATCTTTTGCATCGCCATTTTAAAGTGTCTGTGTTCAAAGTGCAAGAAAGCTTATATCTCAAGAAAGATAATCGATGGCATTTGAGAAATTTAGTGATTACGCAATGTTCAAGAATTTTTAATATACGCCATGTGTTTTGCAAAAAAAAAAAAAATAAAAATAATAATAATCATAGTTAACTGTACAGCAGTTTAAATAGTTTTCAACAATTTTGAATGTAAAAATTATTTACCTTTTTCTCTTGTGCAAACAGAAGTGATTTTGCATCATAAAATATCCCAAGAATTGTTTAGAAACAAAGGCAATCCTTATGTTTTCGACTACTGTTGTGTGCACTTATAGTTATTAAACTATATTATCACCTGGACTCCCCTGACACACACATTCCTTGAAAAATTTGCTGGTGGAATTAGCAGTTTTAGGATGGTTTAGGCAAACAGTGCACCACATAAGTTTTGTCGTCATTTGACTTTAGCCAACTAAATGTTTTTATCCAAGATTCCTGAACTGTCTGACGGCATTTTTTTTTTTTTGCGTACACTTTATCGTAGTCCGCTTGCGTAAGTTTCAATTTTACCGACGACGCAAATTCCATTTCTAAAATTATGTCACTCGACAATGCAGAAGACATGTCACTCGACAATGCAGAAGACGAATTTGTAGCAACCGCTGACAGATCAGGAATTTCATATAATTGCTTACTATGAGATATACTCTCACTGCTGGATTTTTTTCCAAAAAAAAAAAAAAAAAAAAAAAAATCATATCCATTAACTAAATGCAACTTACATCCGCAGCTAACACAAACTACTGTTCTCTCAGACAAACTAGGTAAGTTATCGGTGTCGATCATTTTCGCTCTTCTCGCTGCTAAGTGCCCAGACTCGTTCTTAAATCTTTAACGAAACTTAGGCTTTGTTTCAGTAGTACCGCTGTTGTTCGTGTGTGTGTGTGTGGGGAAGGGGGGTTCCATTTCTCCTCCCTCACTCGTGCAAGTTGTATCAGAGACTATTTATAGAGAATATTTATTGCACAGCCCCACCCGGGGCTGTGCAATAAATATTCTGTTGTCACTCCCTCCTCAAAATGGGCCGCAAGTGGCCTAGTGGGCAACATACGTGACTGCCATGAAAAAGGCCTCAGGTTCCATCCCAGGCAGGTAGGAACGCTCGATCCACTAAATATCCGCCGTGCATCGGATGGGGACGTTAAGCCGCCGGACCCCTGGTACTGGCCCCCCTGGTAATAAATAAGGGCATCTTCCTCCCTTTTCTACCTTGCTTCCATGGCACTTTCCTATCGGGCACTCTAGCCCAAATCTCCCAGCTTCCTATTTCTAAGGGTTGTTTAAGGCCTGGGGTCGGACACTCCCTTCCTAAAATCCTCTACATTTGGTCCTCCTCCTCATAAAGCACGGCTGTTTTGCCCATCAGTCTGCGTCCTCCTGTTTCATGGCAGTTTGCGCAATTTGTCAGTAAACACTGGAGGCAAGTTTCATCCGAGGCATGCTTCCTGTCGTTAACTGTAAAACGACATCCGGAGCAAAAACTGCGTATGGCCCCAATTTCTGGATGTATAGCATAATATAATTGAAGAAGCGCTATCCTCCTGACTTGGCGTTCATTCCGTAACAATAATAAATCTTCTGGGGATTTGCAGTAAAATGAAGAGCACGTGACAACAGTCTTCTTTTTTTTTTTTTTTTTTGCTAGAGTAGAAAATTCTCTATTCCAAACTTTTTTTTTTCTTTAAATCTAGTTGCCCGACTGGGCAACTAGATTTTATTTCTACTTGCCCAGGCCAATAATTTACATGGCCCGGGCATCTCGGGCTTGGTATTTTTCAAGCTCTGAGTCCAAAAATAAAACCATACAGCAGACTTTTAACTTATGACAAATTAGAACAAAAAAGAACAAAAAGAAACAGGTCATCCTAGGGATCCCAGACGGCCCGTTTTTGGCTATTGTGTCCCGTTGTCCCGAGAAAACTCTTCGGGACAACTTTCTGTCCTGTATTTTAGATAATACATAGAGATTCAGTATCTCTTTTAGAATTGCTATTACGCACGTTAAAATACGGACATTTGATTATGGTGGTACAGTTAATTATGACATTTATTATTGAAAAAATAAAGACTAAAAGAAAGCAAGAGCAATTGCTCATATATATTCGTCCAGAGGTCGTTTTTGTTTGCATACCACCGTAGTTCCGCAAGTTGTTTGGTCTCAGGTGTTCAGCGGCTATGCATTGCAAAAAGTCCGATGGTGACTATAGTATGGTGTTTATATACACTGCCGGACAATTGCTATGGACGGATGACAATAGCAACCAAAAAATGGAAGGCAGGAAAATGTGGAAATTAGCATAAGTGCGGGATACAGTAAGACGTGTTGTGCGTATGCAAATTTTGGATTGCCGAACTTGTTCGTGACGTCATAGCGCTGATAAGAGATATAAAGGATTTGACGCGTATTGACCGTTGTTGTTCAAACGCAAAGTTGAAAGGGAAAGAATCAATTGACGAACTTGCAATTTTCAGTATGTCTTCCCGACATCACCCAGATGATTTTACGCGTGGCCGTATTATTGGCAAGATTGAAGAAGGGCGAAAAATAACAGATGTTGCCAGGGAGTTCGACGTCAGCCACAGTGTTGTTTCAAGGCTTTGGAAATCATTTCAAACAAATGGAGAGTGTAGCAAACGTTACGGGGGAGGTCGTGTTTGCAGTACGACACCTGCAGAAGATCGGTACATAGTGCTATCAACAAAAGACACCGGCGCAGCACAGCTAGTGAGGTAGCAAATCAGTTTATGGTTGCTACTGGCAAGCGGATCTCCCGAAAAACTGTCGCCAGATGTTTGCATGAAGGAGGACTATACGCCCGCCGTCCTGTTGTGTGCATCCCATTGTCCTGACGTCACCGTACCACCTGTTTGCAATGGTGCCATCAACATCGCAATTGAACTGATAACGACTGGTCTGCTGTCCTCTTCTCAGATGAGAGTAGATACAGTCTATCGTCTGATTGTTGACAACAACTGATCTGGCGTGATAGTGGTACTGCATATTGTCCAGCAAACATACAGGAAAGGGACCGATATCCGACATGTAGTGTCATGGTATGGGCTGGCATCATGATCAATGGCCGTACGTCCTCTATGTGCTTCCAACTGGGACTATGACTGGCCAACGATACATTAATGATGTTCTGCTACCTCATGTTCGCATGTTCCGTGGTGCTGTCGGTGATAGATTCATTTTCATGGACGACAACGCAACATGTCATCGAACAGTCGCTGTCCAGGAGTGTCTTGAGAGCGAGGATATTCAACGCCTCGTATGGCCAGCACGTTCTCCAGATCTGAATCCCATTGAAAATGTGTGGGATGGTTTGGGAGGAGTCTGGCTGGTCGCCAATGCCCTCCAATAAACAAGGACACCCTCATCCGTGCACTGACAGAGGAATGGGATAAATTACCCCAACAGCTGCTTGATAATGTTGTGCAAAGCATGACACGACGTGTGGAATCTTGCATCGCCCTCCATGGTGGGCATATCCCATATTGACATCTTACGCCGTAACGCCTGCGGACGGTAATTGCATTTTTTTCACGTTTACGTATTCTGCACAAAATGGCCTGTTTGTCCCTTGAACACGTTTCAAAGCCTTCTGTATTTCAGAGCACAATAAATTGTCTTTCTTGTAATGTCCTGGCATTCTGACATTATTTTATTTCACTTGGCATCCAACCACACTTACTTTTTTATGCGCTATATAGCCGTTTATGATCCGTCCTTAGCAATTGTCCAGCAGTGTATAACAAGATTCTTTGGGTCGTCTACTACTTTGACATTGCTAAACACCATATTATAGTCACCATTGGACTTTTTGCAATGTGTAGCCGCTGAACACCTGAGACGAAACAATTTGCGGAACTACGGTGGTATGCGAACAAAAAACGACCTCTGACGAATATATGTGAGTAATTGCTCTCGCTTTCTTTTAGTCTTTATTTTTTCAATAATAAATGTCATAATTAACTGCACCACCATAACCACATGTCCATATTTTAACGTGCGTAATAGCAATTCTAAAAGAGATACTGAATTCTATGTATTTTAACCACATATAATTTGTGACTTCCTTATACGGAAGCTATACATGAAGTATCTACTGTATTTTAGAGTTCAAGACTGAAAAACAAAAATCGATGACTTACAATTTCTATTCTTTTACAAACATATTTTGTAACCTGCACGCCATGCTTCCCCCAAGCTGACAGTTATCTCTCGTGACGCTATCTCCCGCGTCTAACTCTATGGTCAATGCTCTCATTACGTAGGCAAGCACAGCCGCGGCAGATTGATATCGGAGGATAGGAGGGCACGTGACCTCGATCGACACCTGGTGGAAGTAGTTAGGAATACAATCTTATAAAATTGATTTCTACAACACATCTGTGTCATATATAAAAGAATGGTCACACAGGGTTCCCACTCAACCTGGAATTCTCAGGGAATTTGAAAATGGTTCCAAAATCAGGGAAAACTCAGGGAAATTTACCCTTTTTGTAGAAGTCCTTTTTTTTTTTTTTTTTTTTTTTGTAAAAATCAATGGATACTTTATTTTGCCAAAAAAAAAAAAAAAACCCTTCTTTTTTCAAGATTTCAAACTTTTGCTTGCAATTACTGCCTGCCTAGAATTTTGTAAATCTTACTTTCAGTTATATTAAGTATTTCTTTATTCTCTGAAAAAGATGCAAAATTGAATTTTTTAAATTTGCCAGTTGTTAAGCTTTGGTTCAATTTCTGCAGGCAGTTGTTATAATAACATGGAACAATTAGGCACAATGGCCCTGCTTGAAGAAACACTTCACAAGAGAACCAACCAAATGATGGATCAAAGTCCTTTGTCTGTTGGTTCTCTTGAAACATGTTTCTTGGAACAGAGCCATTCCATCATTAAGCTTAGCTGCATTGTGTTATAGAAAAACTGAAACTATTCAACTGACAGATTTTTTCTTACATACGACCTGTTTCTATGGGAATGTATTTACAAATTCCATGTGGGTAGTATTCACAAAAGTTCACGAAACTTTGGTGCAGAAAATAATGTGCACAGTTAGTTGTTATAAATGAAAAGCAGGTAATTTTATAAAGACAAATTATGTAATGAATTTACAAGTGTCTGCTTTGGTGAGAAAAATGAATGGAATGGAATGAAATTTGTGACTGGAAAGGTCAGGTAATTTTTTTTTTTTTATTACGTTTTAGTGGGGACCCTATCACAGTATATGCTGAAATTAGACAGCAGGGCCGGGATGGAGCTTTTGTGGGGCCCTGGGCGAAATTTCATTGCGGGGCCCAGAGCAAAATTTCATTGTGGGCACTAAAAAATAAATCTCGTATTTGAATAAAGTCGTTTTTGAAAATTATCACTCGTGAGCAAAAACACCCGAATGCTACCGTAAAGACAAAATGATTATCTCAAAGAAGTATTTGCTTTAAGCTTAAGAAAAAGACCATAATACGGACTGAAAGTTCAGAGGGGGGAGGGGAGAAGAGAGAGAGACAGGAAGAGAAATAGAGAGAGGAGGGAAGAGAGATAGAGAAAGAGAGGCAATGAGATAAAGAGAGAGAGAGAGAGTAAAAAGTATTAAAATCTACGATTTTTTTTCCCGGGAGAAGAGGTTTAGGTTGCATTGTGGCTCTTATAACAGCTTATTCACAAAATCATAAAAAGATACCTGCTTAGCGAATATTTTTGTATAGGAAATATAATAAGGATCCCTCTAAAATAAATTGGTATAAACAGTTTTTTTCCCTGATGCATGTTTAGTGATTGATTTTTAATGCGCAGTGGAGTAACTGACAAATTAGTGACATTCTAAACTTTTATACACGCTCACATATGAAAGTTGCCTTTTTTTTTTTTTTTTTATTTCTTGTTATGTTGGAAAAGTGACCTCCATATATAGTCCGAAAGTAACTTGGATATTGTTTGTTTTATTTCCTTAAATTTAAGTATCAGGTTTTCACACAAATTGTTGGATATATAAAAGCAGGGTACCACAAAATGATGAAATTTAATTTGCTATTTCATGAATGTGGAAAAGATTGAGGTGGCTACAAAAATCATTTGGAATCTGCAAATCTCAGTGTACGTACGATGAAGGGGGGGGATAACGTATTCAAAAATGGAGAGATTGGAAACAAACAAAAAACTTCAAAAATATATTTTTAAGGGCCTTGCTTCCCAAAAGTTACAAAAAAAAATGTAGTTAAATTTTTTTTTACCAAAAATTATTTTGTTTTCTAAATTGCGGGGCCCCTAAAAGTGCGGGGCCCGGGGCGCCCGGTTACCCCTATGGTCCAGCCGGGCCCTGTTAGACAGTATGTCTTGGGTGAAACTGAGAACAGATTATCTTGGGAAAATGTTTTCAAACAGTCCAACTATTAATCAGACTGCTGCCATATCAAACATTGTTGAATCTAATTTGTTTGATGAAGTAATGGTCTAGCAGCTGCAAGAGGAACCTGGCAATAAAATTTTAATTCATTCTGTGTAAACAGAATTTTTGTTACAGTTCCTATATATTGAGAACAGGCCTTGATAAAATCAAGAGCCCAAAAACGTCTGTAAAAACAAAAGAGCTCACTATCGGAAGATGTGAAAAATAGTTGAACATTCTCACGTTAAGATAGAATTAAATATATTAATCTGAGTAAAGCCTTGAGTAAGTGTTTTAATTGCTGTTAATAACATTTTTATTTTTTTTACATACAAGCAAAAACTATCTGCTAATAATTTGGAAACTATCAGCGTACGCGTGTACATTAGAGCCCTGCAGAGGCAATATTTTTAGGCCAGGGCCCACTAAGTTAATGCCAGGCCGTGCCCAGCTCGTTCCCACCCAATTAATGTGAAGCCCAACCCGTCCTGGTGGTTTTTTTTTTAGTGTTCATCCTAGAAATTGAAAAGGGCAGGGTAATTTGCTCAGAAAGGGAACATTTGCATAAAAAAAGGGCTCATTATGTGTGCAAAACTTTGTAAGATCTGAAAAAAAGGGCACTTTGTATCACGAAGGGGCACTTTGTGATGGCAAAGCATATCTGGAAAAAAAAGGGACATATTATGTATGCGTGAGGTTATAGTTTTCGAACCCCTACCGGAATAAACCTCTGACCCTGTTCTCATCCTAAACATACCATTACACACCGTGGTGAAGTAGGAATATTTCAGTAACAAGCTCTATGGTTTTTGTAATATATATATATTTTTCTATTTAAAATATTTTTGCATGAAAACCAAAGAATGTAAATTTAAAATAACTTCATTTTATTCAAATGGTTTCGTTAACAACATTCATTTATTCAATAAGAATCAGATCTACATTTCCCATTACCTGAAGAATGTAACGATTTTTTTAGTTGCCTATTCATAGATAAAAAGTAAAAGTAAATGCATTTTACCATACTTCTAATCAGTAGATTATTAAATGCATGAAAACATACAGTGAAATGAAATTATTTGAAAATAATTTATTTTAACCAAATAATTGAAATAAAAAAATGATTGTTGTTGCTTCCATTCAGTGTTTTGCTGCTTAAAGTGAAAAAAATTCAGCATTTAATTTGATGGCCAACAAATTGCCCTTTATTTCTAACTGGAGTTGAATTCACTGGTAACTGAGGTAAAACCATGAAATTAACCATTTCTTTTGAACTATTCAGTGCTTCACAGAAGCAAACTTCTATTAAATTTTATTGCAGTCCGAAAATGATTGTTTTAAGCGCGGATGATAATGTACCGTGATTTTCAGAATTTCAAATTGTTTTTACCAAGCTGCATATTTCCCCCCTCATTTCTCTTTGTGATTATATTCTTATTTTTTATGTTTTTCTGATCATATTCCTTGTTCTTAATATCTTGCGATTAGTGAAAAAGATAGATTCAACATTAGAAGAATTTTTTATAACAAAATGCATGTTTTCCTATTTCTAACAGTCACTTCAAAACCAACTAATCATTATGGTAAACATTTCGTCCTCTCTCTGTTTTTTTAAAGCCAAATTCAATTTTAGAATCGGTACTTAATCTGTCCATGATGGAACCTGCCATTTCCATGACTCATAAAATTGTTATCACGGCAAAGTATACAATGCAGTATCGATTTTTGACATTTGATTTCATTTAAAGCATGTTTTCTCAATCCTTAGTAAAAAAATTGTTTGCGTATATTAAGAGCAGAGCAAAAATATTTTTTGTTTAAATCAAAATTAATGTTCCAAAACGCTACTGCGTGCACACTGTGCAAAAGAAACATGACTCAACAGGGAACGAAAGACAGCAACAAAAAGCTAAAGTTCCTATTTGAACTTCAATTCTTTTCTTAACAAAAGTAATGATTACTCTTTTTTGTCTGTTGATAAGCAGGAAGTGACTAATCAATGGGAAATCATGTATTTTCGGAAAAAAATAAAATGCGAGCTGCCGATGTCGGTTTGTGGCGTCACAGTTCCAGCTGAAGCTCAGATGTCCATTGTCGTTACTTCCTGCCCAAACTTCTGTGGGAAAAACAACCGCCTCCCCTTTCTCAAAGAGTGAATCTATAAATAGATTGCACCCACTTAAATACTGAGCAGAGAATTGTTTTTCCCCACGTGTGAGTTGGATGATAGAAAATGATCTTGATAATTTATAGGAGGGTTTTGAAAAATACAGATAAGTTCTTTAGTAATGAAAAAATAATTTGACCACCAGACTGTTGTGAGAGGCAAATTTTCGAGCTTGGCGAGTAAAGCAACTTTTTTTACCGGCCATTTGTTTTATCCAGTTGCCACACAGCTAGTGGTAACCACTAATTTTTATCTTTTCTTGAAACCAGGGTCCCTAAATTAAGGACGGGCGACTGCTTATAGCCCTTTGAGTTGCTCATGGTGGTCGTTAAATCCCCAAACGACGAAAAAAAAAAAAAAAAAAGTTGCAATTTCCACACAATCACGTTAACCATAAGGTTTGCGGGTATTGTCTTCAAGCAAGACTACTACACTGGTGCATTTGTGACTGACGCTGCGATCATGGGCCTGGTAAGGCACAGAAAGGCAAGGGCAATACAAGATTAAGGGCAGGGTAAACATTGGGTGAAGGCAGCTGGCATTTTTACCATCAAGAAATAGGGCAGGGCAGATTTTAACATGTCAAAAACGGGCTGCTGAAATGGCCTAGGGGGAACACTATTTTTCAGGGCCCGGCCATTCAGGTCCGGCATAGGTTTTATTTGCGTAACTGTCACTTGCTTTAACCCAGGCGGTATTTGTACTGTAACATTTTGGACTAACTCGAAACTTGTGTATAAAGAGGGCATAAGCAAGTTAACCCACCCACCAGTAACCAGAAATATGGCAAATGCAATAAATAAGTTTTCAGTGAACTTAAGTAAATTATCGTCATTTCATAATCGGACCCTTTGTAGGGTTCGATTATGAAATGACATAATCAAACCCTTGAACCCTTTGTAGGGTCAGATCACCATTTATACGAGCCGAGTACTGTCTTCTTTGACACTTGCCCAGAACATAATATAAATTGATGCTCAGTTACACACGCACGCGCACACACAATAACATGGTTAATAGTTAATACAACAAACTCTCGTACACAGAATATGATTCCATTCTGTTGGCCCGACGTCTTTGATTTTAATTCTTCAGGTTTACGATATAACTCCCAAAATCCAAATTTAACACAATTTGCCGATTGTTTTGCTCTTCGAACCTCTAATTTAACCAACCCAATATTCATCCATATTTAAAGCAAAGCAAGTAGCAAAACAAAATTATAAAGACGGAATAGTTTACTAGCCTAAGAATAGTTTACCAGCGCATATTGAAGCTTTAGTTGATTCCTAATTCCTATAAATGCAAATCATCCTACGGAGCAAGTGTTTCTCTGGTGTAAACTTCTGAAATAAATGGAATGTGGATTCGAAGGGGAGTTCGATTGCCAAAGATCAAAGACGAGAAGACGTGCACAAAATAAATAAATGAAAAATAGCACAATGCGGTAGAGAAGAATGATTGCGAGAAACAAAAAAATATGATCACGGGAAGGGAAAGACAGAGACTTCAAAAACAGAATGACCTAAATCTATCAAAAACCTGAATACATGGTGCACATGCGAGTGCAGGCCCGGCCTGTAAAGTTTTAAATTATAGGCAGGCCTGGCCCATGTAGGGCTTTAGTGTACGTCTATATGTTGCGACTCTGTGTATATATACAGTGCTAGAATTAGAAATTTAAATCTTCTACTGGCGCAGCGGGCTACTAAAATTTGCAAACCACTGGTCCGTAAAAAAATATTAAACATTTGAAGACATTTACAATATATGTAAAAAAATAACATGTGATTTCAATTAAACTATCTTCAGTATTTGTTTTTAAATCTATGATTAGCTTGCAGCCTAAAAAGGAAAACCATATATCAAGGTAAGAGAAATATAATAATTCTTGATGTCGACATATCACTCTTAAGTTACATAAAAAAATGGGACGTTTCGGTAGCAACTTCTACCTAACACCTGTAATGCAGACGCACCTTTTAACATACCTATGATTTGGAAAGCTATTTTTAAATCTGGCAGCAACTGATGCTAATATCAGGTGTTTCATTCCATGGCTGATGAAGGTAGAAGTCGCTACCGAAACGTCATCCCAACACTTGTAATTTTTACGTAACTGAAGCGTGATGTGTAGTCATCAGGAATTACTCTAATGTTTTGTGTGCTACGTGTCTGACTGCCAATTATTCTCACTATGACCATCGAGAATTTATATAGCTGAAATAGGCTTCAAAAATTATCAGCATGCGTCGTGTTATGATTTTTCTATCTGAGTGTTACGTTTTTTGGTTCTGAGAGGTTGGCAGGTCTGCATTGCCTTGTTTAGTGTTCAACACCAGGAAACTCGAAAATTACATCACCCTGGAGCGGGAATCAAGCTTGCATTTCCCGATTTCTGTTTGAGCAAGCTATCCATGTTATCTTTTTTCTATCTGAGTGTTTTGTTTTTTTTGGTTCTGAGAGGTTGGCAGGTCTGGCATTGCCTTGTTTAGTGTTCAACACCAGGAAACTCGAAAATTACATCACCCTGGAGCGGGAATCAAGCTTGCATTTCCCGATTTCTGTTTGAGCAAGCTATCCATGTTATCTTTTTTTCTGTTTGAGTGTTATGTTTTTTGGTTCTGAGAGGTTGGCAGGTCTGGCATTGCCTTGTTTAGTGTTCAACACCAGGAAACTCGAAAATTACATCACCCTGGAGCGGGAATCAAGCTTGCATTTCCCGATTTCTGTTTGAGCAAGCTATCCATGTTATCTTTTTTTCTGTTTGAGTGTTATGTTTTTTTTTGGTTCTGAGAGGTTGGCAGGTCTGGCATTGCCTTGTTTAGTGTTCAACACCAGGAAACTCGAAAATTACATCACCCTGGAGCGGGAATCAAGCTTGCATTTCCCGATTTCTGTTTGAGCAAGCTATCCATGTTATCTTTTTTTCTGTTTGAGTGTTATGTTTTTTGGTTCTGAGAGGTTGGCAGGTCTGGCATTGCCTTGTTTAGTGTTCAACACCAGGAAACTCGAAAAATACATCACCCTGGAGCGGGAATCAAGCTTGCATTTCCCGATTTCTGTTTGAGGAAGCTATCCATGTTATCTTTTTTTCTGTTTGAGTGTTATGTTTTTTGGTTCTGAGAGGTTGGCAGGTCTGGCATTGCCTTGTTTAGTGTTCAACACCAGGAAACTCGAAAATTACATCACCCTGGAGCGGGAATCAAGCTTGCATTTCCCGATTTCTGTTTGAGCAAGCTATCCATGTTATCTTTTTTTCTGTTTGAGTGTTATGTTTTTTGGTTCTGAGAGGTTGGCAGGTCTGGCATTGCCTTGTTTAGTGTTCAACACCAGGAAACTCGAAAAATACATCACCCTAGAGCGGGAATCAAGCTTGCATTTCCCGATTTCTGTTTGAGCAAGCTATCCATGTTATCTTTTTTTCTATCTGAGTATTATGGGGTTTTTTTTTTGGTTCTGAGAGGTTGGCAGGTCTGTGGCATTGCCTTGTTTAGTGTTCAACACCAGGAAACTTGAAAATTACATCACCCTGGAGCGTGAATCAAGCTTGCATTTCCCAATTTCTGTTTTGAGCAAGCTATCCATGTTGTCTTTTTTTCTATCTGAGTGTTATGTTTTTGGTTCTGAGAGGTTGGCAAGTCTGGCATTGCCTTGTTTAGTGTTCAACACAAGGAAACTTGAAAATTACATCACCCTGGAGCTGGAATCAAGCTTGCATTTCCCTATTTCTGTTTGAGCAAGCTATCCATGTTATCTTTTTTCTATCTGACTGTTATGTTTTTTGGATCTGAGAGGTTAGCAGGTCTGATATAATGTTATAAACTTTTGAGAGTAGCTAAGGCAATTTGCTAGTAAAAAATAAGGCCACTAGCAAATGTTGCTACTGCTTAAAAAAAAAAAAAAAAAGGAAAGTAAGGCCTGCTTCGGTCACAGCATTTTGGTTCCTGTGTTGTTGTTCTGAGAGGTTTCCTTGTAGAGTTGTTTCCAAGGCAAAATTTGGATACTGAATTTCTATACATCAGAGTTTGGTCACTATGAAGAAACTGTATGGGAATCTAACAGAATACAGAATTTATAATTTAGTTTTTATGCATACCTGCCAGTCTGTTGTTATCTCCTTTAATATCATTTTTATTTTTTTTATTTCTTCTTTCCACAGAAAAATGGCTTCTACAACAGTTACTGTGAGTTCAACGACGACTACAACAAAAGTATCGTCGAACATTCATTTTGATCCCCTGTATGTACGGACTATTCCTGGAATGCTAAAGATTGGCCAGATTGTACGTAAATATTTGAATTTTTATGTGAATGTTGTTTGGATGTAATTGTTAGTGCAGCTTTATTTCCTTCCCTTGTTTGTCATTTATATGGTGTAAGTTTTAACATGATAAAATATGGTGGCCTGCTAAATTTTTTGATGGCTAGACATTGGACCAGCCGGGGCTGTATAATATCAAAGTCATGTACACTTCTGTCCAAAAATGATGCTTTACCCTCAGCCTTTAGCTTATCTTTCCCAGGGAAAAAAAAATACCATACTCACTCAATTTTTTTTTTCTGGGGCTCAAAAATTCTTGAATTACCGTTATTTTTGTCGTATTATCCGCAGACCCTGCGATTCGCACAATTTTTTTTTAATCTTCATATAATCTGCCCTGGCGTATAATCAGTGCGTGACATTCAGAAAAAAAAAAAAAAAAAAAAGAAATTGCGGTGTAATCCACACATCACAAATACAGGGGTGCAGAAAATGTTCAGGGTCCAATATTTTCCCAGAACCCCCCCCTTTTTTGTCTGAAATTTCCCCCAAAACTGTAGCGGATTTTCATACAAGTTTAGACGATTATTAGAGTACATGTCGATGAGCAAAAACTATCCTTAAAGCCTATTACTTAAAAATTTGAAAAAAAACAAAAACTAATATTTATTCCAATGAATAACTAGCTTTTTTTTTTTCCACGAAAAAAATTGCCCCCTTTTTTTTTTAGTTGCACATTATGGTATCTGAATCGTGCCATTATATAGTAAATTACTCCTATTTTTCACCCTATATTAGTTTGTTAATAAGTCAATTTTTCGTTTTATTATTACTACCATTTTTTTACCCCTGGGCAAAATTTTCCCCAGGGCTGCCTTAATTTCCCCCGAACCTTGTTCACGCGTTCGGACGTATTCTGCACCCCTGCACAAAAATTGATCCAGAAGTGGAATTTCCGGTCATAAGAGCACTAAGTCCAAAGAAGTAAAAAAAAAAAAAAAAACGATCTTATTAAATAAAAAAAATAATTTTTAAAGGTAACTTTTTTAATATATTTGTATCTCTGGACATAAATAAAGCTTAGTAGCAATTAAATTTTTTGCTCTATGGATGCCATAGAGCACAAAAAATTTAATCACACCGATGCAGTTCTAGAGTATTGCATTACTGATAAAGAACAATTAATAGAATTACCTATATCATCATCATCATTGTCAATTATTATCAATCCACTGCTGGACGAAGGTCTCCCCGAGTTTCCTCCACAACGGTCTGTCTTGTGCCAGTCTCCTCCATGTCACTCCCGCATACTTTTGAATTTCATCCACCCATCTCCCATGTGGTCTTTTTCTAGGTCTTTTCCTGTCCCTTGGAATCCAATCTAAAATTTCGGCTGTCCATCGATGGTCTGTTCTTCTGGCAGTATGTCCAGCCCATTGCCATTTCAGGGATTTTACTCTGATCACGATGTCTTCCACTCTTGTCATTTTTCTGATCCACGAGTTCCTCTTTTTATCTCTCCTGGTTACACCAAGCATGCACCTCTCCATGCTACTTTGAGTTGTCTGCAGCCTTTGTATGTCTCTTTTAGTTAAGGTTCACGTCTCTGCACCATATGTAAGCGCTGGAAGGATGCATTGATCAAACACTTTCCTTTTAAGACATAATGGCATATTGCTCTTGAAATTTATGCTGTTCCTTCCAAAAGCTCTCCAGGCAAGTTTTGTACGCTGATTAATTTCTTCATCAATGTGACCCTCACCTGATATCTGCTGTCCAAGAAAAACGTACGTGTCTGTTATCTCCAGCTTTTCACCATCAATCGATAAATCTTCATTTCTTGTAAAAGCATTGAACATCACTTTTGTCTTCTGAAAGTTCATTTTTAATCCCACTTCTTTACTCTTGTCAGCAAGTTCCTGTATCATACTCTGCAGCTCTGATGGGGTAGTTGCAAAAATGACTACGTCATCAGCAAAACGAAGGTGGGTTAGATAATCTCCATTAATCTTTATCCCTTTGTTTTTCCAGTTCAGTGATTGAAAGACATTTTCCAATGTGGCATTAAAGAGCTTCGGAGATATGGTGTCACCTTGTCTCACTTCCTTTCCAATTTTTATGTGTGTTGTATTTTCAAACAGCCGAATCTTTGCACGTGCATTTTCATAGATGTTATTAATAATATTAATGTATGCATCTTCAATACCGCAGGATTTCAGAGCCATTGTAACTGCTGATGGTTTCACCGAATCAAAGGCTTTTTCATAATTTAATAGCCATGCACAATGGAGAATTACTATAATTATAATTTAATAGCCATGCACAATGGAGAATTACCTATATACTCGCCTGTAAGTCGAAAGATTTTGGAAAAAAATCCTGCTTTCCAAGTACAGGAGTCACGGTGGAAGAAGTACACATGTCAGTAAAAAAAAAAGAGGGCTGGACTTCCGTGAGTTCTCCCACTAGGTTTGCCGGCGGGTTTGCTTATGTTTTAGACCGCAGCTTTTTGCATATCACTGCGCACTAGTTTTCTGACCTTTTGAAAACTATCGCATAATCACACGATCATATCCTTAGTTGTGTCCTTCACTTGAAGTTTAAATTCAGCAGTGTAACTGAAACGTTGCCTTTCTAAGACATCATACGAGGATAGATAAAAAAAAAACGTTACAAGGGTCATAAAAAATGATTGATTAACAATAGACAGAAAATTCAAAAGGGAATTATGAGGCATACTTGCCAATCACTTTTCCACATAATCACCAAATCTGTTCAGGCATTTATAGGAACGCATGACCAACTTGTTTAACCCAGCTCGGTAGAAATCACTTCCCTGCCCATTGATCCAGTTCTCGGCAGCTGTTTTCACATCACTGTCGGAAGAGAACCTTCTTCCAGATACGTTTTCCTTCAATTTCGGGAAAAGGTAGTAGTCACTGGGTGCCAAATCTGGGCTGTATGGGGGTGGCTCCAGACTTCCCACTTAAACTTTTGCAGCAATTCTTGAGTTTTGCGTGCAGTATGGGGCCTGGCATTGTCATGCAGGAAGACGACACCATCACTCAACATGTCAGGCCGTTTGCGTCGGATGGCTTCACGTAACCTTGTCAAAGTGGCACAATAACGATCGGCATTAACGGTGTGGCCGCGCTCCAGATACTCGATAAGGATAACACCGCATGCATCCCAGAATATGGTTGCCATAACTTTACCGGCAGAAGGTGTAACCTTAAACTTCTTTTTCGTTGGTGATCCAGCGTGTTTCCACTCCATACTGGCTTTTTTGGTTGTGGGGACGAAGTGATGAAGCCAAGTTTCGTCTCCAGTAACGATGTGATCAATGAACCGCTGCCCGTCGGCATGGTAACGCTGCAGAAACGTGAGGCTGCACATCCTTCGTGTGGTTTTCTGCTCCTGGGATAACGCACGTGGTACCCAGCGGGCACAAACCTTGGAATATCCCAAATCATCAGAAACAATACGCTGAACGGTACCATAGCTGAGTCCCAGCTCTGATGCCATTGCACGCACAGTTACTCGTCGATAATTTTGAATCATTTCGTCAACCCGTGCCGTGTTGATTTCTGTCGTTGACGAACTTGGACGGCCGCTCGCTTCCCTGTTGTGGTTTTCCACATCCTCTCTGCCCGATTGAAAAGAGCGACACCATTTCGCTACATGTTGTCGGCTGATTGCTTCTTCACCATAAACTTCCACTATTTGAATGTGAATTGCAAATGCGGACACATTCTTTGCCCATAAGAACCGAATTACGGCTGGCACCTCCAAGCGGGACCACTTTTCTAAACGTCTTGCCATTTCAATCACTCTCACGTCTCTGCAAACTTGCACTAATTTCCCTAAACAACCGCTGTCAGACAACTAGCGCCATCTGTCTCCACTCTGGGCAACAAATGTACCCTCCACACTAATTACTTTTCCAATGCTGCTGCTTTTAACCTTTTTTTTTTTTGGATCTATCCTCGTAAATAGCAATGAAGGAAAATATCAGCAGCAAAAAAGTTACGTCAAAACGGTGAAGGATGAACTCAACACAAGCAGCACAGCGCATACGAGATCCAAAAACATGGGATAATCTGCAAAAACTTTTTTATTTTAAATCGGCTTTTATCTATATCAGCGTATAATAAATTTACCTAAATTTAACATTTTTTTTAGCTGATAATCAGCGGATTATACGACGAAAATTATGGTGCATGTTTTTCAGTGTTGTATCCATGGGTGTCTAGGCAATTTTTTTGGGCAATCAGGTGACCACATTTTTCGTCCCCTGGGCGTAATAAGCACGTAACTGTTAATAATACGTATAAGAACTTTAAAACACGCTTAAGTTGCGTAAGAAAATTGAATGTAAGGGAGTGTGCGTACACACACACACACGCAACTGATGATTTCAGTCTTAGTTAGCCTTGTTGACAGATGGAACGACGATGTGATTGTAGTTGTGGCCAGATCCGTAAAGTTGTGTGTGTTATTTCTTTTTTAATATTGACTTCCATTTAATGGAATGATGAAAGAGGAATCAGAGTCAGAATTGAAATTTTGAAACCTCACTGGCATCTCTGACTTTGGAGGACACTTCTGCTGACCCTCTTTGGAACGACACCGAACAAATTGCCCCCCGTTCATTGATCGTTGTTCATTACGCTGTCGGGAAAGTTTGGGAATTTTTTTCTCAGCTCCAAGAACTGCAATTCTGATTCTCCGTTCATCTCAATATATGAAATTGAATGTTTGTTTGTTTGTCTGCTATGCAAAAATGTACAGTTTTCAATTTAGAACCATTAAATTTGGTATAAATTCAGGTTAAAACATCCATAGCAGAAGCCACAGTTGTGTTTTAAATTTATGTGCATACAATTATAATAATTACAAGGTTGCTTACCTTTTTCACAATTCACTGCACGTTTTATTCTTTTATTTTTGTCATGCTTGGTTTAAGCTTCCAGTGCGGTGTTAAGCTTCCGGTGCGGTGTTAAGCTTCCAGTGCGGTGTTAAGCTTCCGGTGCGGTGTTTTATTTCCTTTTTCTCAGGTTCTTTCAAATGTTCTACGAACACTCAAGTCCATGAAGTGCCTTGCTTTCCAGGTTGCAAAATTGTATCCTCCCCCTCCCCACCCTTCACATCCGCGTGTAAAACCCAACCTTCGTTGATATAAAACACCCCAATTCTTGAACTAAAAATCTTTTGATATTTTCAACCGAACATAAACTGCTTCGTAATATTTGCACTTTCAAGGTATTAAAACCCAGCAATGTGCGCATATTTACGTGCAATTTATTAATGATATATTATTAAAACAACCAATCACTTACCCGAAAGATCATGGTCGCTTTATTCCTTTTAAACACTTCTAGCACGTCCATCATCCTCATGCAAATCTGCTGGCTTTCAAAGGTTGAAAGCCGATGAGATTCATTCTTTCGGGGATGAAACATCGTATCTTCCTTTTTTTTTCTTTTTTTTTTTTTACTTACTGGACAAAACATGCCGGTTTCCCTCTGCCATATGATACGTAACTATAGCTTGTCATCTCCATTAAAACCTCACAAAACATACACATCATACCACTCATTCATACATTCAGTTAAAAAGACTATGTACATAATTACACTATTTACATTCCCAGGCAGTTAAACCTTTGTGCCGCCCCGGTGGCGCAGTGGTCTAAGCGATGGCCTCTGATCATTCGTCCGTTAGGGGTCCGGGTTCGAATCCCGGTTAGGCATGGATGTTGTGTTTGTATTACGGCACTGGCTCTTTCCCTTCCCTGGAACCAGTGACCCTAAATTAGGGACAGGTGACTGCTTATAGCCCATTGAGTTGCTCACGGTGGTCGTTAAACCTCCAATCAAAAAAAAAAAAAAAAACCTTTGTCAACAGTGACTAAAAAAGTGCTCCATCCGTTTCAAAACTCCGTGCTAACCCTACTGCAAGTGTCAACCTCATTCAGCCCGTCACACACGAAAAGTCATCGTCATGCAAGCCAGCGGATTTGCATGAGGATGATGGACGTGCTTAGAAGTGTTTAAAAGGAATAAAGTGACCATGATCTTTCGGGTAAGTGATTGGTTGTTTTAATAATATATCATAAACTGCTTCATTCGCATTTTGTATGCACGTAAATAAGCAGTTTATGTTCTGTTGAAAATATCAAAATATTTTGAGTTCAAGAATTAGGGTGTTTTTATATCAACGAAGGTTAGGTTTTACACGTGGATGTGAAGGGGGGGGATACAATTTTGCAACCTGGACAGCAAGCCACTTCATGAAGGACTTGAGCATTCATAGAACATTTGAAAGAACCTGAAGAAAAGGAAATAGAACACCGCACCGGAAGCTTAAATCAATCATGACAACAAAAAGAATAAAACGTGCAGTGAAGTGTGAAAAAGGTAAGCAACCTTGTAATTATTAAATTTGGTGTACTATCTCAATCATGGTACCCTAACTTAGGCCGTAGATGCTTTTAGGAAGGAGTCGGGGTCAAGGGGCCCCCACACAAAATTTCCGTAAGATCTACAGTTTTCAATTTAGAATCACCAAATTTGGTATACTATCTCATGGTCCTCTAACTTAGAAGGTTTTCAGATGGGGTTGAAGCCCGAGGTCAAGGGGCTCTCGTACAGAATTTTCATTAAAAATTCCATTTTTTACTTTTAAGAGCTGCAGCACAATTCAGCACTCCTGTACCCGATCTACTGTCTAAGTTGGTGACCGTAAATTGGGTATTTACAGTTCTTAACGATAAAGTGCAAAAATATCCATTTAATGGTGTATTAAAAACACATGTGAATAAACGTTAGCTTTCACCACCAATGGGCGGCATCATCAGGCAGAAATACAACGTAATGCAAATAGAGAGTTCCAGATATTCAAAATGGTAAACAAAAGGATGATCAATGTCAAGACACATGCACGCGACTTGACATAGATACATTGCATTTCAGTGTCGCAGGATTCTCAGAAGCGCATGCCAAATGTATGGCAGTTCTACAGCTGTCTCCTCGAATGTAAGTATTTCTTTTCCTTTCTTTTTTTTTTTTTTTTTGTAAAAGTAAATTAACTAAGTCAAAAAAATATATATATTTTTTACATTTGCAGCCCCGCCCCCCCTTTTTTTTTTTGCAGAAATATTACCTGCAGCAGCCAGTTATTGGCAGTGGATTGTATTAATTTGGAGAAACCTTGCTTTTTACATGGACAACTGTGAAAAACGTCACCCCAAGGGTTGGCAATCCTAAAAATCTCTACATTTTTGCTCCCAATGGAAAAATCAAAGATATTCTTTGAATAAAGCTCATGTTGAGAAATGGCTTCCTAGTTTAATTGAATTAATAATCTAAAGCATTTTTTATTGGAATTTTACTAGGAAATTTTTTACATTAATAGCAAATTTTCGGAGAAAACTCTTCTCCTTCTTCAGGCTGTCTTGTTGTTGTCACTTTTTTACTTGTCACTATCACGGTTACGGTTAACCTTGACGGTTTAGGTTATTTTTCAACAAATCCTGCCGGATGTTAGGCAGGGAAAGTCCTTTGCAGTCATTGATGATGGAATTTTGATTTTTCTCAATCTCTATTCCTTCTTTCAGTTTTCTTTTTTGGAAATTGCTTTGGAAACTGATTACTTTAAGGGAATTCCAATCCATGCTGTGCCCAGTTTCTCTAACATGCCTATCTAATCCAGTCTTGTTGGAGCAATTTTTTATAGCTGCTTTATGCTCAGCTACACGAGTTTCTAGTCTGCGACCTGTTTCACCTATGTAAGATAGTCCACAACTACAATTTACTTCATAAACTACTCCTTGCATTTTTTAAATATCTTCTTCTCTTTGAACTATTTTAGGGAAAATTTTTTTAACTTTGTTCTCTAAACTTGGAGCTAGCCTAATATTGTATTTCTTACTAATTCTCTTTAAAGACTCAAATAAACCTTTGTGATAAGAAATTTTTCTAGTGAATTTTGCTTTTGTGGGTTCTTCGTACCATTAAAATTCAGAAGCTTCTCAATTTCTTCTTTAGGATAGTTATTCTCTGTAAGTATGACTTTAAGCTCTTCTTTATGGGCTTCTTTTTTATCTGCAGTAGAAACTATTTTATTAATTTTTTCTAAAAACTGACTTGCTACATTTTTCTTAATAGAAACTGGATGATAGGAATTGAAATCCAGTAGTCTTTTAGTATTCATTGGTTTCTTATACCAACTAGTGAGGAATTTTTCATCTTCATAATAGATAGTAATATCTAAGAAGTTTATTCTTCTTTCTTTTTGAAGTTCAATAGTGAACTTAAGGGAATCATCTAATTCATTGAATGAGTCAAGAATTCTTTCTGGAACAATTTCTGAGCTATCTATTATAAATAAGATGTCATCCATGTATCTGCTATATAAGCAGAAGTATTTGGGTTGTACTAGTATCTTTTCTTCTAGTTTTTCCACATAATAGTTAGCTAAGAGTGGGGAGCCCATAGCTAGCCCCGATTTTTGAATGAAAATATTTTAATAACTTTAACCCTTTAAGCGGCCGATGAATCTGAGTTAAATGTTGCCCAAAACTCTGCATGTTTTTCAAACAGAAATATTCACATAACGTTTAGGTTTTACGAAAGCTGCCACACAACGATTTCTTTTCCCCTCTCACGTGATCAACACTGTCTATGAACCTGCCACTTTTGGTAGGCATCCCACTAGTCTATAGTATTATTCCTCCCACTAGTCTATAGTATTATTCCTCCCACTAGTCTATAGTATTATTCCTCCCACTAGTCTATAGTATTATTCCTCCCACTAGTCTATAGTATTATTCCTCCCACTAGTCTATATTCCTCCCACTAGTCTATAGTATTATTCCTCCCACTAGTCTATAGTATTATTCCTCCCGCTAGTCTATAGTATTATTCCTCCCACTACTACTTGGTGATAGTCCTTGGTATCCCACTAGTGCTTTCTTGGCGACAGGACAGACGTTTGAAGTTCTTTATTCTCTGCTCCATAACCCAAGACATGACCGAGGCATACCACTGGGTTGTAACAAGTGACTAAGATCTTCTCTTTCCTTTCTTAGGTTCTTCGTCATTGTTACAGCCCTTTCAAAGGATAATGAACCAGAAAGGTTTAGTGTCAACCATCTCCCTAAATGACCACTTTGAATGGCATAGCTAAAAGGAAAAGTAAATCTTTCTCATGAGCACGTTGACTCGTTTCAACAGCTTTCGGACCACTTCTTAGACAGTGAATATATCCGTGCGAGCTGATTTCAACCCATTTTCCTAATCCCGAGTTAATTCGTTCCAGCCGATTAAAGGGTTAAATAAATTTACTCGAAAATTACAGGAATATTATTTTCGTTCATTGGCTTTCACACCCTGAACTTGGTGATTCCACGAATAGTAATATTTACCTGGGAAATACTGGGCACCCCTGTTAGTCATACCATTAAAGTCAAAGTCAATATTAAAAAAGAAATTACGGATCTGGCAACCGCTCATCATTGTTCCATCTGTCAAACAAGGCTGAAGTTATCAGTTGTGTGTGTGAAAACTCCCTCACATTTTCTTACGTAACTTAAGCATGTTTTAAAGTTCTTATACTTACGTAAGTTTTAAACTTAAGTTCCACATTTGCGTAAATAACATACTAAAAATGTTACTATAGGATGATCGGAAAGCTACACAACATGCAATTTGAAATAGTATTGAAGCGGCAAAATTATTGTATGGATAATATGAATGTATGTAGTGGCAGCAGTAGACTATGCAGGTCAAGGTCAGCGTGCACTGATCACGTGATCTGACTTGCCTCTTCCTCCATTTGTCCTTAGGTCACGACTGAGCAAGCTTGCGTTTTACCTAAGCTTAGCACGCTTTCATTGTGGAAAGTTATCTCAAACTAGAGGAAAGCCCATCAATAATGATGGGGAAAAATAAAATTTATGATACAGAAATTATTGACATTTATTTATTGAGTTTTTAAGTTCCACGGCAATAGATGGCGACGTTGGCTCACTGCTTTCTGAAAACTTCCCGAGCAGTCGGTTATAGAATTTGATATGACGGGCTGTCTGTTTGTTATGTGTTTTGTAAAACCTTTAGTCCCTATTTCGTCAACACTTCCTTGTACACAACATTTTTTGTATACACCGACTGTGAACCCTGTATCAATTTCCCCTGTTCTTTTCCGTGAACTGTTTTTATCTTGACGTCGTCCTCTTGATGTTACCATATACAGATGGCTAAACACCGGTTCAGGTAGTGAACCAAAATTCCTGATGTAAAGTTTTCATATCTCTAAAGAGTTGACTGTGGGACGTAACACATTTCTGATGTCATGTGAGAATGATTTGGATTAGATTACGTCACACCAGCAGCTGTGTTCTTTGTTGTTATGACAACAAAGCAAAGTAATATACATGTGGAGTGTGCTCATGTAGGTGATGATGTCACCTACACGAAAAGCTAAGCGTGACGTCAAAAACATTTGTTTCTCGGTTGTCGCTATGACGACTTAAAAAGTAGCATGGAGGAGGAGGGCTCTAGCAAATTATACAAGGTGTCCGAAAATTATTGAACACAATACAAAATTATATAAAACAAAACATTAAACAGATAGAAAGAAACTGACTGTACTAACTTACAATGTAACTACACAAGTTAATAAATTTTGATGTGAGATCCCTTGGTTGCTCCTAGTGCATCCAAGCAATATTCGATTTCATGCCATGTATTGGCAAGCATCTGAGGAGTTATGGAATAAATAACAGAGCTCTGTGATACGCTGCTTCAGTTCCTGCAAATCAGTACAAGGCGTCTGATAGACACAATCCTTTACATAACCCCACATGATCCATTGGAGTTAGATCTGGAGAGCGAGGAGGCCACGGAATGGGACCACCACGCCCAATCCATTTGTTGGGGAAATGCTCATTTAGGCACTTACGTACACACGTTGACCAATGCGGAGGCGCGCCGTCTTGTTGGAAAACGATATCATGTCTTTTGATCTGGGGTATAGCGAAATTTTCTAGCATATCCAAGTAAAGGTCACCATTTATGGTTTTTTCGCAGGAGAAGTAAGGGCCAATCACTTCTCTTTTTGATAGGGCACACCACGCATTAACTTTTGGAGAATCACGTTCCAGTTCAATAGCAGCATGAAGTGGTTCACTGCCCCATATCCTACAGTTGTGACGATTCACAATACCTGATACATGAAATGTGGATTCATCACTCAAAATTACAGTACTGAGAAAGTTTTCGTCGTTTTCCACTCGATTCAGCATATCCACAGCGAAATCGTATCGCAGAGTGTGATCATTTACATGTATCTTTTGCATTATTTGAATTTTATAAGCATGAAACTTTAATTTCTTGTGCAAGATATCGTGAACTGTCGATTTCGGAATGCTCAGTTCTCTGCTTGCTTTACGAACGGATTTTCTCGGGCTTCGTCGGAAACTTTCATTAACTTGGTCAACCGTCTCACCACTGACGTTTAGGCCTACCGGCTCCTCCACGATGTTCCACATTGCCAGTTTCTTTAAACTGTTTCATCCACCGCTTAATTGAATTCGTTGACTGAGGATTACAACCATACTCTAAACGGTACCGTCTTTTAACTTTTAGTGACAGACTGTAATTCCGCAAGCCATAACACACACATCGCCTTCTGCTGTATGGATGACAACTACTGATTGCGCATTTTTCATACATTCGTCATCAGGCCACACCTAGCGCCATCTATTGGATTCTGGGAATAACAATTCTGCAAAACAAAAATATAGAAACCATGTTAGTAATATGTGACATAGAAAAACGGACAATGCTCATAGTTTTTTTTTTGTACATAATTTTGTAATGTGTCCAATATTTTTTGCACACCCTGTA
Organism: Macrothele yani; assembly: GCA_039090855.1. NCBI lineage: Eukaryota > Metazoa > Arthropoda > Arachnida > Araneae > Macrothelidae > Macrothele > Macrothele yani. Next base: position 61,630,750 of record CM077032.1, on the reverse strand, counting down.
TATTAGGATGCAGGGTTCATACGCCTCTTGTATTTCCTGGAAAACTCGTGGAATTAAATTTTTATTTTTCAGGGCCCTGGAAAAAATGCAATTTTTAATGACCTGGAAAATTCCTGGAATTATTGTATTTCTTTTTATACTGAACTAGTTTGGTTAAAAGATTTGGCAGCTAGTGTTGCATCAGAAACATTAGCTCTTCCTGAGCTGAGAGTGGGTGGGTGGGTGGGGGTGGGGGTTGCAAAAACTTCCTTGCCAAAACTCGTGTGCGGAGCCAGCATCAGCAGGGCCGTTGACTGATAAGCATCTCTTGCATGCTACTGGGATAAAAAATATGATTTTCTATCTTCACGGAATTTGGACCAAACTGTCTGAAGATTGAATGTGCTTAATAAATTGCTAAAAGGAACAAACTCACCAAATTTCATGTGAATCGGATAAAAATTGTGAAAACTAGCTGCTAAAATGTTTAATCACGTTTGCAGTTGCCAGCAGTGGCAGTATGTCATAATAAACAAATTTGTAAGCAATTCAAAAAGTTTTGATTTGATTGTAGTGAATTTGCAAGGTAACTTTATATGACTAAGTTACATCATCTGTGAAAAATTCAGATCTTTTAATTAAAATTTGGAAAATTGATTTTTCCACACTTTAAAACATGTCTTTTGTAAAAAAGATTGTGCTTATATTATCCGTCCGTCTGTTGACATCATATCTCTGCAACTAATAGTCCACCTTGGAAAATTCTTTTCGCATTAAGAAGCTTGAAATGTTCAAATGAGATGATCCTTTACTTCGTTTTAATTTTTTTTTACGATGCACAATTTTGCCACGAGAGGGCGTAAATGCATGATGATATCAAATTCAAAATACATTTTATTCCATGTATTTGCTTCTAAACGTCCGATTGAAAAGATTCTTGTACCTTTTGATTCCATTTTTATCAAAGACCAGATTTTTTAATTGAAAATTCGGAAAATTGATTTTTCCACACTTTAAAACATGTCTTTTGTAAAAAAGATTGTGCTTATATTATCCGTCCATCTGTTGACACCATATCTCTGCAACTAATTGTTCCCCCTGGGAAAGTTCTTTTCGCATTAGGAAGCTGGAAATGTGTGAATGAGATGATCCTTTACTTCTTTTTTTTTTTTTCACGATGCACAATTTTGCCACTAGAGGGCGTAAATGCATGATGATATCGAATTCAAAATACATTTTATTCCATGTATTTGCTTCTAAACATCCGATTGAAAAAAATTTTCTACCTTTTGATTCCATTTTTATCAAAGACTTTGTTAGGTATAGTCACTTTTTCAAGTTACTCATGTATTTTCTGCTAGGTAAAAGTAAACTGCATTTTCCCCGATATCTCTGCTTCTAAAACTTCGATTTGAAAAATTCTTTCTCCAGCGGATACAGCTCCTGATGGGAAATCTTTTGCGTGTAATTTCTAACGTTTGGTAAAAAACGGTTTGGCCACCAGGGGGCGGAAGTGTTAATTTTAGTGATGGAAAGTTTGCGCCGAACTGCGCCAATTTCATTATCTTGCGCCCAACTGCGCCGAAACGGCAATCCACCACAAAAATTGCCGAGCGAAAAAAATGTTTTCACGGCAAAAAATGCCGTTTTAAACGTCGAATCGAATGACGCTTTTTTAAGGTGTACGCGTAATTTGATGAAAAACGACGCATAATCAACACTTACTAAACCGCCAATCCCAAAATTTCGGAATGTTTTTCACCGACCTTCTAATTCGTTTTTTTTTCGGCCAAAACTGACGAAAAACAACGATTTTTTTGGGATGTAGGAAATTAAATTGTTTTTGCTTATGGAGGAGGAGTTTTGTTGTAATCACGTGGTATGTAGGAGAAACGATGCTGTAATATATGCAAGAATTCAGCTGTCTACCTGTGCGATAAAACACCATACCATAAGTTGCAAATTAAAATCACTTATTTACAATTTAAAAGTAGGTTAAAAAAAAAATTGACCAAGCGCTGGGATCCCGTTGTCCTATCTACGGGTCAAAACACCAAACAGGGACACGATAGAGGCAGTCATTATATACAGATAAAAATCCCCATCACCAACATTTTTAGTGATGCCAACATTTAAACAGAAAAAAAGCGTACAGGTTATTAACAGCTGATATTACACTAAGTATAAGATATTACAAATGACACTAGGCAAGAAGTGCAGATTGGCCATTGGACAAAGTCTCTGTCGGGGCAACCAATCTACGCCAAGGTCCCGGTACATATGCGGGCAAGTCCAAATTACAACATCTGTCACCGTAAGCAAGAATATACAGGCTTTCGGAAAGGAAAACAGTACTTTTATTGAGATTTGTTTCCAGAGTTTTCACATTTTCCCAATCCGGTGAGTAACTGCCCTGTGTGACAGCTAACGTAAAGGCAGTATGAGTAGTGCCAACTCGAAACGAGTACTGGTGTTCTCTCAGGCGGGTATTTAAGCACCTGAGAGTAGAACCTATATAACAATTCTCAGTAACATTCAGGTCTCCATGGATAACAGGGATGCAGTATGCCCCATGTTTCCTTAGGGTAGGCGTTCTGTCCCAGTCATTCCTGACCATATCAAAGATATTTCTGGTGCATAATCCAAAAGAGATGTCATGTCGCTGACAGATTTTTCTGAGTGTGGAGACTGTAGGAGGGAGGTAATCTACTTTACCTACATATCTAGTTGTCCGAATTTCCCTAGACAAAGTGGTGAAGTTCAGTCTAGAAAATCTTCTCGACAACTTCTGAAAAAATTGTTCCGGGTAGCCATGTTTATGGTGACAGATGTTGTAATTTTGACTTGCCAGCATATGTACCGGGACCTTGCCGTAGATTGGTTGCCCCGACAGAGACTTTGTCCAATGTCCAATCTGCACTTCTTACCTAGTGTCATTTGTAATTTCTTATACTTAGTGTAATATCAGCTGTTAATAACCTGTACGCTTTTTCTGTCTAAATGTTGGCATCACTAAAAACGTTGGTGACGTGGGGGATTTTTATCTGTATATAATGACTGCCTGTATCGTGTCCCTGTTGGTGCTTTGACCCGTAGATGGGGACAACGGGATCCCCGAAAGCGCTAGTCAGTTTTTTAACCTACTTTTAAATTGTAAATAAAGTGATTTTAATTTGCAACTTATGGTATGGTGTTTTATCACACAGGTAGACAGCTGAATTCTGGTTATATATAACGATGCTGTACGTTATGAAATCCTGATGAAGATTGTTTACTGATAGTTTGGTGGTCTTTCGGAGTGCTGTGCGATTGAGATTGTTTATATGTCGTTCCCCGCTCTTTGGGATAGCGCAGTTATTTCATTTCGGGAGAGGTGCGCGATTACGTAAATACAGCGTAAGGTCAGCCATTAGCTATTTCGTCGACGCGGAGGACGACTGAAAATGGACCTCCCGTGGCAGGATACAATGGTTCTGTTTCTAAAGGATTCATAGGTATTCAGAGATGCCAACTTTTACGGATTTTCACTCCATCTTACGGTTTTATGGAAATCACCCGTAAAAACTACAGAAAAGTACTCGCAAGATCCCTGCACGCAACTTCTATTTTTCTACCGACTTTTGGTCGAAAAACGCACTTTACGGATAGTCCCTTATGCGCCTTCGATGTTCTGACTTCCCCCGCCAACGGAGGCAGAGTTTGTCACGTGATTCCCCATACAGCCATTTGAGAGTACTGTGCGCAAAAGTCGAGAGGGAACTCAGCTTAGCGCCTTTTGCCAACTCTTTACGTTGATTGCATGTGGCTCTGTGTTTGTGAAAATTTCGCTGCAAACGTTTTAACCCTTTCTACTCGACTGTCGGGTGACACCCGACATTATGAAATCGCTCGAATAGCTGACTCGCCTGATCATTCGTCCGTAAGGGGTCCGGGTTCGAATCCCGGTCGGGCATGGATGTTGTGTTTGTCTTACGGCATTGGCTCTCTTCCTTCCCTGGAACCAGTGGCCCTAAATTAGGGACGGGCGACTGCTTATAGCCCATTGAGTTTCTCGCGGTGGTCGTCAAACCTCCAATCAAAAAAAAAAAAAAAAAGCTCACTCGCCACTCCGATGACGCATCTATAGCTCGCATGTCGGTGGTCGCGGGACATTTCTTTTGCGTCGAATAGGTCGGGTGTCACTCGCCACGCCCCTATAGCTCGCATGTCGGGGCTCGCGAGACGTTTCTTTTTCACCGGATAAAAGAAAAAGAAACGTCATCTGCGTGTCGGGTGTCACCCGCCATGCCGATGACGCCTCTATGGCTCGCATGTCGGCGCTCGCCAGGAATTTCTTTTTCGCCGAATAGGTCGGGTGTCATCCACCACGTCTATGACGCTTCTATGTTGGTGCTCGCGAGACATTTCTTTTTCGCCGAATAGCTTGCTGCGTGTCGAGTGTCATCCGCCGCGCTCATTACGCCTCTATAGCTCGTGGGTTGGGGCTTGCGAGACATTTCTTTTTCGTCGAACATCACACGTGTCGGGTGGCACCCTCCATGCCGATGACTCCTCTATAGCTCGAATGTTGGTGCTCGCGAGGCATTTCATTTTCGTCAAATAGGTCGGGTGTCACTCGCCACGCCGATGAATAGCTCGCAAGACGTTTCTTTTTCACCGGTTAAAGAAAAAGAAACGTCGTCTGCGTGTCGGGTGTCACCCACCATGCCGATGACGCCTCTATGGCTCGCGAGAAATTTCGTTTTCACCGAATAGGTCGGGTGTTATCTGCCACGCCTATGACGCTTCTATAGCTCGGATGTCGGCGCTCGCGAGGAATTTCTTTTTCGCCAAATAGGTCGGGTGTCATCCGCCACGTCTATGACGCCTGTTTATGACGTATGTTGGCGCTCGTGAGACATTTCTTTTTTTCGCGGAATAGCTTGCGTGTCGGGTATCCGCCGCGCTCATTACGCCTCTATAGCTTGTGGGTCGGGGCATGCGAGACATTTCTTTTTCGCCGAATATCGCACGTGTCGGGTGGCACCTTCGATGACACATCTATAGCTCACATGTCGGTGCTCGCGAGACATTTCTTTTTCGTCGAATAGGTCGGGTGTCACTCGCCACGTCGATGACACCCCTATAGCTCGCATACCGGGGCTCGCGAGACGTTTCCTTTTCACCGGATAAAGAAAAGAAACGTCATCTGCATGTCGGGTGTCACCCGCCATGCCGATGACGCCTGTATGGCTCGCATGTCGGCGCTCGTGAGGAATTTCGTTTTCACCGAGTAGCTCGCATGTGAATAGCTTGCGTGTCAGGTTTCATCCTCTGTGCTCATTGGGCCTCTATAGCTCGTGGGTAGGGGCTTTCGAGACTTTTCTTTTTCGCCGAATATCGCACGTGTTGGGTGGCACCCTCCATGCTGATGACGCCTCTATAGCTCGCATGTCGACGCTCGTGAGACATTTCTTTTTGCCGAATAGGTCAGGTGTCAGCCGCCACGCTGATGATGCCTCTATATCTCGTATATCGGGGCTGGCGAGCTAAAGCTGAGCTTTCACTGCTAAGTTGTGGCCTCTACTGCAGAAAAAAAAAAATGCGAGTTCTGTGTGAGTATGGGTGAAAAGTTATTTGAGTGGAAAGGGTTAATTTAGATTAAAACGAAACGAAACGTAGCAGTGAAACAGCTATGACAACAAAAAGAACAAAGTCAGATAAAACTTATCGTCAAGTGTATCGCGGTATAGTAAAAAATGGCCTTTTTGTGAAGCATCTAATGTTTTGCTGAAACACGTTTTATAAGCCATGTGGCTGCGATTTTAGCCTGTCGCGAGGCGGCCATGATGATTGTAGGCGTCCTGCAGAGAGCAAGAAGCACAAAGATCATGTCAAAAGATTAAATGGAGATGTGAGTAAAATTAATGTAACCAAAAAACTTCTGACAGCTTATAAAGAATCCTGGAAAAAATATCAAGAGCAGATTAGTGCTGGAAAAATGCAGCAAAACAAGCAAAAAAAGAGAAGAAATTGAATGTTCACAAGGTGATTTGAAATGGGAAGAAGCTGAACATTTGCAGTAGTTGGATTCCCTCGTAAAATGTTAAACAATGCTGAGATGAACATGGAATGTGGCATAAAAAAAGACATGAGTGCAATAGAAAGTGGACAGATACTATTAAAAGAAGCAAAACAAAACATTTCTAACTATCTTAAAAAATGAGAAAAGAATGGAAGTGAGCAATTAAATATTGAGAAAAGCAGCAAAAAATTAATCATTTTTTGTAAAGTAAATGATTAATAATAGAATCCTGCTATGGTTACAAATATTTTGATCTATTTGAAAACTAAAATGTTTGCATATGTGTGTGTGTATTTCAAAGCAATATGTTTTAAATTTGAGTAGGGTGCATCTATTTCCAAAACATTTTCTGCTTAAGAGTTTGTTCTATCTAGGTACTAATATTTTACCTGCTCTAAAAAATGTTTTCTTACGCCAAAAATGTATTTTATCTGCTCCAAAAATGCATTTTGTTGCTTCAAAAATATGTTTCACCTGCTCCAAAAATGTATTTTACCTGCTCCAAAAATTTATTTTACCTGCTCTAAAAAAATATTTTACCTGCTCCAAAAATGCATTTCGTTGCTCCAAAAAATGTATTTCACCTGCTTCAAAAACGCATTTTGCTGCTCAAAAAATGTATTTTGCCTGCTCCAAAAATGCATTTTGCTGCTCCAAAAATGATTTTGCAACTTTCCATCAATGTAATTTCTACTTCTGTTGCATTTGCAACAAATTCTGAGCTTCTAAAATCTTGATTGAAAAAATTTGTTCGTGAACTGATACCACTAGCGTCGGTAAACCTTTTCAGAATATTTTCTTCCTAAAATAATGCATGGCTTCTCTGCCAGGGGGCACAGATGTATATCTTATTTTTGTCGATATCTCTGCTTCTAAGAGACCGATTTGAAAAAATCTTTCTTTGCTGGTGTAAAATCTAATAAATGAAGGACACACTAGATTTTATAGATTCAAGGGCGGGGTTAACACTGAATTAAGTTTAAAAGTTTCCTTTTCCGAAATATGAAGGTCCAATTTTGATTGATGGCCAGTGATTGGGCAAGGAGGAGATCCACTAATCTTTAGTTTATAGGTTGAAACCTGATATATACACTGAAGTGCCAGAAAAACTGGTACAGACGAGATTATGCAAAATACATAGCAATGCTACCTATGCGCATACTTGGTTGTGTCCGCCAGTGCGTATATAAAGTGATAGACTTCCTTGCCAGTTGTCAGAGCTGTTTACGGCATGAGAATGACAAGTAATAACGATTTAAGCGATTTTCAACGCAGTGTCATAGTTGGCGCTCGTGAGATGGGCCATAGTATTTCCGAGGTAGAAACGAAGTTCGGATTTTCACGGACGACCATTGCTAAGGTGTGCCATGATTACAAGAATTCTGGCAAAACCCCCAACCTACGATACCAGTGTGGCCGTAAAGAGACATTGGGTGAACGTGACCATCGTCGGCTGTCAAGAATCGTTTCACGCGATAGGCGTGCAACACTCTCGCAGGTATCATGGGAATTAAATGCTGGAGCCTCAACAAGCGTCAGCTTGCGGACTGTGCAACATACCCTGCACGATATGGGCTTTGGGAGCCGACGCCCAACTCGAATCCCCTTGGTGGGTGCACGACACAGAGCTATGCGCCTCGCTTGGGGACGACAACACAGCCACTGGACACTTGATGACTGGAAACAAGCAGCCTGGTCTGACGAGACGCGTTTCCAACTGTATCGGGTAGATGGAAGGATTCGTGTGTGGCACATACCCCATGAAGCCATGGATCCCGCCTGTCAATAGGGAACTGTACCGGCTGGTGGGGGTCCGTAATGGTATGGGGTGTGTTTAGCTGAACTTCACTGGGGCCCCTGGTATGTCTACAAACATCTGTGACGGGCTAACGCTATGTGCACATCCTTTCTGACGAGCTACACCCGTTTATGTCCTGCATTCATGCTGATGGGTTGGGCCTGTTCCAACAGGACAATCCACCACCACACAAGTGTCAGGACGCCACATTATGGTTAGAGGAGCATTCATCTGAGTTTGGGGTGTTGCCATTCCCACCCAAGTTCCTAGATCTCACCGTGATAGAACACATTTGGGATGCCATGCAACACGCTGTCGAACACAGGAATCCGAGACCTCGGAATACACCCGAATTGTGGAAAGCTCTGCAGGAAGTATGGTGTGCATTGCCTACAGCATATTTCCAGAAGCTAGTGGAGTCCATGCCCCACCGTATTTCTGCAGTTCTGCGCTCCCATTGGGGACCTACCAAGTATTAGACTGGTGTACCAGTTTTTCTGACACTTCAGTGTATATATACACTGTATATATATATGGGATGTAAGGTCAGGTGATGCGTAACATCACAGCCTCTCCTTGACAAATGTCAACCCCACCTTCTCGTGGTACATCCTGTTCCCACTAAAGGGGCTCTGACGACCGCCAATAGCGGTATAACTGTACCATCGGGATTAGAGGAAATGCTATCCCACACTCACCAACCCGCTTGGCCAGCGTGGTGAGTTATGGCCAAACCCCTCCAAAATGACTCCACAACTTAAATCTTGGCCCTCAGTCTCCGGCAGCTGGAATGTACTTGGCCAAGGCAGCGGCCAGTGCGACATGAAGGCAGAGGGTGCTAAGAATCCCCGGAGGACCGGACTAGGCTGCCATCTGATGTTGACCTTGGCTACGTACAACGGACGCTCCCTATCTTCTGATTCAAGGCTTCTTGAATTGGAAGAGAAACTACAAAGGATCAAGTGGGACATCGTTGGGCTAAGTGAGGTAAGGAGAAAAGGAGAAGATCTCATTGAACTGAAAAGTGGACATCTCTTCTACTATCGTGGGACAGATACTGGCAGAATTAGTGGTGTTGGATTTATAATAAACAAGAAACTGAAGGATAAAGTTGTAGAAGTTGAAAGTTCCTCTGACAGAGCTGCACGACTCGTTATCCAACTCTCGAGAAGATACCAGGCTCAGATTATTCAAACTTATGCACCCACCACAAGTCATCCTGAAGAAGAAATTGAAGAATTTTATGAGGAAATTCGTCATCTAAATAATAAAGGTAAGCAGCACTTGAAGATAATTATGGGAGATTTCAATGCAAAAATAGGGCAACGGCAACAGAATGAAACTTCAGTAGGTAAATTCGGTCACGGCAACAGAAACCAGCGTGGAAATACTCTCGTAGAGTTTGCAGAGGCAGAAGGGTTTTTCATCTTGAACTCCTTTTTCAAGAACTCTATAGAACTGACAGTAGAACAAGAACATGACAATACTTTGGCATTTTTGGACGTTTTGATTGTTAAAACAGAGGAGAATATGCAATTCAGAGTGCATAGAAAATCTTCATATATCCCAGTACTTATACCATTTCAGTCATCACATCCATTAACACATAAAAGAAATAGTATTAAAACACTAATTAAAAGAAGTTTAACACACTCATCAATTGAACAGTATAGAAATGAAGAAATTGAATATATTGAAAAAATTGCATTTGATTTAGGATACCCTAAACAGGTATTAAAAAATGGATTTATGAAGTAACTCAGGGTTACAATAAGGTCAAGACTGATAAAAAACTTGTAAAATATGTAGAAGCAATACCATATATAGAAAATGTGTCAGCAGAAATTAATAAACTTTGTGGCAAGTATGACATACAGGTAGGAAATCAGGTACTTACTGTAAAAAATTTAGTGATTAAAAATGAAAAAATTAGCCAATTAGATAGAGCAGGAATTTATGAAATCCCAATAGACCAGCAACCACCTGTGTCATATATAGGCAGCACCAAGAATAAATTAAAGTATAGATTAAACCAGCATATTAATAATTGGAATAAAAAAGAAGCTAAGACAGCATTGACCCAATACTGTATGGAAAATCAACAATGTCCAAGGTTTGAAGATATTAAAATTATTAAGAGCTGTAAAAACGAAAAGCAGTTAAGAACAGCAGAATCAGTATTAATTGAAAAAAACAGATCAAGATTATGCAACATTAATGAGCCAAGTAACCTAAACGAACAATGGAAAGCCCTAATAAAAATTGAACAGCAGCGTAAAAAGAAAGAGGGAAAAAAGAGCAGCAGGGACAATAGATGGCGCCAGAGACACAACGATTCAGCGATTTATGCCTCGATGGCTCTGCTCACTTGAGCTGTGGTGGGCGGGTGAGACACACCTGCCTCCTGAAGATGACAGAGGCCTGTTGAAAGTACTAGAGGATTGGATGTGAGGGGCTGAATGGGTGTGACATTTGCAGAGGGAGTAGCAGAGGTTGTGAAACAGAAGGAGGAGTTTGATAATTACAGTTGACCAAGGTTTAATCACCTATGAATGTAAGGTTATGTACATAGTTTTTATTTGAATGGTATGAATGAGTTGTATGTGTGATTTTTATAGAATTGACAAGCTTTTTGAGTAACATCTCATAAGGCTAAGGGAAAAAAAAAAAAAAAAAAAAAAACGATGTTTCACACCCGGAAGTAAGAAGCGTAAGCAAGAAGTCTGTTAACTTGGAAGCCCAGTTACATCACGATGAATGACGTGTTGGAAGTGTGTTGTCATTGGAGGTTACCATAATTTTTTGGTGAGTACGTGGTACTTTCTAATGGTTTTTTCATGTATGAATTGCACGTAAACTATGCGCACTTTGCAAGAGGTTAATACCTTAAAAGTGCAAATATAATAATTGATTTTATAATGTGTAACAAAAAATTCGTCATAGAAGACTGCAGTGTGCTAAACAAGTTCAACACAGGCAGTGACCATAGATTGGTGAGATGTAAGATGCACCTCAACACTAAACTCGAACGTGGCAAGCTCATAAGACAAACAAAATGTATTGACATAACCAACCTTAAAAAACACCATAATACCTTCAAGTTGGAACTGAAGAACAGATTCTCTGCTTTAGAAGGCCTAACATCGGAAGAAGCGGATATTTCTGAAGTTAACAGAAAAGTAACCAAACCTCTTATGGAAACAGCAACAAAATTAGCTGGGTCTAAGAACAAATTGCATGTGAACAGATTATCAGGAAAAACCAAAATGTTGATGCAAAAAGAAGAGTGATGAGGACAACTAAAGAAGATGTGACTTCCAAAGTGGAATATATAGAGCTATGCAAGACAGTACGAAAAAGTATCACTGAAGACGTAAGGAAATTCAACTGTGAACTAGTAAGGAAAGCAGTTGAAAACAACCAAAGCCTAAAGATAGCAAAGGGACATCTCAGTAAGGGGAAAAAACAGATTATGGCACTGAGAAAAGAAGATGGTTTCTGTAACAAGAAATAGAGGCAAAATTTTGACAAGAGTGAAAGATTTCTACTCCAAATTATATGAAAGGGATGATACATGTACTCCAGACATCATGAAAGGTACCAGTACCAGAGTTCTTCCAGTCCTTCCAGCAGAAGTTGCACATGCAATCAAGAACATGAAGCAGGGAAAAGCTCCAGGAGAAGATGGAATTACTGTAGACATCATACAAGAAGCAAGTGGAGAAATCGAAACAGTACTCGCCCAAATTTTCACTCGATGCCGTAATGAAGGGAAAATTCCTGAGGATTGGAACAACGCTACAATGATCTTGCTACATAAAAAAAGGTGACATTGAGGATCTCAGGAACTACAGACCTATCCGCCTCCTATCAGTGGTTTATAAAATCTTCACTAAAGTTCTTTCACACCGCTTGAAGGTGACACTGGACATGGCTCAACCGAGAGAACAAGCTGGATTCAGGAATGGCTACAGCACAATAGATCATATCCACGTACTGAGAGAACTAATTGAAAGAGCGAGGGAATATGAACTTCCATTGTGCATGGCTTTAATCGATTATGAAAAAGCCTTTGATTCGGTGAAACCATCAGCAGTTACAATGGCTCTGAAAACCTGCGGTATTGAAGATGCATACATTAATATTATTAATAACATCTATGAAAATGCAAGTGCAAAGATTAGGCTGTTTGAAAATACAACACACATAAAAATTGGAAAAGGAGTGAGACAAGGTGACGCCATATCTCCCAAGCTCTTTAATGCCACATTGGAAAATGTCTTTCAATCACTGAACTGGGAAAACAAAGGGATAAAGATTAATGGAGATTATCTAACCCACCTTCGTTTTGCTGATGACATAGTCATTTTTGCAACTACCCCATCAGAGCTGCAGAGTATGATCCAGGAACTTGCTGACAAGAGTAAAGAAGTGGGATTAAAAATGAACTTTCAGAAGACAAAAGTGATGTTCAATGCTTTTACAAGAAATGAAGATTTATCGATTGATGGAGAAAAGCTGGAGATAACAGACACGTACGTTTATCTTGGACAGCAGATATCAAGTGAGGGTCACATTGGTGAAGAAATTAATTGGCGTACAAAACTTGCCTGGAGAGCTTTTGGAAGAAACAGCATAATTTTCAAGAGCAATATGCCATTATGTCTTAAAAGAAAAGTGTTTGATCAATGTATCCTTCCAGTGCTTACGTATGGTGCAGAGACGTGGACCTTAGCTAAAAGAGACATACAAAGGCTGCAGACAACTCAAAGAAGCATGGTGAGGTGCATGCTTGGTGTAACCAGGAGAGATAAGAAGAGGAACACGTGGATCCGAAAAATGACAAGAGTGGAAGACATCATGATCAGAGTTAAATTCCTGAAATGGCAATGGGCTGGACATACTGCCAGAAGAACAGACCATCGATGGACAGCCGGAATTTTAGATTGGATTCCAAGGGACAGGAAAAGACCCAGAAGAAGACCACATATAAGATGGGTGGATGAAATTCGAAAGTATGCGGGAGTGACATGGAGGAGACTGGCACAAGACAAACCGTTGTGGAGGAAACTTGGGGAGACCTTCGTCCAGCAGTGGATTGATAATGGTTGACAATGATGATGATGATGATATATGTATCATATGCGTTCATAGGTTTGTTTCTATTTTCATGTTTCTTATGCTAGATTGGTGTTTTGGTTAGCCACCTTTAAAAGTCTTGATAAAAATTCAGGGAGCTGTAACACATACTGGAAGAAACTCTAGTTCGCCGCCCCGGTGGCGCAGTGGTCTAAGCGATGGCCTCTGATCACTCGTCCGAACGGGGTCCGGGTTCAAATCCCGGTGAGGCATGGATGTTGTGTTTGTCTTACGGCACTGGCTCTCTCCCTTCCCTGGAATCAGTGACCCTAAATTAGGGTCGGGCGACTGCTTATAGCCCATTGAGTTGCTCACGGTGGTCGTTAAGCCTCCAATCAAAAAAAAAAAAAAAAAAAAAAAGGAACTCTAGTTCATGATCTTTAAATAACTGCTTGCAGAGTTTGAATCGACCCAGTAGTTTAGATTTTATAAGCCACTATATTTGTAAACAAAATGCTGTTTTTCTGTGAAGCGACCCAGTAGTTTAGATTTTATAAGCCACTATATTGTAAACAAAATGCTGTTTTTCTGCGTTTTCCAGTGTTTTCCCTTACATTGCAGGGTTTAATGTGTATCTCATTTAAATTCTAAACAGCTGGAAACTTTCTGGCTGGACGGTATACATAAATACAAGTGAAGCTAAACACCATAGCACTTCAATAAAATACATGCTAATTGTTGTTGACGTTCCAACACCAGCTAGAAATGAGCCAAACAGGCATTGAGTAGCACGCGAAGGGTTCTGTTCTTGTATTCGTGTACTAGTGCAAATGGCTGACACCGACTAGCAGCTGATGGCGGGTGGGGTTGGGGGGGGTAGCTTCATTAACTTTACATTGCGCTTAAGGGATAGGGCACTTCGTGTTGTATTCTAACCTCCTTGATGGTTTCACTATATTTTAAGTAGGAGTGTTTGGATTGCGTGTCCTGGGAAAAAATCCAAATGTCTTGGAAAAGTTCTGGAATTCTGTGATTGAAAAAGTGTATAAACCATGTTGAAATTACCCAACTTGTTATTTTTTTTTGTTATGCCTTGATAAATGCCCCCCCCTCCATCCCTCCCCCAGTGGCATATATTTGAGGCTAGCTAGGCTAGCTGTGAAGCCCAGAGAATGCACAAATAAAAGTAAATTAAATATACACCAATAAAAGTCAATTATCAATGGTTTGAAGATATGTTGATGCATTCCCTGCAAAAAAAACGTGCAGATTCGCTTCTTTGACTCAGTCTGGCAAGCGAAGATCAATGGCGTAATGCAACCGGTAGCTCTTCCAGAGTCTTCGCAGTTCTGATTCGGAGACCCTCGATATGATCGCCTGCTAGCGTTTCCATGACAACACGAATGAGCTGGTAAAGGGGAATGCGCCATTGCTTTGGGCAAAGGTTTGCTCAAAAAAGAGAAGACTTAGACTTACTTTAGTCACTCACGTGCTTCCGCCCGTAACAGCATGTGTTTCGCGACAGTTGTTTCAGTTGTGTGAAGTGTCAGGGAATTAAAATCGGAGATATTACATATCTTAAATTCGTAGCTTTGTTGGATTCGAACTGTTTTGATAAATTTTGTGAAAGCTTCCCTCAACATCTACTGTCAAAACTTTGCGCTTCAAATTTTGATACAGCTCGACTAAAAAATGAACTGAAGGTGCTTTATTCCCTTGATGAATACAAAAAGAAATCAGTAAGAGACATGTTACATAAAGTTGAATAAATTGGACATAGTGTTTAGTGAGGTGTACAAGTCAGCAGTCCTAATGTTGAAGTTCCCATCAACAAATGCAACTGCCAAAAGAAGTTTTTCTGCATTAAAAAGAATCAAGATTTAGTATCTTAGAGCCACATAAAGACGTGTACATTCAAGCAACTTGGCTGATTTGTCAATAGAGAAAAACATTCTTTTTAAATATGAAAAAGTATCTTTTTATGAAAACGTAACATTCAAGTTCACACAAAAAGAAAGAAGAATGGAGTTCATGTACAAATAAAGTATTCAGAAAAAGAATGGTGTTCGTGTACAAATAAGTATTAAAATCCTAATCCTCATAATTATTTGGTATCATGTTAGCAATAGCATGTATTAGGTGTGCAATTTAATTCTCGGCCACAGGCACGACATGTTGACAGCAAATTATAGCAAATCGAATATGTACCTAATCAGGGGAATAATCCCTGTCGTGTTGGATACATTTGAGCCATCAGTCAGGGAGATGCCGAATGCCACTGCGGAAAAAGAGGACTGTTTCGAGTTGATAAAGTCGTTAATACTTGTGTGGACCTCCTTGACAGAAGTGAAGTGTGTACCACTCAGGTGATGTTGCAGGGAGTGAAAGAGATGATAATCCGATGTGGTGAAGTCTGGAGAATACGCCGGGTGGGACAAAATCTCCCATCCCAGGTCGGTGATCGTGTTTAAAGTCATTTTCGCGGTGTGAGGACGCGTGTTATCCTGAAGCAATAGGACTGGCCTTTTGCCCTTGCCAGTGTATGGCCTTCTCGGGTCCATTGTGTCACTCACATGAATGAGTTGCTGACAATAACGCTCGGCATTGACTGTTTCACCAGGTTTGAGCAACTCATAGTGTACGACACCGCGCTGATCCCACCATATGCACAGCAACAACTTCCTGGGATGGATATTCGGTTTAGCGGTACTGGTGGTAGGCTGACCTAGATAAACCCACGATTTGCACCGTTTAGGATTATCGTAGAGGATCCACTTCTCATCACAGGTCAAAATCTTGTGGAGGAAATCCTTCTTGAATCTGGAGAGCAAGGACACAGCAACATCGTAGCGCCTAGACTTGTTCGCAGCTGTGAGTTGGTGGGGAACCCAACGGGCCTCCTTGTGAATCCGTCCAAGCTTGTGCAGTCGCTTTGCAATGGCTTGCCAAGTTCCTGGGCGAGCTCTGACTGTGTGCGACAGGGATTTGCGTCTAACAGTTGTTCCAGTTCCTCATCGTCAACTTTCTGTGGCTGTCCCAGACGTTCTGCATCACGGAGATCGAAATTTCCTTGCTTAAACAGCAGGAACCACTTCTTACACGTACTGTAGGACACAGCAGCTTCAACCCAAAGCAGCACAGATAATTTGCTGGGCACTTTTTTCACCTGAAACGCGAACAGGAGGCAGTGCCTCAAATGTTGCTTCTCGAACGACGTTGCTTTCACCGTCAACTTTCGTCCCATCTGTCACTACAGCTGTGAGCGGTTACGGTTGCAAAAAAAAAAAAAAAAAAACCATACTGGGTGTGTGTGTGTGTGGGGAGGGTGAGATAGCCCAGGTCTCGGAGATATGCCACTGCCCCCCCCCCCTCTCGGGGTTTAAAAGAACATTTTAATTATTTGCATTGTCTCATTTAATAAGTTGTGCAAAATTTGCATAAATTGCTCTCAGTGCTTCAATATTTGTATGTAATATTGTATTATCTTTTTCAGATCACCAGCTTAATAGGTTTCATATGCTGTCAGTCTCCTACCACGTATAGGTTTAATTCCCAGGTGGGATGGTATTCCTTTGTCTCAATGACAGCATTTTGGGTCTCTCTTGTGCTGCTTATTCTATATTTGTTTCACATTGTGGAAAAACTTCATTTCCTTCCTTGGTTAATTTCAGTAAGTATCACAGTTCAGAATACTTGATGCATGTTTTATTCTTTAGAGTTGTTTTATTTAAAAACAATGAAACATATTGAAGCAGTGTTAGAATTAGAAATAAATCTTCTACAGGCCTAGCGGAACTCTCCAATTTCCAAATCACTGGTCCACTAAAATGCCCACTGGTCTGTGCAAAAAGCAAAACACACTTACAGTGTATGTAGAAAATAACGTATCATTTCATTGGAGCTGTATATCGCAAATTTAGAACAATGTGCACATGTACTCCTTCAAACAGTACTAATGAATAAAATGCAAAACATGCTATGCAGTGGTATAAATTAAAACAAAAAAGAACTTCACTGGTCTGTAGAAAAGTTGGTAGTTCACTCATTTTTACTGGTCGAGAAATAACACAAATATCAATATTGACAAAAGTCACCAGACACCCCTTCAAAAGCAAATGAACGGGTTCGCTGCATTGTTAAGATGCACGGTACAGGTGCAAACGGTATAATAACAAACCTGCAGCTGACCGCGATCATATCGCACTGTGAGATTGAGTGAAAATGTTGCGGCGGGAGAGAACAGACTTTCAAAAAGGAAAGATTGTTGGTTGTTATAGTAGTGGGTTGTCCATAAGAGAAACTGAGAGGCGTTTAAACATATCCAAGTCAACTGTTTTGGATGTACTGAATAAGTGGATGACACGTGGCATGCTTGAAGCACCAAAACATACAGGCAGACCAAAGAAAATCAGTGATAGAGGACGTCGAAGCCTCAGGAGAGTCGTTACAGCTAATCGATGGAGTACTGCACAAGACCTCAGTGTACAATTGAGTAAAAATGCTGGAACCTCGGTATGTACACATACCATTCGCAGAGAATTTCATTCCATGGGTTACCGTGGTCGTGCGGCTTCTCATAAGACTTTCATCTCCACTCGGAATGCTGGTCATAGTTTAGCATAGTGTAAAGAACATTTATCGTGGACCGTAGATCAATAGAAACCGGTCATATAGACTGATGAATTCAGATACATAATCTATCAGTCTGATGGCCGTGTGTGGGTATGGCGGGAGCCGGGGAACGCTATTTACCACAGTGTACTGTTCCTACAGTCAAATTTGGAGCTGACAGTATACTCGTGTGGGAGTGTTTTTCGGGTTATGGTCCCGGCCCATTGGTTATCGTAGACATCCCTGTTAACCAGCACGTCTACCTCGATATTCTGGACAATTATGCCTTACCAACTCTGTGGCAGTACTATGGAACCGAGCCTTGTTGGTACCAATGCACCAAGCCATATAAAACATGGACTGTTACGTCGTGGTTTGATGATAATTCCGTATCGTGTGTAGTCTGGCCAGCAGAGCCCTGATCTTAATCCCATAGAGTACCTATGGGATGAATTAGAGTGCCGCATAAGAAGTTTGTCACCAAGGCCTACTGCTAAGCAATAGTTAGCGGCAGCATTATGTACTGAATGGAAGCACATACCTATCACTGTGTTCCAAAACCTTGTCGAAAGCATGTCTCGAAGGGTCAGTGCATGCATTAAGGCCAAAAGGTGGACCGACACCGTACTAATGTATGTCAATAAATGCTATGTTGTGTTTCTCTTCTAGGTGTCCGGTGACTTTTGTCAATATAGTATATGTTGTATGCACACGGTGCTAGTATCTACGAAGGTCCTCTGATTATAAGGACACTGATCTGAAGCACACTTAAGTGCACTAATTATGAAGCATTTTACAACATACCAAAATCCTCCTTCATGGAATACCTTGCTTCAGGTGCAGGAAGTTTCCTCTCGTGGATAGGAAGAAAGATGGGCAAAGCCAGAGTATAAATGGTTCTTCGACCTCCAGTTGGAAAACCTTATAAAAGACCCATACTCTGAGGTTTACTACTTCTGCAGAAAACTGACGCGCTGGCTTGATTAAAATATTTTGGCTAGGACACCTCGGTTTCCTACGATCCAAAATTTTCATCAAATTTAAATATGGTTTGCAATTTCGATATTCAGTTTTTTTAGTAGTAAATATCTGAATTTTCAAAAATCCATAGTGAAACCTGGATTATTTAAAAAAAACTGCCATAACGAAACCTGGATATTTTGAAATCTGGTTCAGTTCTCTATGAACTTACAAATTCAAAAAAAAAAAAACAAAAAAACTTACTGGCCATCCAGGCCAGTAACATAAATTTTTCAAGTGGTCCGATGGAATTTTTACTAGCCAGCGGACCACTGGGTAATTCGAACACTGTTGAAGTAATATTTTGAAATGCATCTCAGTTGCTAGCTTCCAGACTTCCCTCCCCATGCACTTAATTAGTATCATTCTCTACTGAGGAATGGTGAGTTCTTACACTTTAGAAGAGGTACAAGAACATATCATATCTGCAGTGGATGTAAAAAAAAAATCGTAATTCTCTACATGTGAGGGTCATATCAAAAGTTTTGCACACTCTGGGTTATCTCTTTAAAAAACGAATTTATTTCACAACATACCTTTACTGGCCTTCGAAGTAATATTTATGTTTTTTTATGACAGAGGCCCAACGTTTGGGTAAGTCTTGTATTTCAGTCAGGTCACCTTCATTGTTGAAGTTTCGGATTACTCGGGTCATCTCAACATACTTTTACAGGCCTTCGAAGTAATCTCCATGTTTCTTTATGACAGCGGCCCAACGTTTTGGCAAGTCTTGTATTCCAGTCAGGACACCTCCATTGTTCAGGCGTCGGATTACTCAGGTCACCTCAACATACCTTTACAGGCCTTCGAAGTAATCTCCATGTTTGTTTATGACAGGGCCCAACGTTTGGGCAAGTCTTGTATTCCAGTCAGGACACCTCCATTGTTGAAGTGTCGGATTACTCGGGTCACCTCAACATACTTTTACAGGCCTTCGAAGTAATCTCCATGTTCGCCGCCCCGGTGGCACAGTGGTCTAAGCGATGGCCTCTGATCATTCGTCCATAAGGGGTCCGGGTTCGAATCCCGGTCAGGCATGGATGTTGTGTTTGTCTTAAGGTACTGGCTCTCTCGCTTTCCTGGAACTAGTGACCCAAAATTAGGGACGGGCGACTACTTATGGCCCATTGAGTTGCTCACAGTGGTCGTTAAACCTACAATAAAAAAAAAAAAAATTCCATGTTTGTTTATGACAGAGGCCCAACGTTTGGGCAAGTGTTGTATTCCAGTCAGGACACCTCCATTGTTGAGGTGTCGGATTACTCGGGTCACCTCAACATACTTTTACAGGCCTTCGAAGTAATCTCCATGTATGTTTATGACAAGGCCCAACGTTTGGGCAAGTTTTGTATTCCAGTCAGGGCACCTCCATTGTTGAGGTATCGGATTACTCGGGTCACCTCAACATACTTTTACAGGCTTTCGAAGTAATCTCCATGTTTCTTTATGACAGCGGTCCAACGTTTGGGCAAGTCTTGTATTCCAGTCAGGACACCTCCATTGTTGAGGCGTCAGATTACTCGGGTCACCTCAACATACTTTTACAGGCCTTCGAAGTAATCTCCATGTTTCTTTATGACAGCGGCCCAACGTTTGGGCAAGTCTTGTATTCCAGTCAGGACACCTCCATTGTTGAAGTGTCGGATTACTCGGGTCACCTCAACATACTTTTACAGGCCTTCGAAGTAATCTCCATGTTTCTTTATGACAGCGGCCCAACGTTTGGGCAAGTCTTGTATTCCAGTCAGGACACCTCCATTGTTGAAGTGTCGGATTACTCGGGTCACCTCAACATACTTTTACAGGCCTTCGAAGTAATCTCCATGTTTCTTTATGACAGCGGCCCAACGTTTGGGCAAGTCTTGTATTCCAGTCAGGACACCTCCATTGTTGAGGCGTCGGATTACTCAGGTCACCTCAACATACTTTTACAGGCCTTCGAAGTAATCTCCATGTTTCTTTATGACAGCGGCCCAACGTTTGGGCAAGTCTTGTATTCCAGTCAGGACACCTCCATTGTTGAAGTGTCGGATTACTCGGGTCACCTCATTAGAAACATCCTGGGTCGTACTGAATCGTTTCCCGCGGAGTAGCTTCTTCAGTTTTGGGAACAAGTCATAGTCTGGTGGGCTCATGTCAGGACTGTATGGCACTTGGGGAAGCAATTCTCATCCATACTTTTCCAGAATGTCTCTTACAGTCATGGCAACATGCAGCCTCTCGCTGTCCTGCAAAATAATGACACCAGCTTTCAGCATGCTTTGGTGAATCTTTGTGCGCAAAACATTTTGCAGAAACCTTTTGTAGTATTCTGCCGTTACAGTGGTCCCCTCAGACACTCTTCTCTTGCTATCACTCCAGCCTTCTCATAAGCCTTATAATCACCATCAGCTTAACTTTCAATTGTTAATGACAGTATTTTTTCTGGTGACGTGATTCTGAATGTTTCCTCTGAGTGGACTGAGATTTCAGTTCTGGTTCAAAATGTTGTATCCAAGTTTCATCTATGGCAGCAGTTTTGTCTAAACACTGCTCACCTTCTGTCTCGTACTTCTGGAGCAATTCTGCGATCCCTTTGCGAACTGCTTGCTGTTCTTCACTCAGATTATGCAGAACCCGTTTGGCAGTGCCGCCCCGTTGGTGTAGTGGTCTAAACGATGGCTTCTGATCCCCCGCCGAGATGAGTCCGGGTTCGAATCGCGGTGAGGCATGGATGTTGTGTTTGTCCTACGGCCCTGGCTCTCTCCCTTTCCTGGAACCAGTTACCCTAAATTAGGGACAGGCAACTGCTTATAGCCCACTGAGTTGCTCACGGTGGTCATTAAACCTCCAATCAAAAAAATAAAATAAAATAAAATTTGGCAGCCACTATTCTCTTCTGTAATTTTTCAGTTAAGATTCTGAAAACCGAAGTGCTTGACATGTTTGCTTCATATTCAATCTCTTCACACGTTTTCCGCCGATCTTCTTCCAAAATGCTGTTGACGATAACCACAGAAGTGTCCATTGTCTCTGATGGTCTGTCGCTTCTTCGTTCGTCTTCGACGCGTTCTCGACCTTAGCCCACCGTGACGCTGTGCTACCACCCTTGTAGCAGAATCACGGCAACAGGCGATGTACGTCGCAGATTTGTTTCAGTCCTGCAGACAAAAACGACATCCCCAGAACCCTATTAGATCATCTTGTCGACTCCCTATCATAGATGCGAGTTTTCTGCATTTCAAAATTTCTGAAAGCGCTAGTTACACGTATTGAGAATTTCTTCCGGAATCGTAATTTTTTTCTTGCAAAGGATGATGTACATTGCAGATTTATTTTGTACTCGTACCTGTAGAATAATCGCGGCGGCGTACATCACAGGTTTATTTTGTACTCATCCCCGTAGATGAATCGCGGCGACGGCCGACGTACATCACAGGTTTATTTTGTACCTACAACCCAGCAGAGTCGCAGAATATAGATGTGCACACGTACACAGTACGCGGATAGTTTCCAAATTATTAGCAGATTTTGCAGATAGTTTTGGCTTGTAGATTAAAAAAATAAAAATGTTATTTACAGCAATTAAAGCACTTAAGGCTTTACTCAGATTAATATACCCTGGCGGAAAGTGCAAAAAAGAACACCAAGAAGGAGACGTCTGATACCAACGAAATTCATACAGCATAATAACGGAATACAGAGGATAACGTGATCAAAACATTATGGCAAAATACAGCTGTATTTGCTGGTAAACTGAAAAATAACATTTCCATGTAAGCATGGTTAGTACGAGGTTGAACCGCCATGAACTGCATCACACTGTGCAATTCTGGCATGGAGTCTGTCGTACAGATGTTGGATGTAAGTTTGGGGTATTGAGTTCCAAGCATCCTATACCTGGACGCGTAAATCGGCGATGGTCGTGGCTGGCCGTGGAGACCGTATAAGTCGTTGTCCCATAAAATCCCACACTTGCTCAATGGGGGACAAATCCAGTGAACGTGCAGGCCATGGAAGTTGTCTCACATCCTGAAGTGCATGTTGCGTTGCACGTGCCATGTGTGGGCGTGCGTTATCTTGCTGAAAAACATCACGATGGACTGACCTTACAAATGGCACAACAATGGGCTGAATGATGTTGTTGATGTAGGAGGTGCTGTTTAACGTACCCGGTACAAACACTAGTTGTGTACGGGAGTGATAGCTGATCACTCCCCACACCAGGAGACCAGGTGTAGGCCCTGTGTGTTGCTGGCGGATGCAAGAAGGGTGGAGACGCTCCCATGCGCATCTGCGAACACGCATACGGCCATCAGAGGCTCCCAAGCAGAATCTGCTTTCATCGCTGAACACGACAGATCGCCATTGCGTTCTCCAGTGCAGACGTTGGCGACACCACTGCAGCCATTCCTGACGGTGGGCTGGAGTCAGAGGTACACATGCCAGAGGCACCCGTGTACGTAGTCCTGCATCCAGTAGACAGTTGTGGATTGTTCGCACAGTCACCTCAGGTGCAACGGCAGCTCGGATTTGCATCGCAGTGGATGTTCTGCTTGACAACGCCGCTCTTCTTATGCGTCGATCGGTCCGCTCATCAGTCTGTCTGTGACTCCCTGTTCCACGTCTTCTTGTGTACCACCACCGATACTTCCCATCCAATTCGCTCCGCAATACGACGATACGACCACCCGGCCTTGCAGAGTCCACCTAGACGACCTCGCTCAAAGTCCGATAACTGTTGAAATCGTACACAGCTTCCATGTCCAGGCATTGCAGCTTCTTCAGGGTCTTCGCACGTGTCCGTACGCCGACGACTGATTACATTCACTTTGCCGTACTCCTTAAATACCACAGACGATAATTTGCATATTATGCCATGCTGTGGCATAAGCGCTCACCGGTTGGTCCCGAAATTAACATCACACCTACGTAAACTCAACCCAATTAACATATGTAAATTTCATGATCGTCCGCCAATTCCTTCTTGGTGTTCTTTTTTCACTTTCCGCCAGTGTATTTTAAGCAAATGAAGAAAATTTGTTCTATAAAATTTTCTCCCACTAACCTGTGCAGCTTGGCAGCTGTTGGTCAACTGCTGAGTTGTACGAGTGTGTGATTGACAGAGAGGTGGTTTATCTACTCCCGAGTTTCACCCTCCCCCTCCTCTCCACACCGTGTTTGTGACAAACAATCGGCTTTAGTGACAAAACCAAACATCGCCCCATTCAGTAACGATGCAATCCTTTTTTGCTCGCTCTTAGTATTCAGAAAAGGTTACTTACTGTTTGTTTGATTTTTAGAGCCAGGGCACACTTAATTTAATAACAAACATAAGTAGGTTGTTAAACTAATGCACTCTTTTACTATCAGTGGCAGTGTTATTCTAAGCGATCGGCCAAGTTTGAACACTTTCGTTTTCGGGATGCATTGATCAAGTTACCGCTGTTCTGTAGAATCTCACACCTCTCTTCACCGTTGCTAAGCAGGGGCAGCGATATCCTTTTTCAATAGTCTGTCCTTTTCCCTCTTCATGCCCCCATCGAGAATTGAGCATGGTCATAGGTCACGACACAGTGAAACTTAAACTACTGGCCGAAGTGTTCATCTCTTTCCGCTGGGTGATTTACCAGCAGAGCAGTCAAGGCCGTATCGACAGATCTAAAACGGACTTTTGAGACATCCTTGCGAAATGAGTTTTTCTGTTAGTGAATAAAAAAAACTCGTACATATAAAATCAAGAAAATTCTTAGCAATAATTTTCTTCTGTACCAGTAACACCCGGAAAATGATTAAATATACAACTGCAAATGAACTGATGGCGCAAGGGGCTAAGTATGCGCATTTCCATAAGGCATCAAAATTTTGGTTTTCAACCTATCAGAAATATTTTCTGTGTATAGTTCCACCCCTAATTTCGACCTAAATATTTAATTAGAAAAAGTTGACCTATACACAAGTACATATGGTACTCATTTCCAATCCTCCACAGTAAAGTTTTGGTGCCTCTGTGCCCATTGATAACGTTCGACTTTGTGATTTGCTGTTAAAAGAGGCTTCTTCCGTGGTACTCTGCTCCAGGTGTCCATCGCATGCAGTTCTCGTCGCAATGTCCTTTGGGAAATTGGTTGGAGTGGAGAAATTGGTTTGGGAAATTGGTTGACTGTTTGGAGCAATTGCTGCCTGGTTTGAAACTTATTTGCAGTTGCTAGGCATGAAGCAGTATGGCGGTCCCTGTTGGTGAGAATCATTTTCTAGCCACAGTTACGTCACCAATGATCTGTTGACTGCGAACTGCACCGCTGTTTGTTGACCCGCTGGTCAGTACGCTTCAACACACCAACAAAGTACGCGACTTCATTCACTTTGTGTCCATGGGCATGGCCAAACACGATTTGTGATTTGCTGTTAAAAGAAAAATTGGCTGGAGTGGACTTTTCATTGATTGTTTGGAGCAATTGTTGCATGGTTTGAAACCTATTTGCAGTTGCTAGGCATGAAGCAGTATGGCGGTCCCTGTTGGTGAGAATCATTTTCTAGCCACAGTTACGTCCCCGATGATCTGTTGACTGCGAACTGCACCACTGTTTGTAGACCCGCTGGTCAGTACGCTTCAACACACCAACAAAGTACGCGACTTCATTCACTTTGTGTCCATGGGCATGGCCAAACACGTTGGCTCCTTTTTGCCACTCAGTCATGTCTGTGTTAAGACCCACATTGCAGACTAACTTCAACACACACATTGCTCTTCACCACTGCGTGAGACAGAATTGATCATGTAGACCACGTCAGTGCTATTTATCTCCCACCAATGCTATCACGGCACCCTCTGTGCAACCGGTAACTTCGTATTGTCATTTCTGTTAAATGTGACTCATTTTTTGTCTGGTGTGCTTACATCTTGGCCAGATCAGTACATTTTTCAAAGGTTGGCTTCTAGAGAGGTCTGTTGTAGGATTTTAGCCTGATGAGACAGGTTGGGGTGGAGAAGAATAATCAGAGTGAAAAAGCCTTATTTCTATATAAATATTCCATACTGAAATAAATATTTCTCAGAAACTTGTTTTGATCTCAGTGTTCTTTCAAATGTTCAAACTTGGGAGAATAATGAGCTCACCAAAAGTAGTATAAATTCTTGTTTTATTGATTTGAGTAACATCTAGAACTAACTCTTAAGTTTTTCTTGGTCAGTGTAAGATTCTGTTTGCCATGAGTAAAATAAATAAGCTTGTGGACTAATCTTGTATTACTTCCAGGTTTCTTGTTGTAATCTGTAAAATGAACTGTAATGTCTGTTACATTATTATTTTTTCTTTATATTTAGGAACTGGGATACTGTGGTATATGGGCAGTGTTTTATTTAATTGCTGGCATTGTTTCAGCCACTATTTCAGGCTCTGATGGGGCCTATGGAGCAGCAGCGGTAAGTATTATTAATTTTAAGATGGCATTTTGCTTACTTTGTGTAATGTTAGAAATGAAGTAGTAGCTATATCTGGTTTAATATATACTCGTGTACCAGCTGGAAGTTTTTTTAACTATGAGGTCTGTCTGGAGAGTATCCAGCCATTAAATATTTAAAAAAGAGTAGCTGATCTTAGAAAATGGTGATTTAGTCCCTTTCAAAGTACTCCCCTTGGGACCTCTCACACTTATCCCAACATCCATTCCACTTTTCAGAAATCTGCAGAGTCCTCCTTCGAGATCACCATCAGCTTCCTCGTCGTGTTCTTAATCTCGTCCATGGTCTCAAATCTCATCCCTTTCAATGTCGATTTTAACTTTGGGAAAAGCCAGAAGTTGCAGCAAGCCAAATCTGGGCTGTAGGGGGGGGGGGGGGAGACAGACCTGGGTCTGAGATGTTTTGCCAAAAAACCCTGCACGAGACAAGAATGGACAAGCTCATTATTCTGATGAAGCTGCCAGTCACCACTTGCCCACAGCTGCAGCCATTTTCTTCTTCCTGCATCCCTCAGCCAGCAAAAAACTTCGATGTGGTACTCCTTATTTATTGTCTGGCTACTAGGAGCATAACTTGTGCTGAACAACACCTTTACCATAAAAAGCACAGTCAAAAAATAACTTTGACTTTGCTCTGACTTTGCCTTCTTGGGATGTGGAGACTCAGGCGACTTCCATTGGGAAGACTGGGCTTTCATTTCAGGTGACTTCAATTGGGAAGACTGGGCTTTTGTTTCAGGTGACTTGCATTGGGAAGACTGGGCTTTTGTTTCAGGTGACTTCAATTGGGAAGACTGAGCTTTTGTTTCAGGTGACTTGCATTGGGAAGACTGGGCTTTCGTTTCAGGTGACTTCAATTGGGAAGATTGGGCTTTTGTTTCAGGGGACTTGCATTGGAAAGACTGGGCTTTTGTTTCAAGTGACTTCAATTGGGAAGACTGCGCTTTTGTTTCAGGTGACTTCAATTGAGAAGGCTGAGCTTTTGTTTCAGGTGACTTCAATTGAGAAGACTGAGCTTTTGTTTCAGGTGACTTGCATTGGGAAGACTGGGCTTTCGTTTCAGGTGACTTCAATTGGGAAGATTGGGCTTTTGTTTTATCATGCTTAGACTTTGTGGTGCATTCTTTAGACATGGAGACTCTGGCGACTTGCATTGGGAAGACTGGGTTTTTGTTTTAGGCGACTTGCTTTGAGGAGACTGGGTTTTTGTTTTATATGACTTTCTTTAGGAAGATTGGGCTTTTGTGTCATCATGCTCTGATTTTGCTGTGCCTTCTTTGGACTTGGAGACTTAAGCGATTTCCATTGGGAAGATTAGGCTTTTGTTTCAAGTGACTTGCATTGGGAAGACTGGGCTTTTGGTTCAGGTGACTTCAATTGAGAAGACTGAGCTTTTGTTTCAGGTGACTTGCATTGGGAACACTGGGCTTTCATTTCAGGTTACTTCAATTGGGAAGATTGGGCTTTTGTTTCTTCATACTCGGACTTTGCGCCTTAGAGTAACACTGATGTTCTTCAAGGAGCCTTTCAACCTTTATTCTTTTCATCACAGGCCTCTTCCTGTTCCTTTGTCTCCAACCAATATTCAGTTTCACTTGGGACACTAACAAGTAATGATCAGAGCCAACATCTGCACCTTTCATCCCATGAGTGTCAACAACTAAGTGTTTCAGGTGTTGATCGTAAACAACAAAATCTATTGCACTCTTTTGTCCCAGAGTACGATTTTCCCAAGTGTAATGTGTGGATATACTTGAAAAATGTATTAGATACACACAATCCATTCTCAATGCAGAGTTCAGTTAACCTTTCACCATTGTCATTCACACAAGGATCTTTAAACTTACCCAGAACACTATCAGAAATCCCATTCTGAACACCTACTCTAGCCTTGAAATCTCCTGCTATAATAACTTTCTCTTTAGCACCAAACTGGCTCAAAACAGCTTTTATCTCACTCCAGAAATCTTCCTTCCTACCAGAAGCTTGTGAGTCACAAGGAGCATACATTACAACAATAACTATTCTCTGAAGTTTCACTTTTAAACAAATACAAAGAATACACAGTAATAGCTTATTGGGGTGTCTAATGTCCATGCTGTCTTTAATTCACGTGCATAGCAAATATTGGCAATATAAGGCAGCTTATTTTTTCGAGGTTTGCCTTGTTCTTATGACATTTCTTGCACATCATTAGCAGGGTGTTTTGTACCTTCCAGCTGGGTAAATTGCTCTTTTCTTCTTCTGTTCTGTACATTACATACTTATACAGGGTGTTTCACTCGCTGCGTTATTCAGCATCTTTGCAATAACTGTAAGAGGAACGAAGAGAAGATATCGTAACGAAATCTGAACTGGACTTACCTTAGGCTGTGAGAAAGCAAAACGGAAGCGCCGTGGGCGTGGTCAGAGAGAAGTGGTGGCGCTAGTGTATCGCAACTTCTCATCGCCTGCCGGACGAGCGGGCATCTGTCAGTTTACTGAGTCAGCCAACACAGTACGGTCATTGTTTTGCCGCTCGTGAAACAGTACGGTTGTGTGTGTGTGTTATCGGAGAACAGAAAACGTTGAAACGAACTGGTATACTCTAGAAGAGCGAGTGCATATTGTGCAGACGTACTGGCAGACTAAATCGTTGAAGTTGTGTCAAAAAGAATTCGTTAAGAGGTTTGGAGGTCGGAAACCACCATCAAATCCCCGCATTTTGGCCTCCAGCAGGATGGAGCAACATGCCATACTTCCCGTGCCAGCATGGCCGAAATTGAGTCATTTTTCGAGAACAGAGTCATTTTGAAGGGACTTTGGCCTCCGCTGTTGCAAGATTTGACGCCGCTCGATTACTTTCTCTGGGACTATCTGAAAGGCAGAGTTTACGGCAATAATCCATGATCCATCGCCGCATTGAAATCCAACATCATTCAAGAAATTCAGACAATTCCTGGGGACATGCTGACCCGAACCTTCCAAAATATCATGTTCAGCTCTGCCTAGACTCAAATGGTGACCATTTTCGACACATGTTACGATGCCATCTCCTTTCTCACAGCCTAAGGTAAGTCCAGTTTAAATTTCGTTACCATATCTTCATTCCTCTTCCAGTTATTGCAAAAATGCCGGGTAAAGTAACGAGTGAAATGCCCTGTATGAACAGAGACCTGCTATCATCATCATTGTCAACCATTATCAATCCACCGCTGAACAAAGGTCTCCCCAAGTTTCTTCCACAACGGTCTGTTTTGTGCCAGTCTCCTCCATGTTACTCCTGCATATTTTCGAATTTCATCCATCAATCTCACACGTGGTCTTCTCCCGGGTCTTTTCCTGTCCCTTGGAATCCAGTCTAAAATTTCAGCTGTACATCGATGGTCTGTCCTATTGCCATTCCAGGGATTTTACTCTGATCGTGATGCCTTCCACTCATGTCATTTTTCTGATCCACGAATTCCTCATCTTATCTCTCCTGGTTACACCGAGCATGCATCTCTCCATGCTGCTTTGAGTTGTCTGCAGTCTTTGTATGTCTCTTTTAGTTAAGGTCCACGTCTCTGCACCATACGTAAGCACTGGAAGGATGCATTGGTCAAACACTTTTCTTTTAAAACATAATGGCATATTGCTCTTGAAAATTATACTGTTTCTTCCAAAAGCTCCCCAGGCAAGTTTTATATGCCGATTAATTTCTTCATCGATGTGACCCTCACTTGATATCTGCTGTCCAAGATAAACGTACGTATCTGTTATCTCCAGCTTTTCTCCATCAATTGATAAATCTTCATTTCTTGTAAAAGCGTTGTACATCACTTTTGTCTTCTGAAAGTTCATTTTTAATCCCACTTCTTTACTCCTGTCAGCAAGTTCCTGGATCATACTCTACAGCTCTGATGAGGTAGTTGCAAAAATGACTACGTCATCAGCAAAACGAAGGTGAGTTAGATAA
The DNA here is from genome assembly GCA_039090855.1 of Macrothele yani. Classification (NCBI taxonomy): domain Eukaryota; kingdom Metazoa; phylum Arthropoda; class Arachnida; order Araneae; family Macrothelidae; genus Macrothele; species Macrothele yani. The sequence continues at coordinate 61,600,819 of CM077032.1, read as the reverse complement.
TCTCCATTAATCTTTATCCCTTTGTTTTACCAGTTCAGTGATTGAAAGACATTTTCCAATGTGGCATTAAAGAGTTTGGGAGATATAGTGTCGCGTTGTCTCACTCCCTTTCCAATTTTTATGTGTGTTGTATTTTTAAACAGCCGAATCTTTGCACTTGCATTTTCATAGATGTTATTAATAATATTAATGTATGCATCTTCAATACCGCACGATTTCAAAGCCATTGTAACTGAAAAACGATTTTATAAAATGAACTATATGAGCTTATATATATACTTATATGAGCATAGACCTTCTCATATAAGTATGTAATGTACAGAACAGAAGGAGAAAACAGCAACTTACCCTGCTGGAAGCTACAAAACACCCTGCTAATGATGTTCAAGAAATGTCATAAGAACAAGGCAAACCTCAAAAAAATAAGCTGTCTTATATTACCAAAATTCAAAGAATTCTCTCATGTAAGCAGCTGTAGTGAATCAAGTTGTTCTTCATCTTTTCACTTCAAATTTCACCTACACCAGCCTGTCCTATCATGTTATCCATCATTCCAGATGACACACTCACCAGTCCATTCACTATGTACTTCTATCTCAACAGTCTATTAGCCTCTCAAAATCCGCACCACTTGCTACATCACTTTTGGACTGTCACATACATACTTGGATGGCATTCCTTTTCTGTTATGAATTACTGCGTTATTGAGACATGTACACTGAAGAGCAATTGAATTAGAGATACCTGTCTAGTAACGTGTAGCACCACCTTTTACCTTGATGACGACGGCGATTCGTATCGGCATGGACTCGACAAGACACCGGAAGCATTGGGAAGCCATACGGATCCACGACCCCTGAACAAGCTCCCACAGTTCACGAAGATTTGATGTAGGGGGGTCAGAGTCTCAAACATCTCTCTCGATGGCATCCCAGATGTGACCTAGCTGCCCAAGGAAGCGAGGTCACGTTGGTGGAGTGTTCATCATCCAACCATTTGGATGCAATTTGGGAGCTGCATTGTCTTGTTGCAGGATGAGATCCCCAGTGGGATGTTGAAGACGCACAAACGGGAGCTAATGGTCGTCCAGGATATCCCGATAACGTTGACCTGTGATGACGATGTCACACGTACCAGGGGTCCCATTTCAGTCCACATAAACAGTCCCCAGACGAGAATGCCACTCCCACCAGCTTGAAGAGTACCCTGCTGGCAAGAAGGATCCATCGCTTCATGTGGTTTGCACCGTACTCGTATCCTGCCATCCGCATGTACCAACGTGAATATCGACTCTTTGCCGCCCCGGTGGCGCAGTGGTCTAAGGCGCTGGACTCTGATCATTCGTCCGTAAGGGGTCCGGGTTCAAATCCCGGTCAGGCATGGATGTTGTGTTTGTCTTACGGCACTGGCTCTCTCCCTTCCCTAGAACCAGTGACCCTAAATTAGAGACGGGCGACTGCTTATAGTCCATTGAGTTGCTCACGGTGGTCGTTAAACCTTTAAAAAAAAAAAAAAAAAAAAAAGAATATCGACTCATCAGTCCAGACAACATTTTTCCACATGTCTAGGGTCCAGTGGCGATGTTCCCGCGCCCATGCTAATTTTTGCACCCTGTGATGTGCGGTCAGCAGTGGTACCCTTGTGGGACGATGGCTTCTGTACCCCATAGCGAGGAGATGGTTCTAGATGGTGTGGCTGCTTACATGTTTTTGTGCACCAGCGTTAAATTGCCGAGTGATTTCTTGCACTGTGTCCCATCTGTCCGCTGTTACAATGCGAGCTAGCCGACGACTAGCCGACGATGACCCCGCCCATCCACACACTGTTGTTCACGGCAGTTGGCCCTTGCAGGGATGGTTTTACTGGATTTGATGTACTCACAGTGCACCCGTGACACAGTGGCTCGTGGAACTCTCGGTGACTTCCGAGATGAAGTGACCCATTCGTTGGGCCCCGACAATTTGCCCATGATCAAATGCACTTAGATCCTTCGTCTTACCCATACTGCGTCCGACTCTTACTGATTCCCAACGCATCACTCCTTATATTGTCGGATCGCAGCATACGCCATGTCATTTTCATTTACAGGCCCGCCCACAGTGCCAGTTTTGCATAACGCCAGCTGTCTCTAATTCAATTGCTCTTCAGTGTGTGTCCAAATGTCATTTAGAACTCTGGCTACTGATATTCTTTATTTGTCCTTTACTTTCAGTGAGTTGGCAACATCAACAATCTACAAAAATGTTGATGGTAAATAATAAATGATTAAACTAAATGTCTTGTCTTATTTTGTTTTTGTAAAGGAAAAAACATCAAAGGTTTGATACTTTATGTAGAAAAAGGCCTGAGATAGGATAAGGAAATAAAAAGGAGAGATTACTTGTGTTGCATTTTTCAAATTTAATGAACTTGCATATTATATTGCTCACTCTTTTTCATACTGGTATGTCATAATGTACTTATTTTGAAAAAAAAAGGTTGTGCATTAGAAAAGTTAAGTGGCTTGAACTTTTTCAGTAAAATGTATTCAATTTATATGTATTTTGTGTACCTATGTTAATGTACAGTATATTATTTCATGTACAATCAAATATAAATGTAGAAAATAAATTTTAAAAAATGTAAAAAAAAAGAATTAAAACTGTGGGATGAACGGAATGTCTGTAAGGGGTAAAGAGGAGGCCATTTTTTTTAAATAAATATATTATAACATGCTTTTAACATGTTAAAAACAGATTTAAGCTGAAAACAAGCACCTTTAATCCGAAAACATGAGAGCTTCACCCCCAAACCCCCAACCAGGTTGCTCCCCTATACCTCACCGGTACTTTTCAGATGTTCTTTTCTTTTTTGATACACTAATGTCCATACCAACTATATTTAAACTCTGTCATGTGGATTTTGCATTATTCCTGATTTTGTGTTTGTCACATTAATTTTGGACACAAATGTACATAATAAATGTTGGGATGTAATTAGCATAATTTTTTTGTCATATTATTCGCACCTGCGCATAATCTGCAGACCGCAAAATTCACGTAAAAGTTTTTTTTTTTCCTTCGTATAATCTGCAAACTGTGGCATGCAGGGAAAAAAATCGCCATATAATCCGCACATCATACACTGCTGGCCACCCAAAATGCAACACCAAGAAGGACACGAGATTGCAAAGCCAGATTTACTCGACACATAACAACAAATACAAAGACGAAACGATTGAGCTTACTGGCCCGTGCGACTTGCGGAACACGCAGACATCAATAGTTCGTGTGGCCCCCATGGCTGGCAATAATGGCCGCTACACACCGCGGCATTGAACGAAAGAGGCTTTGGATGTGGCGGGCCACGGCAGCAGTGACACCTGGTGGGCCGTGAAGAATTGTTGCACGATGCGTACCACGTGCGGGCGCGCATTGTCCTGTTGAAACCTGGCTGCTGGCAGGTCCGGCACGTAAGGGAGAAGTACAGGCTCCAAAACATCGGAGATGGTGCGGTGGCTGTTGATTGTACCGGCGATGCGTACCAGAGGGGTACGGGTGTCATATCCAATTACGCTCCAAACCATAATGGCAGGCGACGGGCCGGTATGGCGATGCATAATGCAGGTGTCATACAGTTTGGCAGCGGTGCCGTCACACGCGTATCCGACCATCGTGGTGTTGCAGGCAGAAGCAGGATTCGTCGGAGAAAACAATGTCGTGCCATTCCGTAGTCCAGGTGCGGCGTTCAACGGCCCACTGCCGCCGCACTCGCCGGTGGGGTAACGTCAATGGTAATGGGAGCAATGGACGCCGTGTGCGACAAGTCCCCGCTCCTGCAGACGATGTCGAACGGTACGTGCTGACACAGGTTGTTGCGCAACACACCCTAATTCTTGTGCTAACGTTCGTGATGTGGTGATGCGAGCCGTCAACGCCCGCCGCACAGCATGCCAGTCCTCTCGTTCGGTGGCGTGTCGCAGCTGCGGGCAATCGCTCGTGTCGGTCCGTCCGTCCGTCCGTCCCTCCTGCACCCACCGAATCCATACTCGCCTCACTGTGGCTGGATGTCGTCCCACATGGGCGGCGATGTCTCGGTACGATAAACCGCTGTCGCGATAAGCCACTATTCGTCCTCTGTCGAACTTCGAAACGTGCTGGAATGACTGCCGTATTCTGCGACGAGGCATCAGGAAGCTTCCCACGCACAGGTCCGGCAGCACACCACTCTTCCACTACTTACACCCCGCCTTCTGTGCACCCTTCTTATAGTGGTTCTCGGTGGCGTGCCGGGCGCACATGATTTGCATATGCCCTGCAATGCTAATTGTTTACATTTCCTGTCGCAGGCAACGCACGCATGCTGCGAATTTCAGGCCAATCAGATACTTCCTTCTTGGTGTTGCATTTTGGGTGGCCAGCAGTGTAGATGTTGAACCGGAAGTGGAATTTCCGACAGAAAAGTTGGTCACATCATGACCCATGAGTCCTAAGAAGTAAGAGAAAAAAAAAACGATTTTATTAAATGAAGAAATTTATTTTTAAAGGTTAATTTTTCATATTTTTATCTCTGGACAGATAAAGGGTTTGGCATCCATACATCACGCTGATGCAGCTCCAGAGTATTGCATTACATCTCGTCAATGATGAAAGACTGACACAGAACAAGTCATAGAAATGCTGTATGTACTCGCGTATAAGTCGAAAGTTTTTGGAGGAATTCCTGCTTTGAAAGTTGGGGGATCGGCTTATACGTGGGCCAATAAAAAACTTCTGTGAATTCTCCAGCGGAATTTACCGACAGATTTGTTTACATTTTAGACCACGGCGCAGAGGCTTTCCGCATGTTACTACTGCCTTATTGTGTTCTGATCTCAAAACTGTCGTGCAGTGACGCGATCATATCCTCAATTCGATCCACCACTTTTAAGTTTAAATTCGGCAGTGTAACTGAAATGTTTCCTTTTCAAAGACGTCACGAATAGCAATAAAGGAAAATAGCAGCAACGACGGTCAAAATGGCGAAAGACGAATTAAACACAAGGCAGCGCACAAAATCCGAAAGGAGGAACGCATAGGTTTCATGCAGCAAGCGCTGTGTGTGTTTCTTTGGCTCTTTGCCAAAAACAGAGACGGCACGACAGTCAGAGCTGTCCTCAACGATAACAAAATGACCCCTGCCGTCTATCCCCACAACTTTCCTGATCTTTCGTTATGACATTCCTCCCCGCTCCGTACAAACTTTTGAACTGAGGGAAATTCTTCCGAGGAAGTTCCTTTTCCAATTATGCCCCCTTCCCTGCACAATTACGCTGCAATTTTTTTTTTTTAAATCGGAGGGTCGTAAATCTTTTTTTTTTTTTTAAGTCGGCGTATTATCCGTGGAACCTGTATTTTTTTACTTTTTTAGCAGACACTCCTTGGATTATACGATGAAAATTACCGTACTTTCTTTCTTTAATAGTGGAGTTGTCCAATACTCCTTTTGAGGTACTAAACTTTAAGTACCTCTTTATGTGAAGGTCCTGTTTCGAAGAAGGAACGTTTTTCTTTTCTTCTTTTGTTTCATTTTATAAAATAGTGATATTTTTATGGGAATAGTGTGTTGATAGTCCTCTGTAATGAAAATTTCTGATGTAAAACAAATTTAACTTTCCAGTTCTTCGCATTTGTTGGCATGCTTCTGTACGGGATCGAAGCCTTTCTGAAATACAAAGCTTGGCGTTCTGGGGGAATAGCTCAAGGTGAAAGATCTGTCGCTTCATCAACCGTTACTGGAACAGAAACGAGTCCTAGCTATCCAACGTATTAAGTCTTTCTGGGTGAGTATTTTCCTGCACACTGAAGTGATTAAGTTTTTGTGTGACAGCATTTGAAATTACAAGTGCTGAAATAGTTTCTTGCTAAGAACAGCATGTGTGCTGCCTATAAAAGAATTAGTAACTATTCCATTTGTTATTTGTTCAGTTTCTGCAATCTTGTTTATGTATAAAATATCTCAGTAGAACCACAAATTTCGGATCCTCGTTGATAAGTCTCACCGAAAGTTCATACATTGCTGGCCACCCAAAATGCAACACCAAGAAGGACACGAGATAGCAAAGCCAGATTTACTGGACACATAACAGCAGATACAAAGATGAAACGATTGAGCTTACAGGCCCGTGCGACTTGCGGAAAACGCAGACATCAATAGTTCGTGTGGCCCCCATGGCTGGCAATAACGGCCGCTACACGCCGCGGCATCGAACGAAAGAGGCTTTGGATGTGGGTTTGGGGTATGTCGGTCCAGGCTGCTTCCACACGTTGCCACAGTTAATCACGGGTGGTGCTTGCCGGGCCACTCGGTTGCCGATCAGCGATCAGACGTGTTCGATGTGCGACATATCGGGAGAACAGGCGGGCCACGGCAGCAGTGACACCTGGTGGGCCCTGAAGAATTGCTGCACGATGCGTGCCACGTGCGGGCGCGCATTGTCCTGTTGAAACGTGGCAGGTCCTCCAGGTAAGGGAGGACTACAGGCTCCAAAACGTCGGAGAATTAGCGGTGGCTGTTGAGTGTGCCGGCGATGCGTACCAGAGGGTGCGGGTGTCATATCCAATTGCACCCCAAACGATAACGCCAGGCGACTGACTGGTATGGCGATGCATAATGCAGGCGTCATACAGTCTCTCGCCGCGGTGCTGCAACGCACGGCTCCGACCATTGTGGTGTTGCAGGCAGAAGCGGGATTCGGCGGAAAAGTCAAAGTCGTGCCATTCCGTAGTCCAGGTGCGGCGTTCAACGACGCACTGCCGCCACACTCGCTGGTGGTGTAACGTCAATGGTAATCGGAGCAATGGGTGCCGTGCGACAAGTCCCCACTCCTGCAGACAACGTCTAACAGTACGTGCTGACACAGGTTGTTGCGCAACACACCCCAATTCCTGCGCTAACGTTCGTGATGTGGCGGTGGGAGCCGTCGATGCCTGCCGCACAACATGCCGCTCCTGTCGTTCGGTGGTGTGCCGCGACCGCGGCAATCGCTCATGTTGGTCCGTCCGTCACTCCTGCACCCACTGAATCCATACTCGCCTCACTGTGGCTGGATGTCGTCTCACATGGGCGCCGATGTCTCCGCACGATAAACCGCTGTCGCGATAGGCCACTATTCGTCCTCTGTCGAACTTTGAAACGTGCTGGAATGACTGCCGTATTCTGCGACGAGGCATCAGGAAGCTTCCCACGCACAGGTCCGGCAGCACAGCACAGTTCCACTACTTACACCCCGCCTTCTGTGCACCCTTCTTATAGTTCTTCTCAATGGCATGCCGGGCGCACATGATTTGCATATGCCCTGCAATGCTAATCGTTTGCATGTCCTCTTGTGGGCGACGCATGCTGCGAATTTCAGGCCAGTCAGGTGCTTCCTTCTTGGTGTTGCACTTTGGGTGGCCAGCAGTGTAGTAACATTAAATATGCACTAAAAGATTAAATACAATTGCATACTTTTAATCCCTAGTCTATATGATTCACATTATCGGTGTGTCATTTTTCTTTGTTTATGGAATTATTGACGCTTCTCAACACATGTCGCGATATTCCAAACGATATTTCCTTGGGAGATGAAACATTCGGCTTTAATATTTTATTTTATGTACACTATGTACAAACATTATTACATTCTGGTTCCAGCTCTTTAAATGTTAAAATCACCCTATACATGTTGATAAAATATTCTATTTCATCGTTGTTCTCTGTACTTGTTGCACCAGTAGTTTAATTTGAAGTTTAAAAATTTATCAGTAAAAATCGCATTCCATCTGTGTTCACTGCACCTGTTGCACCAGCAGTTAAATTTGAAGTTTAAAATATTTGACTATTAAAATCCAATAAAAAGTTTAAAATCACGGCATGCTTGAGATCATCCTCAGAACATCTGTCCAAACCATGATGTTGCAGACTGACAATGTGCACTAGATGATTCCCCACGGTCTCTCTACATGTGTGAAAGGGCTGAAGGATCATATGATCCTCTCTGCATTCTTGAGTTTCATGTTTTTCCTTGATACTGTGCTGCCATCTATATTTCATTCGCAGTCTAATTCTCCTGTGTTACCCCAATTCTCTGTTGTTGTTTTTTGTTCCACCTTTCTTTCTCCATTGCTTTTCTTTATCTTCTTCTTCTCTTTTTATTAATGCCTTCCATGGTTCTGCTATGATGATTGGTTCATTATTACACTGGTGTGCAAATATTAAGAACAAAGAGGAGAAATTAGCATAACAGCGGAACGAGCAGTCTGAACGGACCGAAAGACCACTCAGGATATAGACTAGGGTCCGGTACGGTAGGGCATGCGCATATATGCAGCATGACAGGGTGGGGAGTCGGAAGGGTATAAAGCACACGGGCGGTGTACGCTCAACAATTCGGTGAAAGCTATTGCACGGTGTACATCGGTTTGAACGACGTCGAGTTGCTGCCACCGTGTGATATGACCAACAGGCAATCCAGTAGACAACATCTGGATGACTTTACCCGAGGTCGTGTCATTGGGAAGTTGGAAGAAGGTCGAAGTGTGACTAGTGTGGCCGAGGAGTTCGGGATACCTCACAGTATCGTTTCACGAGCTTGGAGAGCATTTCAAATGACAGGAACAGCTGTCCGAGAGTTTAGCAGTGGTCGTCCATGAGCAACCACGGCAGCGGACGACCGGCATATTGTCCTACAGGCGAGAAGAGACAGACGGCAGACAACGGGAGAAATCGCAAGGCACATGCAACAGACAACTGGACGTTCGTTATCGCGTTTTACCGTGGCCAGGAGGCTGCACAAAGGTGGTCTATTTGCACAACGACCAGTACGGTGTGTGCCATTAACGCCTGCTCATCGGAGACGGCAGTTTCTGTGGTGCCAGTAACACAAGAACTGGACACATCAGCAATGGGGTCAAGTTCTCTTTACGGATGAGAGCCGATTTAGTCTGACGAGCGATTCTTGACGTATACACATCTGGAGAGAGCAGGGAACACACAATCACACCTCCAACATCATCGAAAGAGACCGGTTTGGAGGTGGCGGAGTTCTCGTTTGGGGCGGTATCATGCTTGGTAGCCGTACTGACCTCCACATCTTCCAAGGAGGTTCAGTCACTGGTGTCCGCTATTGTACCGAGGTTCTCCTGCCTCACGTGCGTCTGTTTAGAGGTGCTGTGGGTCCTGAGTTCCTCTTCATGGACAACAACATTACACCTCATCGTACAGTGGCTGTCACATAGCTGTTGGAGAGTGAAGATATTCAACGCATGGATTGGCCCACAAGGTTCCTGGACCTAAATCCAATCGAACATGTGTGGGATCTTCTCAGGAGACGCTTGGCAGCACGTCACCAGCAACGATTCCGCAGCTGCGATTGGCACTACAAGAGGAATGGGCCGCGATGCCTCAACAGCTCCTTGACAACCTCATCCTCAGCATGGACAGACGTTGTAAATCCTGCAACGCAGTCAGGGGCGATCATATCCCATACTAAAGACTGGATTTTTCTTGGCAGCCACCTGTCACATGGATGTTTCTGTCTTCTGTCCAGTTGTGCTCGAAGCTACCTTTTCAGTAAAGTGCCTTTGTATCCATCGGATTCTTTGTTTGGACGGTTTTGCTCACTTGTTCCATATTCTTACATCCTGGGGATCTTATGGTATGATTTGAGTCGATGTGGAGCACTTCTGCACAACGTTACATTAAAAAAAACCGTCTCGTCCTTAATTTTTGCACGCCAGTGTATTACAGGCTCTGAGTACCTCAACTCCCATTCGTTCTTATATCCGCTTTTGATTTGAATATCTTCAAATTTTGGTTTCACATTTTCTTCAGTACAGTACTGCACCATTGCAGTAACATTCTCTCCCTTTTCCCAATTTTTAATATGCTGATTTCTTCTTTTTATAAGTCTATTTTTGGCCCATGTATATTCAAATTTCACAAAAATTTCACTTTTGCCCATTTCTGTAGGTTCACAAAAATTTCACTTTTGCTCATGTATCATTCTGTCCAGGTTTGCAAATGAATAGAAGTATCTTGTAACAGGAACTCTGTAAAGACCTGTCCTTTTATCATATATTCCAACACTAAGGTACACAAGATGTGCAGGGGTTGGACTGAATAATGTGAACACCACACTCTGAGACTTGACTTTTAATGCAGCTGCATACGTTGCAATGCACAAGGGTACCCACCACTTTTTTGGTTGTAAAGCTTTGCTTAGAACCTTAAGGTCCTGTTTAAGTGCATTTAAAGTGTCTTGTTGCAGAATTTCTTTAGGATGACTAGGAAATGAGTGACCTAATGGACTTAATTAAAAGAGGGCTAATTGTTGGTGGCCAGGTAATTGGTGCCTCTATGACAACAGTCGCCAGGGCAGGGGGGGGGGCAAAACCTTGTCTGCGAAACACACAAAGCGACTTGAAAATGACCCTGACTGATAGAGACAGGCGAGCATTTAAGAGGATTATAAGCTTGATTCGAAATTCTGACCAGGTCCAGCACTCGTCAGAATTTTCATTAATTTTGTTGCTCATACAGTAAATAGTTATTTTAAAATGTAACACACTTACAGATATGTCACCGACTTTTTTTATATATTTGAATACATGACGATGATGGGCAAAACACGTAACAATAATAACAAATAAAGATAACTTGATCATGCTAGTTACGTTACAAGAAAATAACTTTTGCAAGAAAGTTCATAAGTTGGGAGTTTCGACCTTATCTTAGGTTTTCATCACGCCAATGGAGGACTAAGATTGTTGCCAGATTCTACGTTTGAATTTTTTCTATTTTTGTTGCCAAAACTTAGAATTGATCCCCAGATCATCGGAATGTAGAGAGGAGATTCGGAATAGCAAGTCATTGAGTTGAAAATAATTTCCAGGCTTTCACAGTAACGGAGGGCAAAACGATTGTCAAAAGAAGCAATTCGTTTTGCTTCGTCCCTGCGGGGAATTGCAGATGTGTCTTCCATTGTCAAAATAGAAAAGGCTGTATTAGGGTTGGCTTTTAAAACATCTATTTTATGTTCTAAAATTCTGTGGTTAATGCTCTTGTATGTTCTTCCAATGTATAAGTTATCACCTGTTGAAGAAGAGATGGGAATGCAGATTCCAGGTTTTCAACTTTGTCCCTATCCCTTTATAGAAGTTTCAAAATGTTTGGGGTAGATTTGATGGCAAGATGGTAACCAAAACTTCTAAAAAAGAATCTGTAACTTATAAGCATAGGAAGGAGGCATCCAATTTTCGAATTGTTTTCATATTTCTTTAAGAGGGAGTTGACTGTAAGAGCAGGGAAACCACGTAAGAGGGCTATTGTAGAAATTTTGGAGAATTCTTCTTGAAGAGAAAGTTGGTTCTTGCAAATGATATGAGCCCTGGGGATGTAAGACTTGAATGCTGCAAGCTTGTAGAGATGCAGAGTGAAACATTTGTAGGGAATGATGTTAGTGGCCTCAGAAGGTTTACGATAGACAGAACGAGTGATGGAGAGATCAGAGTTTCTACAGATGGAGACATCCAGGAAATCAATTTTGTTGTTTACTTCCTTAGATATAGTGAGATTAATGGAATGAAATTTTTCTGTAATGGAGTTGATCAAGGTCTGTAATTCAGACTCGTATGTGGCCAGCTAATGAAAATGTCATCTACGTATCTTAACCACAGGGAAAGTTGAAAAGGGTGGTGAGGAATGATGGAAACTTCAATATGTTGCATGTAGATCTCTGCAAGAAGAGGGGGAAAGGTGAGCCAATGGGGAGACCAGATTGTTGTTTGATCAATTCTAAGTTTTGGCAACATAAATAGAAAAAAATCAAATGTAGAATCTGGCAGCAATCTTAGTCCTCCATTGGCGTGATGAAGACCTAAGATAAGGTCGAAAGCTTCCAACTTACGAACTTTCTTGTAAAAGTTCTTTTCTTGTAGCATAAGTAGTGTGATCAAGTTACCTTTATTTGATATTTGAATACTTTAGAATATTAAAAATTGTCGTTTTCTCTTAGTTGCATTCTCGTTTCTTGGATGCGTTTTGCACGGCAATCTTCGCTGGCATTTTGTACAACTGTTCCTTGACAAATCTTAACTTGGCTGTGATGAGTTCAGGTTTCTCTTTGTGATGCACGTGCCATTTGACATTGCATATAGCTCGTGGAATAAGTAACAGAAAATTGGCAGTATTTCATGAAACGAATACTCCAAGCATTTCCAACTCCTTCACAGGGAAGATACATTCGTAAAGAAGTTAATGACACTGCCCAATAGATAGTGCAGCATGCTTAAGCGGAAAGGCAGCATAAACGAAATGGTGGTGCCCTTAGCTATTTGCACCACAGAGGAACAGAGGGCAATCATCAGATTTTTGTGGTCTGAGGGTGTGAAACCTCGTGAAATTCATAGAAGAATGCGGAAACATTATGGAGATGCCGGCATTGGCGAAAGAAGTGTGTATGAGTAGGTAGATGCTCTTTATTAGGAGTATGCAAAAGTTTCCTCCGCCCCCACTAGTGGGCGCTCTGGGGTCAAACCGGCCAGCGACCCATGCTGTCAGTTCGTACATGAAGACAAGCATCGCAGTCAATAAAGTTCATTTGCTGCACTGTTTGTTACTCATGTTTAATTTAGGGAAAAGTGCGAGTGAAGCATACGGTTCAATATGTCAGGCTCAGTTCTGACTACTCCCATTTTCACTGATGGTTCCAAAATGCATGGAGTCGTTGGATCCGCGGCTGTCTGTGTAGATGACGTCTCTGTAGCGCGGATCCAAGGTTGTTTTCGGCGGAGATGCATGCTGTCTATCTCGCCCTTCTCCACATTCAGTCGGGTTCTCGTCCTTGTGCCATGGTCTATACGGATTCCTTAAGTGTCTTGCAGTCGTTTTCATCTGTGGATTGCCGTGACCATCCTTTTCTTTTGGATGTGAGGCGGTGGCTTCGTCGTTTGCTCGAAGCCAGTTTTCAGGTTCAGTCTTGCTGGATTCCTGGGCATGTTGAAATCTCGGGTAACGGGTGTGCTGATGCGGTTGCTTCCTCTTTGGTCATCACACCCATGCCACTTTTTCATCGTGATTTCCGCTTTCCTGTTCAGGATCAAATTAAGCAAACGTGGCAGGGTCTGTGGGACCAACAGGGGGAAAATAAACTGCATCGTATTAAACCTATTCTTGAATCTGGAAATCCTCATTTCGTCATAACTGTAGGGAGAAAGTTGTGCTTGCGCTTCTCCGCATTGGGCATTGTCGTTTCACTCACTGCGCCGATGTGTGAGACGTGCAATTGCTGACTCACCGTCACTCATCTTCTGTGTAGCTGTGTTCATTTTCGTGATGTACGTTTTCACTTCTTTCATTCTCATTTGTTGACCAAGGACGCTGCTACGCCGCAGTGGCTCGTAGATGACCACTGCGATACTGTCGCCATCTTTTCATTTTTAAAACATACTGATGTTTTAAAACGTATCTATATTTTAGCCCTTCCATCATTCTCATTTTTCACTTTTACTGAATCAGCCAGATTTTAATCATTATACCATGTCTTTAATACCGTTTATTTCATTGTCTTGTGTTTGGCGCTCTTTGGCCACACATGGCCCTTGCACCATAAATACACTGGCGGAAAGTGAAAACAGAACACCAAGATGGAGACGTCTGATACCAACGAAATTCATACAGCATAATAACGGAATACAGAGGATAACGTGATCAAAACATTATGGCAAAATACAGCTGTATTTGCTGGTAAACTGAAAAACAACATTTCCATGTAACATGGTTAGTACGAGGTTGAACCGCCATGAACTGCGTCACACTGTGCATTTCTGGCATGGAGTCTGTCGTACAGATGTTGGATGTAAGTTTGGGGTATTGAGTTCCAAGCATCCTCAACCTGGACGCGTAAATCGGGATGGTCGTGGCTGGCCGTGGAGACCGGATAAGTCCTTGTCCCATAAAATCCCACACGTGCTCAATGGGGGACAAATCCGGTGAACGTGCAGGCCATGGAAGCTGTCTCACACCCTGAAGTGCATGTTGCGTTGCACGTGCCGTGTTTGGGCGTGCGTTATCTGGCTGGAAAACACCACGATGGACCGACCTTACAAATGGCACAACAACGGGCTGAATGATGTTGTTGATGTAGGAGGCGCTGTTTAACGTACCCGGTACAAACACTAGTTGTGTACGGGAGTGATAGCTGATCGCTCCCAACACCAGGAGACCAGGTGTGGGCCCTGTGTGTCGCTGGCGGATGCAAGAAGGGTGGAGACGCTCTCCTGTGCGACTGCGAACACGCATACGGCCATCGGAGGCTCCCATCCAGAATCTGCTTTCATCGCTGAACACGACAGATCGCCATTGCATTCTCCAGTGCAGACGTTGGCGACACCACTGCAGCCGTTCCTGAAGGTGGACTGGAGTCGGAGGTACACATGCCAGAGGCACACGTGCACGTAGTCCTGCATCCAGTAGACGGTTGTGGATTGTTCGCACAGTCACCTCAGGTGCAACGGCAGCTCGAATTTGCGTCGCAGTGGATGTTCTGCTTGACAACGTCGCTCTTCTTATGCGTCGATCGGTCCGTCTGGGACTCCACGGTTCCACGGACCATCTACGCCACCATCGTACCACCACCGATACTTCCCTTCCAATTCGCTCCACAATACGACAGCCACCCCGGTGGCGCAGTGGTCTAAGGCGTTGGGCCTCTGATCATTCGTCCGAAGGGGTCTGGGTTCGAATCCCGGTGAGGCATGGATGTTGTGTTTGTCTTACGGCACTGGCTCTCTCCCTTCCCTGGAACCAGTGACCCTAAATTAGGGACGGGCGACTGCTTATAGCCCATTGAGTTGCTCACGGTGGTCGTTAAACCTCCAATAAAAAAAAAACAAAAAAAAAAACAATACGACGATACGACAACCCGCCTCGCGGAGTCCGACTAGACGACCTCACTCAAAGTCCGATAACTGCTGAAATCGTACACGTCTTCCATGTCCAGGCATTGCAGCTTCTTCAGGGTCTTCGCACGTGTCCGTACGTCGACGACTGATTACATTCACTTCGCCGTACTCCTTAAATACCACCGACGATAATTTGCATATTATGCCGTGCTGTGGCGTAAGCGCTCACCGGTTGGTCCCGAAATTAACATCACACCTACACATAAACTCGACTCCATTAACATATGTAAATTTCATGATCGTCCGCCAATTCCTTCTTGGTGTTCTTTTTTCACTTTCCGCCAGTGTATAAACCAGCCAACCAATATGTCAGGCATATGGCAAAATGGTTATGGGTGAGCGGACATGTCGAGAATGGTTTGCCGGGTTTAAGAAAGGTGATCTAAGCTTGGAAGACAAGCCATGTGCAGGTACTCTGCA
Source organism: Macrothele yani (assembly GCA_039090855.1). Classification (NCBI taxonomy): domain Eukaryota; kingdom Metazoa; phylum Arthropoda; class Arachnida; order Araneae; family Macrothelidae; genus Macrothele; species Macrothele yani. The sequence continues at coordinate 61,585,439 of CM077032.1, read as the reverse complement.
GGAACTCACAAACGAGGAGCTGGAATTGCTGCTGCAAGAGGATAGCACACAATCGACCACACAAGTGGCGAAACGTTTGAAAGTGGCTCAATCGACAGTGGTACAGCTTCTACAGGCCTTGGGGAAGATCCAGAAGATTGGTAAGTGAGTGGGTTCCGCATACTTTAATGGAGCACAATATTGGTCAACGATCGGGCATCTGCATGTCGTTGCTGAAGAGGTCTCAAGGGAAGAATTTCTTGTGGAAGGTTGTCACCGGGGATGAAAAATTTGTCTATTGCGACAACCCTGTACGCAAGCGATCCTGGGTCGACCTAGGCCAGCCATCAACATCCACTGCAAAACAGGATATCCACTGGGGAAAGGTGCTGTTGCGTGTGCGGTGGGATATGCATGGAGTGCTGTAATTTGAACTGTTGAAACCGGGCAAAACAATCACTGCACAGCAATATAGCAGTCAGTTGATGAAACTGAACGCCGCAATCGAGCAAAAAGCCCATGGATAGGTAAAAGATGCCGCCCAGTCATCCTGTTACACGATAATGCCAGACCACGAGTCGGTGCCACCACGAAATCAACCCTTGAACAGTTACACTGGGAGGTTTTACTGCACCCGGCTTACTCCCCGGATATTGCACCCTCAGACTTTCATCTGTTTCGCTCTATGTAACGTGCTCTAGCCCAACAGCGGTTCACCACAGTTCCAGAGGTGAAAAATTTGTCACTGTGTCCTTCAGCTCAAACCTGAGTCCTTCTATCACAGGGGCATTCATTTGTTGCCTGAAAAATGGCAAAAGGTCATTGATGCTAACGGCCAATATTTCGTTGAATAAATGTGTACTGGTTTCCTGATTGTTCCTGTCTCCTTTCTCCTTAAAACAGCGGAAATTTTTGCATACCCCTAATAAAATGGGCGAACATCCATCCATGATGAGCAATGCTCTAGTCGTCCCAACACTGCCGTCTCTGATGAAAAGGTGCATCGCTCTGATGGGAAGGTGCGTCGCTGATGGGAAGGTGCGTCGCTTTGATGGAAGGTGCGTCGCTCTGATGGGAAGGTGCGTCGCTCTGATGGGAAGGTGCGTCGCTCTGATGGGAAGGTGCGTCGGTTTGATGGAAAGGTGCGTCGCTTTGATGGAAAGGTGCGTCGCTTTGATGGGAAGGTGCGTCGTTCTGATGGGAAGGTGCGTCGCTCTGATGGGAAGGTGCGTCGCTCTGATGGGAAGGTGCGTCGCTCTGAAGAGAAGGTGTGTCGCTCTGAAGAGAAGGTGCGTCGCTCTGATGGGAAGGTGCGTCGCTCTGATGGGAAGGTGCGTCGCTCTGACGAGAAGGTGCCTCCCTCAGACGAGAAGGTGTGTCACTCTGATGAGGTGCCTCCCTCTGACGAGAAGGTGCGTCGTTCTGATGAGAAGGTGCGTCGCTGATGAGAAGGTGCATCACTCTGATGAGAAGGTGCGTCGGTCTGACGAGAAGGTGCGTCGCTCTGATGAGGTGCCTCCTCAGACGAGAAGGTGCGTCGCTCTCTGATGAGGTGCCTCCCTCAGACGAGAAGGTGCGTCGCTCTGATGAGGTGCCTCCCTTTGACGAGAAGGTGCGTCGCTCTGATGAGAAGGTGCGTCGCTCTGACGAGAAGGTGCGTCGCTCTGATGAGGTGCCTCCCTTTGACGAGAAGGTGCGTCGCTCTGATGAGAAGGTGCGTCGCTCTGACGAGAAGGTGCGTCGCTCTGACGAGAAGGTGCGTCGCTCTGACGAGAAGGTGCGTCGGTCTGATGAGAAGGTGCGTCGCTCTGATGAGGTGCCTCCTTTGACGAGAAGGTGCGTCGCTCTGATGAGGTGCCTCCCTTTGACGAGAAGGTGCGTCGTTCTGATGAGAAGGTGCGTCACTCTGATGAGAAGGTGCATCACTCTGATGAGAAGGTGCGTCGCTCTGACAAGAAGGTGCGTCGCTCTGATGCCATTATTCGTGAAAACAGGTGCATTTCTTTAGAAGTTCTGGCCAGGAATTAGATGTCATTATCGGATCCACTGATCCCATCGTCACGGAGGTTCTCAGAGTATCGCAAGTTGTGTGCACAGTGGGTGCCAAGGGTTCTGACTGATGAGTGCAAGATGATTCGTGTGCAGACTTCTGTGGCCTTTTTGGCACTGTGTGACGATGAAGGAGGCAACTTCCTGGCATCTATAGTCACAGGGGATGAAACCTGGGTGTATCACTACGAGCCCAAAAGCAAGAGGCAGCCTTCAGAATGGCAGCATACACCTTCAGTCAAAAATAAGTTCAAGTCTCAATCCTCTGCCGGAAAGATCCTGTTTACTCTCTTCTGATATGAATGGATCAATTTTGGAGCACTATCAGGAAAAGGGGGGAAACAGTGAATAGTGCCCGAGACAGTGCAATGTTGGAGGATGAGCTGAAGCCAGGAATACAGAGCCGTCACAGAGGACTTTTGTCTAAAGGCGTTCTTCTCCTTCATGATAATGCCCACCCTCACATGGCCACTGCGACTCTTGATACCATTCGGAGATTGAGATTTCAGATCTTATAGCATCCTCCATGCAGCCCTGATCTTGTTCCCTCCGATTATCATGTGTTTGGACCCCTGAAGGTCACTTTGAGAGTGATGAGGAGGTCAAAGAAGCGATGCATTCCTGGCTGAAGGCACAACCAAAAACATTTTTTTTGATGAACTAAAAAAGTTGGTGCAAGTGTGAGAAATGTATTGAAAATGTGGCTGGGTGATTACGTGGAAAACTGAAATATCATTTGTATCTCTATAATTGAATTGTGTATCTCAAAATATTCAATTTGCTGTTAACTGCCTTCAAAGTCTTATGTTGTAACCAATCATTTCTGGTTGCATAGTAAGGTTTCTTTTTCTTTGTTTTCTGTTTAAGAAAGATTTGGGCTTCTTATTGATACACTACAGTTTGTGAAAATTGCAGCACCAAGAAAGAATTGTGGTGCTATTCAAATGAAATTAATATCACAGATTCCTCATGTTACAGGTGATAACTTATTACATTTGTACATCTACACACAATTTTTTTTTTGCTTTAAAACTCAGTGTTATGTGAAGCCACCTTAAACAACAATAACAGCCTCTACATGGCATGGCATTGAATGGAAGAGGTTTTTGATATCGTCTCTGGGGAACAGCCTGCCAGGCTGCTTCTATGCAACACCAGAGTTCATTTGTGGTGACTGGTGAAAGCACTTGACGGGCCAGTCGCTTAGCTACCATGTCCCAGATATGTTGAATAGATATCGTCCTGGGGAATAGCCTGCCAGGCTGCTTCTATGCTACACCAGAGTTCATTTGTGGGGACGTCATGTCGTTTCCATTTACAGGGCCGCCCACTGCGCCACATTTGCATAACGCCAGCTGTCTCTAATTCAATTGCTCTTTAACTTATGTAGTCTGTGCGTAAAATCCCGAGATTCCATAAATTTTTTTTTTGAATGGTGCTTAAAAAGCGCTAAATTTTAATTCATAAAAATGAGTGTGAACCCTGGTCCAATCTGGGAGATATCCAACAAACATGCAGGCCAGGGAAGAAGTGGTATCTGCCATGCATGGAGAGATCTTGGACGTTCCGGACGACATGTAGCCAAATTGTCCTGCTGTAAGCTAGTGCCAGAACAACTCTTAAGGAATACTGTCACCTCTGCCTGTAAAACATCCCTGATGCGTCGCTGGCTGTCGAATGTTCTCTCAATCCGTATCAGGCGAGGTTGACATTTGAAGCCAACAGTGCTCCAAACCATTGGTGTTTAGTGGGTACGATGCTGCAAAATGCACCCTGCCAAGTGCCATTCATCACGATGTCTTCGAACGCACTTTCGACCATTATGCTGCATCGAGTTGAATCGTGACTCATCAGAAAGCACGACATTTTCCCAATCATTGGCCCAATGTCTGTGTTCAAGACCCCCATTGCAGCCGGAGGCATCTGTGATTGAGGGTCAAAGGAATTTGCAGCAGGGGGCTGCTAGCAACCAGTCCTCTGTTAAGCAGACGATGTTGACCTATGCTGGAGGACAAAGCCTGACCTGTGACATTGCTCCACTGCTGCTAACGGTTACATTATAAAATAACACAGGAAAAAATTATGTTGAATAGAGCCGCGGATGGCTTAGTGGTTAGCGAGTCAGACTATCAATGCAAGGTCCTCAGGTTCGAACCCGGGCTGATCTTTCAGAGATAGTGTGATTTACTAACAATCGCTGAATATCCACCGTGCATCTGACGAGCACGTTAAGTGACGGCCCCCAGGCTGGACCCACTGGTTAAATGGGTATCCTTTCCTATGCCCCCCCCCTGAAATTCTCTCACCCCTCTGTGTGCAACATCGTACTTGTATGGTGGCACCATCTACTGTACTCTAATCTCACTACAAACTGTTCTGTCAAAGTCGCTATACTTGCTCTCATTCCTTCTGTTTCTGTGTCCTGCCCAAAAGGCGATCTCGCTGTAGGTGGCTGCGACCTAAACTCTACTCACTGTGGACAAAAGTCCTACAAAAAAATGACAAAAAAAAAAAAAAAAAAATTATGCGGAATGAAATTCCACAGCAAAAATTAAACATAGAATGAATTTTACAATAGATTATACAAAATTTGTAGCCATGATTATATAAAATCATGAAATTCTAACTTAGACTGTAGACGGTTTTGGAAGGGGTCAGAGCCAGGGGAAGGCATACAAAATTTTCGTAAAATCTACAGTTTTCAATTTAGAACCAACGAATTTGGTATACTATCTCATAGTACTCTAACCGGATTTGGGAACAGAGCGGGACGGGGGTCAAAGCCCCCTTCGAAAACCGTTCTACCGTCTAAGTTAGAATACCATGAGATAGTATACCAAATTTAGTTATTTTAAATTGAAAACTAGATTTTATGAAAATTTTGTGTGTGAGGGCCCTGACCTTCCAGGCTCCGACCTCTTCCAAAAACCGTCTACGGTCTAAAAGTTAAAGTTTCATGAGGTAGTATACCAAATTTGGTGGTTCTAGATTGAAAACTGTAGATTGACTCCCCGGACTCTGACCCCTTCTCCAAACCGTCTACAGTCTAAGTTAGAGTTTCATGTGATAGTATACAAAATTTGTGGATCTAAATTGAAAATTGTAGATTTTACAAAATTTTAGTATGGGGTATCCTGACCCCCCGACCTCCGACGCCTTCCAAAAGCCGTCTACAGTCTACGTTAGAGTTTCATGTTTTTGTATAATCATGGTCACAAATTTTGTATAATCTGTTGTAAAATTCATTCTACATATGTGTAATTTCCGACGTGTAATTTTTCTTCGTGTAATTTTTTCTTCGTGTAATTTCTTCCTTGGGTAATTTTTTCCTGTGTAATTCAGTCCGGACACTGCTGCTAACACCGTGGATGTCACTGTGCAATCGATCTCGGCCGTGCTGTAGAGTGACTGCCATCCCGTGCAGTTGTGCGACTTCGTGTTCTATTGGGTCGTTTCATAATTATTGCCCGATTCGGACACAAAGAAACAAACAGCAGTAACAGACGGCAAAATAAATTTTATTCCAAAAAAATCTGCCCTCGGCAGCAATACACTGTGCCCCAACGTGTTTTTCAGTGCAAAAATACCACAGTGGCAGAAACTGGCATCACAGTGGTCCAAGAAATCGCTAACGACATGAATCGCAGCATCTTTGTTAGCAAACCGTTTGCTTAAGAAGTGGTCCAAAGGGCAGAAACATGTGAAAGTCTGAGGGGGCCAAGTCAGGTGAATAAACAGGGTGAGAGAGGACCTCGTACCCCAAGGCGATATGTATGTATGTATGAATGAATGAATGAATCCCTTATATCCTCTTATCATGTATTTGTTATGTTATGGAACTGTAAATCAAAAATAGTGGAATGTCTCGGTAGTTGACTTCTACCTTCCTCAGCTGTGGAATGAACCATGTGGTGTTAGCACTAGTTCAACATTCTCAGCTGTGGAATGAACCATGTGGTGTTAGCACTAGTTCAACATTCCTCAGCTGTGGAATGAACCATGTGGTGTTAGCACTAGTTCAACCTTCCTCAGCTGTGGAATGAACCATGTGGTGTTAGCATCAGTTCTACCTTTCTCAGCTGAGGAATGAAACATGTGGAATGAACCATGTGATGTTAGCATCAGTTCTTCCTTCCCCAGCTGAGGAATGAAACATGTGGAATGAACCATGTGGTGTTAGCATCAGTTCTATCTTCCTCAGCTGAGGAATGAAACATGTGGAATGAACCATGTGGTGTTAGCATCATTTCTACCTTCCTCAACTGAGGAATGAACCATGTGGTTACCTTCCTTAGCTGTGGAATGAACATCAGTTCATTCCACAGCTAAGGAAGGTAACATCAGTTCTACCTTCCTTAGCTGTGGAATGAACCATGTGATGTTAGCACCAGTTCTACCTTCCTCAGCTGAGGAATGAAACATGTGGAATGAACCATGTGGTGTTAGCATCAGTTTTCAAATTTCAAACTAGCTTTCCAAATAATATTTATTTGGAATGGTGCATCTGTATTGCAAGTGTTAGTAAGGTAGATTTCAATGCTTTCATGGTACTTAAGGGCTTTCTGATTACTGAACAGAGCGATACATTTTTATGTTTCTTCCAATCGGGAATCATAGACATATCACTGATAGTTAAAATTGAAAGGGAGGTGGAATGTTTGCGTTTCTTAACATCAGCAATATGTTCCACCAATCGCTGGCTGATGCTGCTGTAAGTACTACCAATGAAGTGGGTAATGCCTGTGGAAGTGTTGACAGGGATAGAGTAGATGCCTTGTACATCCAGGGGTTTATTGGGATCTTTGAGTACAGGCTTGCAGATCATCTCAACCTCATTCTTAAAGGCAGAGATCCCAATAAACCCTGGATTGACCAAATCGTTTACTCTATCCATGTCAACACTTTCACAGGCATTACCCACTACATTGGTGTTACTTACCACAGCATCAACTGGCGATTCAGGGATGTTAAGAAAGGTAACCCTTCCATCTCCCTTTCAGTTTTAACTATCAGCGATACGTCCCCGATTCCCGATCGGCAAAATGTAAAATGTACTGCTCCGTTCAGTAATTGGAAATCCCTTAGGTACCACAAAAGCATTGAAATCTACATATTAAATGCAATATATTGGTGCATTGCAATATCCTTATTATTTATGTGATATAAAACTGATATAAATGTAGTGAAACAAGACCGAAAACCAATGCAAGAGCTACCGATGATGACCCAGATATGTCGGGAACGAAATGCATTAGCCGATACTGTGGCCCTGCAACTTTTGATTTGATTTTTGTGCCTCATATGCAAAAATATTTTAATTTTCTTTGTACTCTTACACTCCACCTGCTCATTTTTAACATATGTTCATCTTTATGAAGTACATTGCTCATTTTTAACATATGTTCATCTTTATGAAGTACATGCAACTTGACATGCTCTTTCATTCTTTTTTGTGGGCTTTTCATGTTTTATTAAGTTTTAGCACCTCTGTGTTTCATTGATACATATACATGGTGAGTCTCTTATTTCCCGCCAGTGTTGACAGTAATTTTGAATTCATTTCACTTGTACGTCGCCATTTTTTCTTTTAATATATCAGCTGCCTTTTATACCAAAAATTGGACTTTTGTGTTATTCGCTGAGTGACCTGGTATGACATTTACAATACGTGTTTCCTTTTTTGAAACCTTAGCCCATTTATAAATAATGCATTTTGGACGAATGACAGGCTAAATTTCAGTGGTCAGTCAACTGCAAAGTCAACGTTATATTAAAGACAAAGAAGCAGGCCCAAATGAAAACCAACTGCAAACTATGATAACGCCTTTTTTTTTTTTGGACTCAGCTATTACTAAATATGTAGTGTGATCAAAAGTTCTGAGACTAGGTACATAGCACGCCAACAGATGGCAGTAGTGGATGCTCGAGCAGCGGTCGAGGGCAGTGACCTCCATGAGTCATTCTGCTGAGTGGCGTCGTTCTGTGAACATCGGGAGCTGTGCTACACGATATTTGGTGACCACGTGCAGAACACAGCTGCCATTTCGGTATGGACTGCAAACTAGAGTAGCGAGCGAACATTAAATTCGGTGTCAAAATCGGGAACAGAGACGCGTGAAATGTTGCTGAAGGCATATGGCAATGAAGCGATGAGTGGTGAGGTGTTTTGAGTGGCTCTCGCTCTTCAAGAGTGGCAGAACGGTACTGGAAGACGACGAGAGGTCAGGGCGACTGTCCATGAGTAAAACCCCCAAAAATGTGGACAAAATTAGGGAACTGGTGCACGAGGATCGTCGGAGAACCATTCAAGACATTGCTACCATCGTCAATGTGTCATACGAAACAGTGCAAGAAATTTGATCCGTGTGTGCAGATTGCTATATGCTGATGACACTGTCCTGTTGGCAGAGAGCAAAAGTGAGTTGCAGAGTATGTTGACTCGGATGCACGAAGTTTGCATGAAATTCAAACTGAGTATAAATAAGGGAAAAACCAAAGTTATGGTCTTTGAGAGAGGAATGGGCAGCACTGAATGTAATGTAAGTATAAATGGCACGGAGATTGACCAGGTGAGTGAGTTTGTGTATTTAGGAAGCATGTTTGACAGAGAGAACAAGTTGGATGGTGAAATCAGTAGGCGAGTGAATTCTTCTTTGGAAGTCATAGCTGCTCTGGGAGGTTTTCACAGGAATGATGGGTTCTCTAGAGAGTCCCGCATGGCTGTGTATGAAACAGTAATTGTTCCTGCTCTGATGTATGGCAGTGAAACCTGGGTACTGCAGAAGAAACATAGGAGTCGTTTGTGTGCTGGAGAAATGCGTTACTTACGTGGGGTTTGTGGCAAGACACGATCTGATTGTGTGAGGAATGAAGATGTATTGCAGCTGTGTGATGTGAAGCAAAATGTTGTTAGCAAGGTGGAGACCAATATGCTTCGGTGGTTTGGCCATGTTGAAAGAATGAGTGATGAAATGCTTACTAAGAAAATCTTTTCAGCCCAAGTGGCAGGAAGGAAAGGCCAAGGAAGACATGGGTGGATCAGATTCGGGAGTGTCTGCATGAGAAAAAGATTATGAGTAAGAAGTATAAAAGATCTTGTGTAAGGCGTGTAATGGATATCAGTGAAGCACGAGTTGTGTGTCGAGATCGATGTAAATGGAGAAGTTTGATACGACAACAATAGGTAAAAATATCTGGAAGTTTGTATTTCTTTTTGGAGCTAACCTCTGAATCTTAGAGAACAGCTTAGTGGTATGTATGTATGTATGTATGTATGTATGTATGTATGTATGTATGTATGTATGTATGTATGCATGCATGCATGAATGCTGCAAAGATTCTGAACCCTGAACAGAAGGCACTCCGTGTCGAACTCTGTCAAGATCTTCGTGAGAAGGTGGTGAATGAACCAATGTTCATGTCGCGGGTCATCACTGGGGACGAGACTTGGGTCTACGGTTACGACCCGGACACCAAACAACAGTCGTCGCAGTGTAAGAACCCGGCGTCTCCACGACCGAAGAAGGCCCGACAGGTACGTAGCGCAGCCAAAAGCATTATCAACGTGTTCTTCGACATTCGTGGGGTTGTGCACTGTGAATCCGTCCCCACACTTTTTTACTACGATGTTCTGTGGTATCTTAGGGAGGACATTCCCCGCAAACAACCTGAAACGTGGCACCATGGCTATTTCCAGCTGCATCACGACAATGCAACAGCTCACAGAGCGTTAGCAACACGCCAGTTTCGCAGCCGCAACAGCACGACTACTCTCCCTCACCCGCCTTACTCGCTGGATTTGGCCCCCCCCCCCCTGCGACTCCTTTCTGTTCCCGAAGATGAAGTTGAAGCTCAAGGGTCGCCATTTTGAAACCGTAGACCGAGATCCAGCGGTGCTTGACACGATTTGCAAACAGGACTTCTAGGGAGTGTTTCAACTGTGGTTAAAACGCTCGCAGTGGTGTATCGCTGCCCAAGGAGACTATTTTGAGGGAGATCATAGCCAGACTTAGGTAACATAAGTACTTTGTTGTATATCAGCCTAGTCTCGGAACTTTTTGATCCAGACCTCGTATATCAGCATACGGAAATTGCAAGTGAGGCATGATCACATTATCTAACTTTTAACGTGCATAACAGAAAAATTAACGATGAAAAAAAACAAACATTGGTTGTTTCACTACATTTATATTGAAATCTACGTCACCCCTAACACTTGCAATACACTGAAGAGCAATTGAATTAGAGACAGCTGGCGTTATGCAAATGTGGCACTGTGGGTGGTCCTGTAAACGGAAACGGCATGACGTATGCAACGATCCGACAATATAAGGAGTGATGCGACGGGAATCAGTAAGAGTCGGACGCAGTATGGGTAAGACAAAGGATGGGCAAATTGTCGGGGCCCGACGAATGGGTCACTCCATCTCGGAAGTCGTGCAGGCACTGGGATTTTCACGAGCCACTGTGTCACGGGTGCACTGTGAGTACATCGAATCCGGTGAAATCATCCCTGCAAGGGCCAACTGCGGTGGACATCAGCGTGTGGATGAGCGGGGTCTTCGTCGGCTAGCTCGCATTGTAACAGCGGATAGACGGGCCACAGTGCAAGAAATCACTCGGCAATTTAACGCTGGTGCATAAAAACATGTAAGCAGCCGCACCATCTCCTCGCTATGGGGTACAGAAGCCATCGTCCCATGAGGGTACCGCTGCTGACCGCATATCACAGGGTGCAAAGATTAGCATGGGCGCAGGAACATCGCCACTGGACCTTAGACATGTGGGAAAATGTTGCCTGGACTGATGAGTCGAGATTTACATTGGTATATGCGGATGGCAGGATACGAGTACGGCGCAAACCACATGAAGCGATGGATCCTTCTTGCCAGCAGGGTACTCTTCAAGCTGCTGGGGGTGGCATTCTCGTCTGGGGACTGTTTACGTTTACTGAAATGGGACCCCTGGTACGTGTGACATTGTCCCTCACAGGCCAACGTTACCGGGATAACCTGAACGACCATTTGCTCCCGTTTGTGCGTCTTCAACTTCCCACTGGGGACCTCATCCTGCAACAAGACAATGCAGCTCCCGAATTGTATCTGAATGGTTGGATGAACACTCCATTGATGTGACCTCGCCTCCTTGGCCAGCTCGGTCACCTGACCTCAATCCCATCTAGCACATCTGGGATGTCATCGAAAGAGATGTTTGAGGCTCTGACCCCCTCCATCAAATCTTCGTGAACTGTGGGAGCTTGTTCAGGGGTCGTGGATCCGTATGGCTTCCCAACGCTTCTGGTGTCTTGTCGAGTCCATTCCAAGACGAATCGCCGCCGTCATCAGGGCGAAAGCTGGTGCTACACGTTACTAGACAGGTATCTCTAATTCAATTGCTCTTCAGTGTACGTACACACCTTTTCAGATCCCTATTATTTGGAAAGCTATTTTGAAATCACACCACAGGGTTCATTCCATGGCTTAGGAAAGTAGAAGTCAACTACTGAAACGTTCCACCATTTACAGTTCCATAACGTAACCCATGCACGACAGGAGGATGTTACGGATTCTTCTAACTTTTAGCTAACTTTTTCTTCTAAGTTTTAGCTAACCTTTTTCTTCTAACAAAAGTTTTCTAACTTTTAGCTAACTTTTTCTTCTAACAAAAGTTTTCTAACTTTTAGCTAACTTTTTCTTCTAACTTTTAGCTAACTTTTTCTTCTAACTAACTTTTTCTTCTAACTAACTTTTTCTTCTAACTTTTAGCTAACCTTTTTCTTCTAACAAAAGTTTTCTAACTTTTAGCTAACCTTTTCTTCTAACTTTTAGCTAACCTTTTCTTCTAACTTTTAGGTAACCTTTTTCTTCTAACTTTTAGCTAACGTTTTCTTTTAACTTTTAGCTAACTTTTTCTTCCAACTTTTAGGTAACTTTTTCTTCTTTTAGCTAACTTTTTCTTCTAACTTTTAGCATGTTATTTGCTGTACTGGCAGTCCTTCTCGCTACAGTTTCACAAACAGTAGTGTATATTTAATTATTCTTTACTTACAGTCATACATTTATTTTTTCTTTTAGGGATCATTCTTGAAGAAAGCTTTGCTGTTAATTCTTCATTGTGTACAAATAATATATGAAAATATTTGTGGTGTACAAATAATCTGGTGGAACATCATAGTGTTATCACTTTTTGATTCCTTTTTTTTTGGGGGGGGGTTTCTCCCCCTTTTTTGTTAATTATGTCATTTTATGTAAATTTAGTTGACATGTTTTAAGTAATGATGAATTTGTATGATAGTATTTTGCCATGAAGCAAACTATACCATGTCATTTTTTGTATGCAATTGAATGTACAGGGTACAGCTAACACTAATGTTTTTTTTTTTAATACTTGCCGTACATTGTAAAGTATTGCATATTTTTTGGAATATGAAAAAAAGTGTTTTGAATAGTGGAGGTAAAAACATATATTTTCGACTTTTGTATATTTATTTCAAGTGGTTGCCAAAATGTTTTCTATACCGCTAGTAAAATGATTCAGTTTGCTTTTCATGCCACTTACAGATATTTATATCCAATAACCAGAAGTCAGGGTTATTCATTATCATTATTTAGGGGATTTTGGTACGGGCAATTTGTAAGAACCTGAAGAGAAATAATTGAAAAGTATTTTGTTTGAGAAAATTATTTTTTAAATGTGTTAAGGAACTTTTATTTAATATTTTGATGCAAGAAACATGCTTTTCAAAAATATTACTAAGAATTTTACTTGAAAAATTGCCACATAATCTGATAGACGTGTAGTATTTTGATGATCTGTAAACCTTTAGTTTCTTACATGTAAAGATTGGACTTGAGAGATATTTATACTTTATTACGATAGTTCTTGAAAGACCAGATGCACATTTTTAAGGGAAGCCGGTTGCACGTAGTTGAATGGCACTCATGGAATATAGAATTTCGTTCTGTTGTTCAAAAGATTGGTGTGCTTAGCTTTTATACTCAAGCAAAATCATGAAATTTATAGCTTTTTAATATGGGCTGTAGTCTTTCATCCATTTGAACTGATGATTCATATGAGCAGAATTTTTCTAATGGTAATCTAGTATGACGATTATGGGCAAAACACGTAACAATATTAGCAAATAAAGGTAACTTGATCATGCTAGTTACGTTAACTGAAACTTTTATAAAAAGTTCGTAAGTTGGAAGCTTTCGACCTTATCTTAGGTCTTCATCACGCCAATGGAGGACTAAGATTGTTGCCAGATTCTACATTTCGAAAACCTTCTGCGGCCGCTAACATCATTCTCTACAAATCTTGCACCCTGCATCTCTACAAACTTGCAGCATTGAAGTCCTACATCCACAGGGCTCATATCATTTGCAACAACCAACTCTCTTTTCAAGAAGAACTCTCCAAAATTTCTACAATAGCCCTCTCTCATGGTTTCCCTGCTGTTATAGTCAACTCCCTCATAAAGAAATATGAAAACCATTCGAAAATCGAATGCCTCCTTCCTCACAAGAAAGAAGACCTGAAATTCTGTGGTTCTGTTCCTTACCATCCTTCCTATGCTTATAAGTTACAGATTCTTTTTAGAAGTTTTGGTTACCATCTTGGCATTAAATCTACCCCAAACATCTTGAAACTTCTACAAAGGGATAGGGACAAAGTTGAAAGCCTAAACCTCCCAGGAGTTTACTGCATTCCTATCTCTTCTTCTACTGGGGATAACTTATACATTGGAAGCACATACAGGAGCATTAGCCATAGAATTTTAGAACATAGAAAAGATTTTTTGAATAAAGCTCATATTGAGAAATGGCTTCCTAGTTTAATTGAATTAATAATCTAAAGCAACTTATGGGAATTTACTAGGAAATTTTTTCATTTATAGCAAATTTTCGGAGAAAACTCTTCTCCTTCTTCAGGCTCTCTTGTTGTTGTCACTTTTTGCTTGTCACTATCATGGTTACGGTTTACCTTGACGGTTACGGTTAACCTTGACGGTTCCTAGTTTAGAGAACAAAGTTAAAAATTTTTTCCCTAAAATAGTTCAAAGAGAAGAAGATATTTTAAAAATGCAAGGAGTAGTTTATGAAGTAAATTGTAGTTGTGGACTATCTTACATAGGTGAAACAGGTCGCAGACTAGAAACTCGTATAGCTGAGCATAAAGCAGCTATACAAAATTGCTCCAACAAGACTGGATTAGATAGGCATGTTAGAGAAACTGGGCACAGCATGGATTGGAATTCCCTTAAAGTAATCAGTTTCCAAAGCAATTTCCAAAAAAGAAAACTGAAAGAAGGAATAGAGATTGAGAAAAATCAAAATTCCATCATCAATGACTGCAAAGGATTTTCCCTGCCTAACATCTGGCAGGATTTGTTGAAAAATAACCTAAACCGTCAAGGTTAACCGTAACCGTCAAGGTAAACCGTAACCATGATAGTGACAAGCAAAAAGTGACAACAACAAGAGAGCCTGAAGAAGGAGAAGAGTTTTCTCCGAAAATTTGCTATAAATGAAAAAATTTCCTAGTAAATTCCCATAAGTTGCTTTAGATTATTAATAGAAAAGAGGTTTCGAAAGCCAATCCCAATACTGCCTTGTCTATTTTGACAATGGAAGACACATCTGCAGTTCCCCACTGGAACGAAGCAAAACGAATTGCTTCTTTTGACAATCGTTTTGCCCTCCGTTACCGTGAAAGCATAGAAATTATGTTCAACTCAATGACTTGCAACTCCGAATCTCCTCTCTACATTCCGTTGATCTGGAGATCAATTCTAAGTTTTGGCAACAAAAATAAGAAAAATTCAAATGTAGAATCTGGCAACAATCTTAGTCCTCCATTGGCGTGATGAAGACCTAAGATAAGGTCGAAAGCTTCAACTTACGAACTTTTTATAAAAGTTTCAGTTAACGTAACTAGCGTGATCAAGTTACCTTTATTTGGTAATCTAGTACTTTGTTGCATAAAATTTATCAATATACACTTAATATTTTTAAGAATTTTTGGGAAATAACTTTTTTGTTTTCACAAAGGTTATGAGCAAGTTCACTACACACATGCTATAGACCTTAAAAGGGCAGTCTTGAATGATGAAGTTTTATAGTGGTTATGCAAATTCCCATCCAAAATACAAAGGTATTTTCTGATAAGATGTTAAAGTTCAGTTAAGGGCAGTATTTCTGTGCAGAAAAATGATATGTTGGTATTTCAGAATTTTAAAGAATTTTTCCAGTGGAATAAAAATTTTCATTTGGTCGATCATGTGACACTGTTAATTTCAGCAGCCGTGCTGTAGCACGTAAATTACCTAAAAACCAAAATGAAAGGACCCGTAATATTAAAAAATTTATGCGTCCTTTGGGACCCTCCATTTTATTTTGGATTTTTTTTTAACATACCATTTGGCAAAAGTCAAATTCGTGAGGATCAGGGAAAGAACGAAGACAGCCAACAATGCATGGACGTTGGTTTTTCTTCCACTTTCAACCTTAACTGTACCGTGTCACACACAACCAGACGACTGGCTCCTGACTTATGATCAATGGCAGCACCACCTGCATGGAACTTGGAAAACAGTGTACGGACACCCCATGCTCTATTAACATTTGCAACCGTTTCTGACACATTCCGGCCAAGTATGAATTCGTGCAAAATCACTAATCTCACGTCACATTGCTCCACCACGTCTCCAACTGCTGAGATCTGTCTGAAATACCGTTTTATACACCTGGACTGAACCAATTCACTTTGCAGGGGCGTTTGGTAGTTCCTCTTACGAGGCTTCCCTTGTAACCAGCTATGCAAATTTACCATGCCAGCATCGGCTAATAATTATGCAACAATCTGATAAAAGAGTTCCTAATATTTTTTAGCTTAAAAAAATGAGGGTTATGATTTGTTATCCTAAAAGATAAATTTTCCTGGGCATCTAGCTATTATTACTTGGGCAGGTAAATAATTTTTGCACATGCTCAGCTGGGTTTGTAACATTTTAGATATTTTTCAAGCCTTGCCAGAGTAACACTGTTACATAAGTCCTTATTTTTTGGGTGTGGGGTGGGAAGTCACACCTCAGGAAGAAATTGCATTGAGGGTCCAACTTCCAGACGTGCCAACTCTCCGGATTTAGGCGGGAGACTCCTGATTTTCAGCTCTTCCTCCCACTCTCCGGATGAATATCAAATTCTTCCGGTTTTCACTGAGAATTAGCCGCTAGGATGGTCGAAATTCCATCAACCTCCGCGATTTCGAACCGCTCGAGAAGTCTTTTTTCTTTCTGCGTCGATGCAAGGCGGCATTACAGTAATCAGTTTTGTAATTTTTCTGTCCTATCTGAAAAAAACAACACTCCGGTGGCGCAATGTTCTGAGCGCTGGCTTTGGATCAATCGTCCGAGGTGGGTTGGGAAAAATTTGCTTTAAAAAAATGTCTCCCATTCCGATTGTCATACGAAGCTTTCAGCAAAGAGCTCAGTCGCTCTGGCACTAGAACGCCGGGGAAGGTCAGTAATTGTTTGACAGATGGGAGCTACTTTTGCCTCCTTGCAGTTCAATCTTTCAACCCCTCGCCTCAACAGAGCGGCACGTATTCTAAAGTGGATGATGAACAGTTGAGTTGCGGCGAATTCACTTAACGACAAAAGTTGAGTTGCTGCGAATTCACTAACGACAAAAGTTGAGTTGTTGCGAATTCACTTAACGACAAAAGTTGAGTTGCGGCGAATTCACTTAACGACAAAAGTTGAGTTGCAGCGAATTCACTTAACGACAAAAGGGAGTAAGTTACAGTTCGCCCGCCTTGTAACGAAAGGTGATGTTGGCACGATGCTTTTGTCATCTTCGCCTTCGCGCACAACCTAAAGAAGAAACGATAACCAGTTGGCTGCTATTTTTTTCATAAAAAACAACAACATGCTTGCCATTTTAGAATTTCATTGTCTTGCGGAGGCGACGTACCTAAAAACGAATTTCAGTAGGGGAGCAAGTGCAACTTTCTGGATGCTTTTTTTTTTTTTTTTTTCTCCAGAAGTTTTAGTGGACCAATAACACTACATCTGGAAAATTGATCCTACGTATGAAAAATGTCGATAAGCATTAGCACTCATGTGATTTTATGAGTTGTAAAAATCTTCCGATTTTCAGATTTTGAAGGTTGGCATGTCTGAACTTCTAACAAATTTCTTTTAGGGTGGCAACTCTGGAACAACAGAATTCCTTCTCTCAAGACTTAGTTTTTGATTTCTGATGTAGATGAAAAATATGTCATGTTTGAAAAGCTGTAAAATCATGTTTGGAAAGCTGTAAAAGCAAGGCCATTTACCTCCTGGATATGACAGTGCAATATTCAAAGTGCTGTAATTGCAATTGAACCAATTTACATGTTCCGATATAAATTCCTATTAGCAGTTCTAATTCTGACTATTAGATAGCTCTAATCATTCTACTATTCTCTTTTACGTGCGATATTTTGAAGTAACTTGTACAATATTCTAGAGGCTAATTAAAAAAAAAAATGTTGTATTAATGAAACATAGATGGCGCCGGCCGGGCTTGATAACAAAATATATCGAAGAAAGTATATCAGACGAATGGCAACAAGGAGTATCGGACTCCATTAGCGCGAAGTTAACCACAAACATCGGTGGAAAAGTCGCCACACTCCTGAAGATGCCCAGAGACTGGGCGAAAATTTCAAGTATGAAGAACGATAAAAATTGATGTGAGTGATTCCTAAAGCGAAGATCCAATGAATATATACCCAGCGAAAATTGTGGGAATCTCATCTCATACAACGGACTTTAGGACAATAACATCAACAAAGACCGGAAAACACATGTGTGAAATGTTCTCATCGCAAGCAAGGAATGCCAAGGTAAGCATTATCCTCTAGAATATTGTATAAGTTCCGATATATTAATATATACTACATAATAAATGTAGAAGTATGTACTGTTACACATGTTATAATTTTAACTATGCGGCCATCGAAAAAGGGCGTTTAGGCTTCAATATTGTTAAAACGCATAAAAAATTGTTTCGATTCACCTATTTCTTTACCAATGTTCTGTATTTTCAGGGTAGACCAATGATACCGTCCTGTTCATTGTACGCACTTCAAGAATAAAACTTTTTGTTAAATGACCTGTAGTTTACAGTTTACGAACTATGAACTGTAAAAATGTCTGAATTAAAATATGATGAGCACCGGAAACAAACAATCAAATATGCAAATTATACAAAAATCCTGTTGAAATGAAGATTAAAAAGAGTTTTAACAAATGAACCAGAAACATAAAAGCCCAAAATCTTATTCTCGTCCAACGAACCACATCATCCATACTAGTTTCAACATTTGATTATGTCATTATCAATGGAGTATTTTGCGTTCTAACATCATGGCCTCTAAAGCCCATTGTTACCGTTCTGACTCACAGTCAGCCATACTATGTCATAGTCGCCATACTTGTTCATTTCAGATTCTTCTGCATCTATAAGTATCGCCATATATTGCATTTCTTTTTTTATTTGCTAAAGTTTATTTTATACTTCTGCTTCTTCTGTCTCTTGCTTTCTATGTTTTAAAGTTCTGTTGTTGTTTTTTTCAAGTTGTTTCCATGCATATGGAATCTCTACAGGTGAATTACTATTGCAACTTTTTGATTTAAATAGCCAATGCCTCAGCATTAATAATAATTTGTCTAAATAACAAATTATAATGTGTATAACTGTACATACTTCTTAAGAGCAAAACTGAAGACTAAGGAAAAAACTTTAGAATTTAAAACGAAGGTTGCAAAATAACCTGAAGATCAAAACGCGCAACGCAGCAGTTTTGAAAATTCAGAATTCACATTCTATAAAGAAACCTAAGCAAAAAAATACATATATAATTTTGACTCACGCCTAGTACAACATAGAAAAGGTTATGTATCTACCTGTGTGAGTAAAAGGAGAAAAGATAAAAAAATAAAATAAAACAACTGAATGTAGAAGGTGTCGAGAATACTGAGCCTTGGCTTTATCAAGGACCAACAAAAACTCTGCATTTTCTCACTTCCACAAAGACCTAGTTGGAAATGGGTTTCTGCAAGGCCATAGATGCAAGTAACATTCCCACCTAAAATAATTTAAAAAATATATATATGTCATGTCCTCCGTAGAGTTGCTTGACCTAGCACTAGTTAACAATTTCGCTTGCATCCATTAACCTTCCTGGCCCGACCCATGCTCTTCATCTGTTACTATTAAACAGAGAGAAGAAGATTAAAGAGAACTCAAGCTGTGAGAGTGACATAATAATTAGAAATGATTTTCAGCCATAACGAAAAGCCAAGTTCGTTAGAGAGAGAATTTAAACCTGAAAATCAATGCAAAAGAAAACCAAATTTTTACATTGCAAATAAAAAAGGAAATATTAATTTTTAACGAACAGATTTTTGAAAGAAAACTTGTCTAAAACCCCCTACTCTACAACTTATGACAGCACGAAAACGAGAATAAGTTAAAGATAATAATTAACTAAAGAAAACTTTGTGAAAGTTATATACCTTAAACAGTTAGTTGCAATATGTACAAAGTATTTCAGAAGTGCTTTAAGTGCATAATTAATTAGTTATTAAGAACTTAACTACTTTGAAAAAACAGCGCATTGAAAAGGAACAAGCTTAGCCATCTTCTGTTCCTAGGTACCCCAAAAAAGACGCTCAAAGTTACAAAGAAAAGAAAGAGTTAAAACCCACAACAATGTTAACAGACAAACCAATGCCTAAAAGCTGAAAAGCTAGAAAACAACAGAGAAAAAGTACATGAAGTACAAACATTGAACTTATAAAACCTAGAACCCAAAAACAAGGAAGAGAGCTTACCTCTTGTGTGACAAAAACTTTTCTCCTCACAAGAGAAGAACATGGCTGACCTCTTCCGCCACTCCTAGTCGCTGGGGGGCAGAGAGGGTGGGGCTGATGGCCTCCTCATACAGCAAGAAACCAACGCGCGGAGATTTTAACCAGAGAAAAAATATATAAACTTAAGACTGTGGATCTGTATGATCAGAAAGAGCAGAATTAACTCTCCAGAATACATGAGAAATATTATAAAATACACGAGCAGTGTATTTAATAATCTTTGCATGTATTAAATCACCTTAGTGAGCTTCTATAGATTAATCAGAATCTTATTAATTTTAATGTTGGTTTTACTATTTTTAGTATAGCTATCCTAGTGATGAATAACTAGTTTTCTTTTTATTTGTTTTTATTTTCTTTTATAAACAGATTTTTAAGCTTTTTTTGTGATTTTGTTTATATTATTTAATTTTTTGTTTTAATAGGACCGTCATATCCATAGCACTAAGGTTCCTTTAGGTAGTTAATAGGCATCCTCTAGCCAACTTCCTTACGGCTTTGATTGGTCAGAATCATATTATTAACTGTGTAGAAAATTAAAGCAGATCTGCCAACCTTACTCTATTATTCAGAATAATTTTTCTTAAAGTTCTTTTGATGAAAGAAGAAGGAATTTCGTTCTCTAGAAAACTTTCTAATAGTATATTAATGTGGTAATTGAAGTCCAAATTGTTGCTGCAGATTCTTGAAATTCTTAGGACCTGAGAAATTAGTACATTCTCAATTACTTTGGTTGAAATGTTATTATTCCAGTGTAGATATTTAATTACTTTGAAAGGAAAATTAACTCTTTTATCAAAGAGGTTAATAGATGGGTTACCTCTGTTGAGCTTAATGCTTAAGTCTAGGAACTCAAGTTCCTGATTACTGTGGTTGGTTTTACATAAGTTAAGAGAGCTAGGATAGATATTATCAAAATCACTCTCTATAACTTCTGAATTATTGATACACAGCAGATCATCAATATATCTAAAAGTGTAAAAGGTAGTTATCTGAGCAGGTGGGGTGATTTTTAATGAATTTATATTCTTTAAAGAACAGGAATACATTAGCGATATTCGTGGACGTTGATGTTCCCATGGGAATACCGTTCACTTGCTTATAGAGAGTATTATTATATAAGATATGGTTATTTTTTATGCAGCAATTGAGATAAGAGTTCCAAGTTCCTACATTAACAAATTGGTTAAGTTTAAATTCTGCATACAGCTCTTTAAAGGTAGTGATTATATCTGAAAGAGGCAGATTAGTATAGAGGTTTTCAAAATCATAACTGTTAATATCTAGGGGACAAACTTTGAGTATAGTAGAAATTACTTCTGCATTATTATTAATTATCCAAAAATCTCTGTACATCAAGTTAGAACAGTTTCTAATGTGTTTCAAAACCTTCTTTAAGACATCTTCAAAAGCAAGATCTATTTTCTTTTTATGACTCCTTACTCCACTAGCTATGAACCTGAACTTCACAGGATCCTTATGAAACTTAACCGTTGCAAAAAGAAATGGAAATTCAGGCTCATATCTTCTAGTTTGTGGAATTTTAAGTTTCTTGAAGAATGCCTTAAACCGATTTTCTAACTGTTTGGTAGAATAACTTACGGGCTCGTATGTTACTGTATTGGGATACAGATGATTGTAAAATTGCCCACCTTTTTAAGCTTGTGATGTGAAAAGCCCATACCATATAGAGTAAAAAATAACTGATTTCACAAGTCCTGGAGCTAGATTCCTGGATGAAATTTTGAAAATTTGAACATTCTAGAGAATTCTTAATTGCATTTATGAATTGAAAAGTTGTTTTTGTACCATAACTTTTGTAGAAATTTCATATTACAAGCTTCATGCATTATAGTTATGTATAAAAATCTATGCAGCATGCATTTATTATTTTAAAAAGATTTTTTTGAGATGTCACATTTGAACTGTAGTGTTTCTAAAACAGTATATATTCTGTATTTTGTTATGTACTCTAATTAGTTTTGCCAGTGCTGCTACTGTGCTGTATTTTTTATTCTGAATTCGTTAGGCTAATGGGTTAGCTATGATATTTTAAATAGCCGTGCTTGTTCATTAAATATTGTTCATTAAAATGATTGAATTAGCATTATACCTTCCTATTAGGCTCATTAAATCAGAGATCTATTCTAAATATGGGCTCATTATAAGTGGCTTCTGCAGTATATATAACAGGAATTTTTTTAGCAATGATCCCACATTTCTGTAATATCACAACCTGCAAAACTTCATGGAATTTAGTGTTCCACAAAACAGGGCTATATTTTATAACAGTACATGCTATTTTATACATGCTTTTTTATGTAAGAGTTTTAAACTGTTATCAAAAATAGCATTCATGGTTTTCAAAAAGGCTGTAAAAATACTTGAAATTAAAAACAGAATTGATTTTTGTTTCTTTTTTTCCAGCACGTTTCTGCTTCGTTAATCCATTTATCAATACTTAAATATTTTTCACTTGTCTATTTAGTATTTTTCACGTGGTTATTTAACATTTTTCACTTTATTTTTGTTCAAATATATTTTGATAGCACAAATCAGTCTTTTGAGCTAAAATTAACACCATGCAATAATAGGGGCATGTATAGAAAAATTTTTCGGGGGAGAGGGCCAACAGAAAATGGAAGTTTTTGAAATCCATCAGGACAAAACAAAGTTAATGAAAATAGAAAAAAAAAAAATTAAAGCCCTTTTTCTGTTGGAAGTTGCATTTTAACAAAACAATTAAATGTTTTTGAGTGGGGCTAGGCCCCTTTGCCCCTTCTCTAAGTACACCCCTACCATGCAATGAAAACTGTATTTGTGTAGCTGGAACTCAGAATGAATTTTATCCTCTAAGAAGGACAATTAACTGCCAATAAATAAATGAGACAGTAAAAAAAATAAAATTTGTGATTTTCAATGCCATCATCCATTTTCTTTTTTTATATTAACTCATTAAATGACTGAAAAGAACTTAAGGAATCATAAATTATGAAAAAAAAAATAGCTTTAAAGATATGCAGGTTGTTCAGATGCTGATCCAAATGTGTTACAGTGTTATTTGTTGAAGCTCTTACATTGATATCCTAAAGTATTTCAAATCTTGAGGTGTGGCTCTTACAACTAATTTGTTTCCTAAGTAGTGATTTTTCATTTTTTCTTATGTTGATACAACCCTTAGCCTGAAAATTGCAGTAATTTTTAATCTAAGAATTTTGACATCTTTGATTTCAGTGATAACAATGTTTGTTGCTTTAAACAGTTATTTCTCTTATGTTATAAGTTTTCATTGCATATAACTTTATAGGATAGCAATTTGTCTGACAATATGCAACAGGGTTGTATTTAAGTTCCAGTTGTGTTCCGTAGACTTCCCGTATATATATATATGCATCGTATTAGCTGATCTAACCTCAGGGATTATCTGTTGTACTTCTAGTTTCTTCATGTAAAGAGTTAATTAAAATTGTTAATTAAAATGTACATATATCTAATGTATAGATAAAAAGCACTGCCATTTCTGGGAATTAGGTCTTAAAATAAAAACAGAAATAAAGCTCCCAGATATTAAAATCATATCAGACAGAAAGCCATTCAGCACAAAGGCAAGTATTTTTAATATTTAAAGTTACATAATTAAAAAGTGAAATGAAATGGCTTTGTGTGATGTTCAATTCAGTAAAATATAATATACAGGATGTTTCCCAGGTCACTGACAACTTAAATCATCAATAAATTTAGTTTTATTGTAGTAGAAGAAAAATAAACTACATTACCATTAAGAGGGGTCAAAAAGAAATGATCGAATAAGTTGCAGGGCTGCCAGTAACGACTAATAGGCGAGTATTGCTACTATTTTTGATGACAGGCAACTATGGCTACTATTTCCTACAAAAAAAGCAGCCAAAAGCAACTGTTTTCAGAAAAAAACCCTGAACTATTTTAATTGTAAGGCTACTATTTTTTGAAAAAACATAATTTGTGTTGCATATATCGATGTGCTTGTATAACATCAGTTTTCATATCGATACATGTGGATATCAACTTTTATATCGATATGTATATGTCGAATTGATATCGATATGTTTTGTGTAGTTTATTGCTTTTTGCTCTGCTGCAAGTATCATGGGGAAAAGCCAATAGCAAGTATAGATTAGACCCATGTGTGATTAGAAGAATGATCTACACTAATCAAAATATTCCGCCGAAAAAGTGTCCCGTTTTTCTGTTTGGAATATGGCAGAGATTGATTATCTATTTGAATGAGATTCTTGATATACCTCATATCAGATAACTACGATTATATCTACAGAACTAAGCAGGTGATCATCATAACACTGAATGAACACAACTATGACCCTTGAAAGAAGATATACACATTTGTTTCAACACAGTGTATGAAGCCCAATTGGGAAATCTTATATTTTTTTAGCAAGCATAAAAGCAGAAGAAAGCTCTCTTTACTGGCTTGATACAGATGAGAACATCTGACCTCCAGAACAATGACAAAGAACGAAGTGTTTTCTAATTCCGAAATTTGTATCAGTTTAGTTTAGTAAGCAGCTTCTGATATACTATACTGTGCAAATTAATTGGGACAAAGTAAAAAAACACTCTTTTTTCCAAAACTATGCCTTTATATCATTCTATGCCTTGATCATCATCATTGTCAACCATTATCAATCCACTGCTGGACGAAGGTCTCCCCAAGTTTCCTCCACAACGGTCTGTCTTGTGCCAGTCTCCTCCATGTCACCCCTGCATACTTTCGAATTTCATCCACCCATCTCCCATGTGGTCTTCTTCTGGGTCTTTTCCTGTCCCTTGGAATCCAATCTAAAATTTCGGCTGTCCATCGATGATCTGTCCTTCTGGCAGTATGTCCAGCCCATTGCCATTTCAGGGATTTAACTCTGATCATGATGTCTTCCACTCTCGTCATTTTTCGGATCCACGAGTTCCTCTTCTTATCTCTCCTGGTTATACCAAGCATGCACCTCTCCATGCTTCTTTGAGTTGTCTGCATACCTGTATTAGTATGAAGTATGTCCTCCTTTAGCAGAAATGACCTCTTGAATTCGTTTTGGCATTGACTCCACTAATTGAGTGCTCATATTTTTGACTTCATAATCGTGGAACCACATTTTTATGGCATTCGTTATCATGCGTTCTTTGGTTGTACAGTCCATTTTACCTAAACGTCTCTTCAAAATATTCCACAATGGGATTTAAGTCTGGTAAATTTCCAGGGCAATCAAGCAAATGAATTTGATTTTCCGGCATGAAATTCTTGACCAATTTCGAATTGGGACATGGGGGCCAAGTCATGTTGAAATGTCCCGTCAAAAGTTTGCAAGAATGGAACAATCCTACTTTGTAATATTTCTACATACTTGGCTGAATCCATCATACCTTGAACAGGAACTAAGCTTCCAGTGCCATTTGTTGTGAAAAAAACCCTAAAACATCTGTTTCAGAGGTTGTTTTACAGTTTGTTTGACATGCTCAGGTCTTTAAGGGTTCACAGTTGCTTTGTCAAACGACATTTGCTTGGCAATCCTGCACAAATAAATGAGTTTGATCACTGAAAATGACCTTTTTCCAGTCGTCAGCAGTCCATGATTTATATTTTTTGGCCCATGCTAAACGTTTTATCTTCATTTTCACATTCAAATATTGCTTTTTCGTTGGTCTTTTTGCCTTCCGGCCAACTTCTAGAAGCCTACGGCGTACAGTTGAATCACTAACATCACAACCACTAGCCAATAAATCTCTTTGAAGGTCGGTGCTTTTTTTTTTTTTTTTTTATTCATTTTACTATTTCTGATTAGATACTTATCGGTTCCTGCAGTTGTTTTTCTTTCTCTTCCACATTTACCTCTCCTTTTTGGAGACGATGATCCAGATGCATTGTATCGCGTAAGCAGTCTTGATACACTTGATTTGCCTACACCAACTGCAGAAGCGATATCTCTCACTGCCATAGAAGTGTGATCCTTCAGAACAATTATTTTTGCACGCTTCCTTGGGGAAAAATCCATTTTTCAATACACGAAAGCAACACATACTCACAGAGAGCAAAAAGTAACATCCACCTTTCACACACGAAAGCTCACAACTGAAGTGCCCATTTCCTGTTTAAAACCAGTCAAACCACATTCTTACTATCAAGTTCTAACAGTCACACCACCTCACAGCTGATAAAACCGGTTTACGTGGGTTTCCGACATCAACTGGCGATCACATTACAATTCTGTGAATAAAATAGCTTGTCCCAGTTAATTTGCACAGTATAGTATAATTGAATAGAGTATTTTTTGGGTGTAATTTCCATAACTTTTATAGTTCTGAGTGTCTTGAATAGCATTATATTGAAACTTAGATGCCCTTTTTGTAGTGTGTGGGTGTTAGTGTATATATCATCATCATCATCATTGTCAACCATTATCAATCCACTGCTGGACGAAGGTCTCCCCAAGTTTCCTCCACAACGGTCTGTCTTGTGCCAGTCTCCTTCATGTCACCCCTGCATACTTTCGAATTTCATCCACCCATCTCCCATATATATAATTATTTCTTTTTCACCAAAATGTGAACATGTGCTAATTTTGTTGCCAATTAGTGTGGAGCACTTACATTCTAAAACTCATACACTTTTTTGGGACACTATTTTAGCCATTAACATAAGTTGTTAAGGCTACTATTTAGGCTACTATTTTTACCATTAGTGGCTACTAAAGCAACTATTTTCTTGGGTGTGACGGGCTGGCAGCCCTGAAGTTGTTCAAAATGCTTGCCATTCACTACCACTACAGGGCAAATTCGTAATACAAAATCGTTGAGTGCTAACTCAAACACGATCCGGAGTTGCTTGAATTTCACATTCGATGGCATGTCTAGTGTATCAGAGTTGTTGGCCTGTCACGATACGCTCTTATTTTTCAAATAGCCCTACAAGAAGAAATCCAATGACGATAAATCAGGGCTATAAGGAGGCCAAGAGAGACCTGCAGAAAACCGCTATGGGAAACCTCTAACGAGGACTCGTGTTTCCATAGTGCTGCTGAGGCAGCGCTCCGTCCTGACCAGTTAGCCTCTGTGGATGTGGAGCGGCTTCAAAACTGTCCATCCGTCATCATCTGTGTGTGGCAGCGCTTCGTCCTGTTGAAAAGCGTGGTTTTGGATCCAATTTTTCGGTATGCAGTGGGGGGGGGGGGGGACCGGTTCTGCAGAAGACCACAATAGACAGTGGCATTCACAGATGAATCAATGAAAAATGGAGCAATAATGCCATCAGCACCGGATGGCACACCAAGCAGTTAGCCTCTGTGGATGGAGCAGCTTCACAACTGTGAACTCAGGCTTCTCGCTTCCCCACATGCAATAATTTGGACGGTTCGCGTAACCATCTAACCAGAAATGCGCCTCATCGCTGAAGACAATGGTTTTTGCATCAAAGTTCTCCCCATCGATCATTGAACAGATTGAGTTGACAAACTCCTCTCGCTGCAACAGGGCTGCTTCGTTCAAAGGCTGCTGCACCTGAATGTTGTAAGGAAACATCTGCAAATCGGATTTTGTAGTGCGCCATGCCGAAGCTGGACTTATATATTTTTTGTAAAAAAAAAAAAAGTTTCCTCATTGAAGTTCCAGGCTCTTGCTGCAGAATATCGTGGGCAACTTCAGTGTTCTCTTGTGTCCGCATTGTGTTCTGCTTCGTGGCCATTGTCATCCGTAACACTCCCAGTTTGTTCAAGTTTTTTTATCGAGGCATTCACCGTGGCATGAAACAGCTTGCGATTATTCTTAAACACTACTACACTTTCTTAACACGTTTGTCGGGTTTTTGCTGCATATAAACCAATTTTTGACAATAAAAACTCTTATCCTATTGATGCAATACTGCCAATCAATTACTGTTCAACATGTTATTCCAGGTTAATATAGAGATGTGAGCCAGACTAATAATATGTTCAAATAACCTAAAATAGTGTGACTTGGATAATTCCAAGCTGAAGGGACCACAAAAATAATTTGAATTATCGACAAATTCGAATTAGGCAAGTTTGAATATGGGCACTTTTTTAAGTATTGTAAAAAACAACTTATTTATTCATAACATAGAAAAAAGAAAGTACAGTACGGTAAATTTACATATATTTTGTAAAAAAACCCATGAAATTTTGGCCTGCTTCTTGGAATTTATGTTATGGGTAAGTGTAAATTCCTCAAGTTTATTGAGTGAATGAAATAGAGAGTCACTTACATTCTGCTGTACCTCAACAAACTTCCTTAACTGTTGGAGGTGAACTAAGGCCTTTACTGAATTTGGAAGGCACTCTTCAGGAAATTCTGGCCGTTCCAGTTGTTCATCTGAAGATACACAGCAGGTCTTTTTATTCATAACATCAGCCAAGATCTCATCATCTGTGAGCTCACCACAAACAGATAAATTGTCATCAACTCTCACAAAAGCCTCATACAGTACATCACGACCTACATCTTCCCAATACTCCACAGTGGGTATGATCTCCTCGCCACCATTACCTTGATGTAGTTGAGACTCATTATTTGGGGTGCTGGAGCCTGTTTTTCTGAAGCCGTTGGTTATAGTCTCAGGTTTAACTCGTTGCTTCATCCGGAACTTCATCCAGAACAGTACGTACCCATTTTAAAAGGTAATTGTTGAAAATACGAAAATGGGGGTTTCTTCAAATTAAACAAAAAATGTTCGAATTAAAGGAGTTTTTTTTAAACATTATTTATGTAGAAAATTCAAGGGACCAAATTAAAAATTTGAATTAACCAAGAATTCAAATTTAAAATGTTCGAATTAGGCAAGTTAAACTGTATCATGCAATACTTATAGGACAAAATATCAATACTCACGACGTTGAGGGTTATGTCCCTTTCTTGTGGTATATGAGATTTCTTCAAAGACTATTCGAGAATATACCTTGTCAATATGCTAAACGTCACATGAACAACACAAGTTACATAGAATTTGAACCTAAGAGTGAATATCCAACATATATACGATATGAGCAATAAAAGACGTGTAGTAAGAAGACAAAAATGAAATCACGATAAGAAGAAAAAGATGTGTGAGTGAAATGAAGTAAAACAAGCAATCAACCTGGAATAACATGTTGAACAGCAATTGATTGACAGTATTACGTCAATAGGATCATACGCAATCCCTTCAATTATAGCATACTTATGTATGTATTTGAATATTGACTTCAAGATAAAAACTCTCTCTGCAGTTGTATATCGCTCCATTTTCAAACTAACACCTCCATGATCGAACCAGCTCTGCATGAATTGCTCTCATCTCACTGATATCCTGAGGCCTCTGGCGCCATCTAGTGACAGCTTCAATCGATATTCACGAAAAAAGTTGTTAGTAGCCTGTGAAACACCCGGTATTTCAGGAAGAAAAGGGAAACTATTTTTTAAGTCAATGATGTATGTGCGTTTAATATTTTTTAAGTCTGCACTTACTGGCAGTTTGGTTATTAAACGGTTAGTTCCCTCCTCAGTGGTTCACTTCAAGTCTAACTGTAGTCAAGTCACACTGTTTTGGAGATCTTTTAATCGAAAATTTAGCAAGGCTTGACTTCCCGTGTTTCAGATTACTTTAGCATTTGGAAACTAGAGTTTTCATCAAAAGGTGAGGAAGTTGGCAAATGTGGATACGGATTTAGTTTTGTATTTAAGGTGGGAATTCTTCACTCACACACACCAATGGCATTTGCATTTAACGTTGGCATCTATATTTTCTTTGGTTTTGCTACTCAGACTTTTAGTATAGCAGCTTAGTTCATATATTTCATCTTTAAAATTGTCTTACTAGTAAAGTTAACCTGCTTATAACAAGGAATTGGGACTAATGGATATCCTTGCTAAATCCATTTTGGGGTGAAAATTTCCGCCATGCAATTGTTTATATGTTCATAACAATTGGATATACTCCTGAAAGATTTAATTAGTTAACTACAATGACACAAATTAAAATAAAATAAGCACTACATAAACATATAGCAGCAGCAAACCTTGAAGCACACATGTGAAAACATAAAAAAAAAACACATCATGAAAGAAATACGTGATTACGCCAAATAATACAAATTTTGAAGATGACAATCCAATTTTTGGCGACAAGGATGGTAAGTCAGATAATATCCGAAAACTTAAAAATTTTCATCGTCCTGGAGCGGGACTCGAACCCACGTCTTCCAGATAGCGCACGGGTATGCTAACCACTACACCACCCAGAACGACCAAGTTTCCGATTAATTTGAATGTAACTATCACAGGATTCGCTAGTCGAAGCAACCGGCATTCATGTTTAGCGAATCTGGAGGGCTTGTTTCATCGGTATTATTACATAAAAGCGAATTCCTAATTGCCATATTTTATAGCAGTTCCCCTTCTCTGCCGTTCTTCTAAGCCAGTATATTTAGTCCTTCTATTTTTGAAGTCTGTATCTTTGTGTCTCTTCCTGGACTTGAGACAACATTACTTGCCTTGAGGCTACAGTCATGAAAATGTCTCCAAAGTACGATTGTCACTCGCTTCGTGACCAACCCCTTGGTTTGCAAAGCAGGATACCAGGAGCGGGACGAAAACAACCACAGGCGCTCTCCCCATTACCCTACCACTGTAGCACGGTATCATTTTCAAAGTGACGATTTCCGCAATTTAAACTAATTACACCATAAAAGGGAGGACGGTATGACCGCTCCGATGGGGATATTTGTTTTCACAGTGAATACAAATATTCCCATCGGAGCGGTCATACCGTCTTCCTGGGACCGAGTAGGGAATCGGCATGTTTGGTTGGTACAACAATTCTCATTTTACCCGTATGAAGTGAAGAGACTGAATACAGAAAAAATACTCTCTAATCATTTAGAGAAAAATTGGGATTTCAGTGGGGAGGGGGGATGTTCTTTTTTTTTTTTTTTTTTTTCGAAAGATTTTGGATTATTTGCTTTAACCTAAGTGCTAATGAAATCCAGATTGCTAATATCATAAAAAGAGAAACTAAATAAAAATGCGTACACTACAAAAATCGGGTAACTCGTCAATCCCTGTTTTTCTTTACATGCCTTCGTACGTACATTTAGTGAGTTGGTCTCGAGCATCGCATTAATCAAGGGACTCCAACTTAATGTTTTAATCGAACGGGAAAAAGAAATTTCCTGAAAACTTTTAAAGTGTAAAATCAGTATTTGGGAATTTTCCATGTAAAGTTAGTTTGGTTGACAGCCCCCCCCCCAGCTGTATGATGGAAATATACCCCATCTTCATTTTTGATATACATTCCACAGTTGGTTTTCAATATTTTATTTTTCTGTTGCCTGCTCTGAAAGTTTTTGGTGGAAGTATTTTTTCCTGATTTGCATTCTTACAGCATTCTCCCTCGAAATACAAACTGGCAATTTGTGAAGGTTTTCGTTGAGTTTTTGGAAGATAAGTCCATAAATAATGCTATCACTATGTGGACTGCGTGCCTCAAGAAAAATGTGTAGGGGGGGGGTGTATGTGTGTAACAAAACATCTTAATTTCATCTAAAGGCGGCCAGACCTCCGCCTTGCCCACGCACGAACAATATCACGGGCCGGCCCTCATTACAACATTGAATTGCTGCATTGCTCCATGGGATTGCAAGAGGTGCCTTTTTTTTGTACATACACTCTGAGAGTTCAGCTGTTACGTTTGAAACCGTAGGGAAATAAAATCACAACTTGTAGTGTCGTCTGGGGAGCACTTGTACCACAATTGCTTGAAGATCATCAGGTGTCTGGATGCAAAACCCACACTCTTGAAGTTCTTAGTGCAAATGTGATATTATGCTTACTGCACGAAATTTCTCCTTCGTGAAAACGTATGTTGATATTAGTTTTAGCCACCACTCGAAGCCTTAGGAGAAATTCTATCGATTTTAATTAGAAATAAATCCCAAAATATAATATCGATAATATAGGTTAAACTGCCACTCCGTGTGGGTGTGCGCCCCCCCCCCCGCGAATATTTGGTCCTGTAAAAGTGATCTTACTTTTTTCTTCCTTGTTAAATCTGAGGAATCGTTCAATACAATCAAATTAGGTTTAAATTAACATTATGCCAAACAAAAGTTCTGGTTTAAGTCCAGGACTTTGCTAAATACGAACTTGTTGTAGACATGTTCTGCTGTATTTTCTGATTATTGTAAATATACACACCAACTAAATCTTCCCCATGTGTGTTGCCATTTCTTTATATTACATTAAACAAAATAGTGCCTTCTTAAATTCATTGAGGACATGTTATTCAGTGGATGTTTGTGTTAATAACCTGTTATTTATTTATTTATTTATTTATTTATTTTTTGTACACACACTATAAGAAGCAGCAGGTCGGTTTGATTGATTTTTAGAATTGTCTTAGAACTATTTCCTAATTCTTATGAAATATTTATGTATTAGATACATGCATATCAGCTTTTTTTTTTTTTTTTTGTATTGTATTTGGAGCACTTTGTTATATAGATTTCAAAAGAAGCATGCTAATTTGCTATGCAAAGATCCAAGTATTCTGAAAATATCACGCATTGTCCTACTGAGAAATATCTTCGCACTTGCCAATATGAGCAGCCAATAAATGAAAATGGAAAAATATATCTTTTATATGATGCAAACTATTTTTAAAGACATCTATAGAGTGAATATTTTGCAGTAAATCAAATGTATATTTAGAATTTATAATCTTATACATATTTAGAATTTTTTTTTAAGTTTTTCAATTCATTGTATCCTTTTTTCTGGAAAGTATTTTGTTCACTTGTAGCAGAGGTTGCTGAAGTATTTAAAGGCTTTGTTGAGGTTTTTCCTTTTTAAAAGTAATTTTCATTTTTGTATGTACTTGAAAATTTATTTTTGTGCATATTTATGTTAAAGCTCTATTTGTTTTGAAAATACCATTTGTATTTTTCTGCTAAAAGCATTTCTACTACTAAATCTTGTTTTATGTGAAAAAAAATTTCTTTTTTATGCATCTTTTGTACTTTTAGAAAGAAATATTTTCAATGGCCTTATCATGTAATATTTTGTCTGCATCTAATGCAGATATATTTCACAGAGAGCTTAAAAAAGAAAAATATTAAAAGTGAATGGATCTTGCTTTTGTAATGTGTTGAATGTATTTAAAGTACATATTTTTTCAAATTCTCAGAATTGTACTATGCAGATTTTATAAATGTATTGATCACTTTATAATGTTCAATAATTTATTATCACCTTTGCTAATAAATAAACTGTATTTCCCTTTTCTACTGGTATTTTTGTATAACAAGTTGTACAAATCCAGATAATATATCAGCTTTTGTGAAACTTTTTATGTGGCTTTATCAAAAGTATCTTGTTATGTACAGTATTGGTATATTATCTTCACTGTTCTTATTGTCTGTTTTGTGTGTTTTTGTTATATATTTTGAGGCCATTGCTTTATTAATTAAACAGTGCTAAAATAATTTTCATTTTTCTTAAGGATGATAGTGAGAAAGGATACACGCTAAAACTTAAAAGAATCCCTAATATCCTCTTATTACGCATTGGTTACATTATGGAACTGTGAATGGTAGAACATTTTGGTAGTTGACTTCTACCTTCCTACTAGCATCTCAATTCTACAGTGGCTGAATCTTCATTCCCTGTAATACGCATGCCCAACACTTTTGAAATTTTCTCTCCATCTGTTGGTCTCGCACTCTTTGCCCAGGAGTGGATAGTCAATATACGCCCCACATTAAGTTGCACGTTGAACATTATGCTCAAATGCTGTGTTAATACGAATTGTGACGTCACAATACGGCGCATATTTTGCAACTTCTTCATTTTTCGTGACAATTTGAAGCTAATTTGACGTGGTGAAAATGCTGTGAAGTCCTCTCGCATCCAGTCATTTTATTATGAAAACACATCGACGGAATCCATAGTCTGTTGGCATTGTCCTCATCTCGTACTTTCTTGATCTTCAAAATGCATCGTAGTAAGTTTTTATTTGTACTACTTGATGATGGGAATTTTGCCTATAAAAATTCTGTTTGTGAGAAAATGATTTCTCGCATGTTGAACATCTGTAGTCACATTTTTTTTTTTTCTGAAGAAGATGTATCAGTGGTTTGGTCAGGATGAATATTCCTCATATGTCAGATACAAATTAAACGACTTCGTGAATATTTTCTTACGAAACGGGCAAGAAAAACAATCTTTATTCTCCATACAAGGTGCATCAACAATATTACCATCCGTCGTCCACAGTAGCTTAGAGAAAAAGCACACCTGAAATGAGAAATTGGGGTTCAAGTAATTTGTTAAGTCTCGGGCATGCGCATTACAGGGAATGAGGATTCAGCCACTGTGAGATTAATCTGGAGTGTTATTGACTGTCCACTCCTGGGCAAAGAGTGCCAGACTAACAGATGGAGAGAAAATTTCTAAGTCTCGGGCATGCGCATTAGAGAATATTCACGAAGTCGTTAAATTTGTATCGACATATAAGGAATATTCATCCTGACCAAAACACTGATTCATCGTCTTCAGAAAAAAAAAAGGTGATACAGGTGTTCAGCGTGCGAGAAATCATTTTCTCACAAACAGAATGTTTATAGGCATATAAAAAATTCCCATCATCAAGTAGTACAAATAAAAACTTGCTACGATGCATTTTGAATCTTCAAATACGAAGAGTAAGTCGTGCTACTGAAATACAATATAAGAGCTCCGTCATAACACAATTTATTTTATTTTAGAAAATGAACATATATGTACAATTAAAAGCCATTAGCACTTTCCGAGTGCCGTTCACTCCATCTTCAGATGATCTATGTTGCTGTATTATGCAGCTATATATATATACAGAGTCACGTGGGACATTACGTAGCTTAACTAATTGTCATTCATGATTTACACGGTGTTATATCACATACATCTGTTGCCACAAAAAATAGTGAAAAACTATACACATTTGTTATAATTCAATGATTTCACTAAGTGTTTCCAAAATTCAGGTAAATCGACAGGGTTATAGTCATTACAACATTTCGTATCTAATGCCATGATAAAAACACTTTCTGCTATCAATAGAGCATACCGACATTGCACCAATCAGGAATAAATATGCCATTATTTATATTACGTGCAAGTGCTGTATTATAAAGGTGCGCTTTAATGCTATATTTGTGTTCATTCACTCGTAACTCCATATTCCTCCTTGTAGAACCTACGTAATTACCGACATGCTGTTTTGTAACTGGGTCTAAAAGCGGAATATTGTAAACACCCCAACTTCGCAAAATATCAGGTTTATCTCGGTCTCGTCTGAGTTGTGCAAACAAATTGTCACACCTGATGCCTAGTTGTAATTTATATTTGGAACACACATGTAACAACAAATTTGTAACACCAGGTGAGTATTCTAGTGATCCAATGAAGTTCTGACTACGTTCATTATCTCTGACCAATGTAGTAGAATAACTTTTTTTTTATTACCCTTTCATGAATCCTGCGGGTAATATAATCCGGGTACCCAAACATGTTAGTCATCTTAAAATATCCATTAATCTCTCTGTTTAAAGTTCTGTCTGTGGATGAATGTGAGTAAGCTCTCCTGAAGTAAAAATCAATCACTGAAGTTTTCTACTTAAAAGGTTGACACGAGTTATACGGAATGATAGAACAAACATAAGATGGTTTTCGATAAACACAAAATGTTAACTCGTGGGTGGTGAAGTTGTGACTTATACAAATATCAAGAAACAGTAAAACATAGTTAAACTCGATTTCAGCCGTGAGCCTGATTGTAGGGAAAATAGAAGATGGTGTGTCGACAAACTGTTCTAACAAATCCTGTAAATGAGGCCAAATTAAACCAGGATGTCATTGACGTACTTTAAATACAAACAAGGAGGGTGTGGAAATTTAGATAGAACCGAATTTTCAACATGGCTTTTAATTGTACATATATGTTCGTTTTTTAAAATAAAATAAATCGTGTTAAGACGAAGCTCGTATATTGTATGCATTTTGAAGATCAAGAAAGTACGAGATGAGGATAATGCCAACAGACTATGGATTTCGCCGATGTGTTTTATAGTAAAATGACTGGATGTGAGAGGACTTCACAGCATTTTCACCACATCAAATTAGCTTCAAATTGTCACAAAAAATGAAGAAGTTGCAAAATATGCGCCGTATTGTGACGTCACAATTCGTATTAACACCGCATTTGAGCATAATGTTCAACGTGCACCTTAAATGTGGGGCGTATATCGACTGTCCACTCCTGGGCAAAGAGTGCGAGACCAACAGATGGAGAGAAAATTTCTAAGACTCGGGCATGCGCATTACGAGGAATGAGGATTCAGCCACTGTAGAATTAAGACGCTAGTCTACCTTCCTTAGTCGTGAATGAAGCACGTGGTGTTAGCACCCATTGTTGCCAGATTTCAAAATAGCTTTCTAAATAATCCCTATTTGGAAAGTTATTTTGAAATCTGGCAACACCATGCGGTTCATTCCATAGCTGAGGAAGGTAGAAGTCAACTGCCGAAACGTTGCACCATTTATAGTTCCATGACGCCACCAATGTGTGACAAGAGGATATTAGGGATTTTCTAATCCTTAAGGATGTCTACAACAAAAGTTCTGTAAGTAGTTCTTTTAAGCTTTGTTGCTGGGGTTCATAAAATGATGGTTTTTAAAAGAGAGGTTGTTATATTCAGTTGAATCCTTCTTTTTCTCTAGAGTTTTGTTTTGCAGATATTTTTTGCCCACTCTCAAGACCTGTTTCTCAATGCTCAGAATTCAGTTCGTAAGTTCTGTTGACAATTAAGTTTATTGGAATTATGCTGCCAGATTCAACTTAAGATATTTTCCATGATAAATACGAAGTGTGGCAAGTTCAGTGAAATGCATGGTAGTAAAAATGAACAAAATATGTAAAATTTACATACATGAAATTCTTTCGCGGAATTCCGCTTTTTTTTTTTTTTTTTGTCATCATTTGGATTATTCTCGAGATCGATGCAAAACTGAAGATAAATTTTGGAGGATTAGTTGGGGGGGGGGGGGGTCGTTTTTTAATCCGGAGATGGTATTTTGTTTTTCAAAACGTTCGAAAACGGAGTGAAAATTTTCTCGTAATCGTAATTTCTTTTTCTCGCGATGTTTCTTTTGCCCAGTATTATTGTTAAATATAATTTTATTCCACAAATATTTGCATTTCAGTTTGAAAACGGAAGAAAAAAAAACCGGAAGTTGGCGCGAAAATTTCCCCGTGATCATCATTCAGGCAGTGGATTCGAAAAATTCCGCCGCCCCGTTGGCACAGTGGTCTAAGCGATGGCCTCTGATCATTCGTCCGAACGGGGTCCGGGTTCGAATCCCGGTGAGGCATGGATGTTGTGTTTGTCTTACGGCACTGGCTCTCTCCCTTCCGTGGAACCAGTGACCCTAAATTAGGGACGGGCGACTGCTTATAAGCCCATTGAGTTGCTCACGGTGGTAGTTAAACCTCCAATAAAAAATAAAATTAAAAAAATCCGTCATTTCGATAATGCTCGAGATCGATGCAGAACTGAAAAGAAATTTGGGGGCGATTGGTGATGGGGTCGTTTTCCGTCGGTGGGCGGAATTCTGACTTTCGGAAACTGAAGTTAGACGGAGTGAAGGTTTCTCCTGCAATCGTAATCCTTTTTTCTCGCAATGTTTCTTCCACCCAGTAGTGTTAAATATAATTTTATTCCGTAAATATTTGTTTTGCAGCTTCAAAATGGAGGAAAACTTACCTAAAACGGAAGTAGGACAGAGCGTAGGTTTCGCCGGTAGTCGTAATTTTATTTCTCCACGATGTTCCATTTATCCTGTGCTGCTGTTAAACGTAAAAAATAAAAATAATTATATTTTGAATACAGTGATGTGCTCCACCTTAATATATACATAACAAATTTCAGTGAACAATTTTGTCTTGCACACGGCGCGTTATATTCACGCTGTTTCGCAGCATGTTCTTATTTTTCACCCGTGCGGTTAAAAAGTTCATTTCTTTTGTTTCCTTCCACAGTCTCATGTATGTATTTAAGAAAATTTACTAGCCTTCAAAATACCCCAATTACAGTACAGTACACTTTTGACATATTTCATATAATAGCAGGAAGCTGTAGAAAAAGTCCTTTGCTTTTGTTTGGAGGCAGATGGTCACATTCCCTTGAATGTCTGCAAATCTCCCCTTAGCCGCCCCGGTGGCGCAGTGGTCTAAGCGATGGCCTCTGATCATTCGTCCAAACGGGGTCCGGGTTCGAATCCCGGTGAGGCATGGATGTTGTGTTTGTCTTACGGCACTGGCTCTCTCCCTTCCCTGGAACCAGTGACCCTAAATTAGGGACGGGCGACTGCTTATAGCCCATTGAGTTGCTCACGGTGGTCGTTAAACCTCCAATTAAAAAAAAAATCTCCCCTTATTGTGTTTATTTTAGCTGGGGGAAGCATAAAGTAATCAGACTGTGCCAGAGTAGGCAAATACGGTGCATCAATGCCTCACTCAGCTAGAAGCATTTTTGTATTGGTTCTTTGCTCTGTTTTTACCTGCCAACAATGTTCACGCAACACTAACTGGCCGCCCCGGTGGCGCAGTGGTCTAAGCGATGGCCTCTGATCATTCGTCCAAAAAGAGTCCGGGCTGGAATCCCGTTGAGGCATGGATGTTGTATTTGTCTTAAGGCACTGGCTCTCTCCCTTCCCTGGAACCAGTGACCCTAAATTTGGGACGGACGACTGCTTATAGCCCATTGAGTTGTTCACGGTGGTCGTTAAACCTCCAAAAAAAAAACACTAACTCCTGCAGCATGCTTTCTCACAGTTCCGTGATGCTGGGTTCTTTTAAACTTTGTTGCTTGGATTGTTAATCAGTGTTTGAGACAGTTCTGCGCGTGACTGCATTGGGCAAGTTATTGCACCTTTCACAACCCTTCCTTGTATGCGCTAAGACAACATTCACCAAACTTGATTCACACAGTGTAAAACTAAGACTATGGTACCTGCTGAATGCTAGTTGATGCTATTAAATAAATTCAAAATAGGGCTTAGTGTTTGTAGGTTCATTAAAACAGAACTCGTGCAAATAAATAGAACTTGGAGAAAAATTGAGAATTCTTCAACTGAATGTAATTTTTGGTATAACATTGTCATTTAAAATATTAAGACCTTTTGGATGGAATCGCTGTTTCTTTCAGGACTTTTTGATTGGGGGGGGGTTTCCATTTGCTATACGCAGTATATATATATACACAGGGTGCCCAGCCGCCCCGGTGGCGCAGTGGTCTAAGCGATGGCCTCTAATCATTCGTCCGAAAGGGTCCGGATTCGAATTTAGGTGAGGCATGGATGTGGTGTTTGTCTTACGGAACTGGCTCTCTCCCTTCCCTGGAACCAGTGACCCTAAATTAAAAACGGGCGACTGCTTATAGCCATTAAGTTGCTCACGGTGGTCGTTAAACCTCGAATCAAAAAAAAATAAGGGGGTGCCCAGTAAAGTCCTTTCTCAGCCCCGTAACTTTCGAACGCCGACAGCTATGGCCATAAAAACGGTGGCTAGGTACAGTAAAGTAGCTATTCGATGAGACCGCTTACAGCGCCTCCTAGCGGCAAAGTCAGGAGTTAGCGTGCCGATCTCGAAAACTATACGGGAAAATAATCAATTACAAAGTTGTAGACCAGCATCGATTTAGTAGGAAAAGACACCTTGCGCACATGGATGCTAAGAATAGAACGCGTACAACGCTCGTTTGTTTGCTCACAAAGTCAAACACTGTTACGTCACGAAACGCGTCAGAAAAGAGCAATTGTCACTAGGCCCATTTACCGTCTGTGCTCAATGTGCTCTCCGTCGGCCACAGTACACATTTGGACTCTAAATTGAATCTGACTCTGGGCGCAGTGGTCTAAGCGATGGCCTCTGATCATTCGTCCGAAGGGGTCCGGGTTCGAATCCCGGTAAGGCATGGATGTTGTGTTTGTCTTTCGGCACTGGCTCTCTCCCTTCCCTGGAACCAGTGACCCTAAATTAGGGACGGGCGACTGCTTATAGCCCATTGAGTTGCTCACGGTGGTCGTTAAACCTCCAAAAAAAAAAATCTGACTGCATATTTTGCAGCATGTCAGGTGACACGCTGGAACAAGCATCAGCTATACGGCGTCGAAGGTTCCGCAACGTCGGAGGGGTCTGATACACCTGCTCTTTGCCGCCCCGGTGGCGCAGTGGTCTAAGGCGCTGGCCTCTGATCATTCGTCCGTAAGGGGTCCGGGTTCGAATCCCGGTCAGGCATGGATGTTGGTTTTGTCTTACGGCACTGGCTCTCTCCCTCCCTGGAACCAGTGACCCTATTTTTTTTTTTTTGGTTGGAGGTTTAACGACCACCGTGAGCAACTCAATGGGCTATAAGCAGTCGCCCGTCCCTAATTTAGGGTCACTGGTTCCAGGGAGGAGAGAGCCAGTGCCGTAAGACAAACACATCATCCATGCCTCACCGGGATTCGAAACCGGACCCCGTTCGGACGAATGATCAGAGGCCATCGCTTAGACCATTGCGCCACCGGGGCGGCAACCCTAAATTAGGGACGGGCGACTGCTTATAGCCCATTGAGTTGCTCACAGTGATCGTTAAACCTCCAATAAAAAAAAAACACCTGCTCTTTTGCCGCCCTGGTGGCGCAGTGGTCTAAGGCGCTGGCCTCTGATCATTCGTCCGTAAGGGGTCCGGGTTGGGATCCCGGTCTGGCATGGATGTTGTGTTTGTCTTACGGCACTGGCTGTCTCCCTTCCCTGGAACCAGTGACCCTAAATTAGGGACGGGCGACTGCTTATAGCCCATTGAGTTGCTCACGGTGGTCGTTAAACCTCCAATCAAAAAAAAAAAAAAACACCTGCTCTTTGAGCCCCACAGGAAGAAGTCCAATGGGGTGAGCGTGCAGGCCACCCTACGCAACCACCATAGCCGATGATTCGTTGCTCGAATGTCTCGACCAGGTACATTCTTACGTTTCCTGGCTGGTGCGGAGGGGCGCCGTCATGTTAGAACTAAACATTCTGCAGTTGAGTCGCGCTAGTGTTTTGCGGAAGGCGATATTATATCCTTCGTGACGTAACAGTGTTCGACATCGCAAACAAACGAGCGTTCTATTCTTAGCATTCATGCGCGCAAGGTGTCTTTTTCGTATTAAATCGATGTTGCTCTACAACTTTGTAATTGACTATTTTCCCGTACTCGTATAGTTTTCGAGATCAGCACGCTAACTCCTGACTTGCCGCCCCGGTGGCGCAGTGGTCTAAGGCGTTGACCTCTGATCATTCGTCCGTAAGGGGTTCGGGTTCGAATCCCGGTCAGGCATGGATGTTGTGTTTGTCTTACGGCACTGGCTCTCTCCCTTCCCTGGAACCAGTGACCCTAAATTAGGGACGGGCGACTGCTTATAGCCCATTGAGTTGCTCACGGTGGTCGTTAAACCTCCAATCAAAAAAAAAAAACACCTGCTCTTTGAGCCCCACAGGAAGAAGTCCAATGGGGTGAGCGTGCAGGCCACCCTACGCAACCACCATAGCCGATGATTCGTTGCTCGAATGTCTCGACCAGGTACATTCTTACGTTTCCTGGCTGGTGCGGAGGGGCGCCGTCATGTTAGAACTAAACATTCTGCAGTTGAGTCGCGCTAGTGTTTTGCGGAAGGCGATATTATATCCTTCGTGACGTAACAGTGTTCGACATCGCAAACAAACGAGCGTTCTATTCTTAGCATTCATGCGCGCAAGGTGTCTTTTTCGTATTAAATCGATGTTGCTCTACAACTTTGTAATTGACTATTTTCCCGTACTCGTATAGTTTTCGAGATCAGCACGCTAACTCCTGACTTGCCGCCCCGGTGGCGCAGTGGTCTAAGGCGTTGACCTCTGATCATTCGTCCGTAAGGGGTTCGGGTTCGAATCCCGGTCAGGCATGGATGTTGTGTTTGTCTTGCGGCACTGGCTCTCTCCCTTCCCTGGAACCAGTGACCCTAAATTAGGGACGGGTGACTGCTTATAGCCCATTGAGTTGCTCACGGTGGTCGTTAAACCTCCAATCAAAAAAAAAAAAAAAAAAAAAAACCATTTTTCGTCACCCCTCTCCCCAAAAAATTATATATACGCCCCTGATATAGTAATTATTTTTAACACTTCAAGAACAAACTTTCTTCAGCTAAACGGGGAAGGGTTGGCAGACTTGAAATTTTGATCTATTAAAATGCATTCAACACACTGCTGTTTCTGAATTGCGATTTTCTGACTTTGCGGTATGATTAGTCTACTTATTATATTTTAATAACGGCATGCGTCTTAATACACTTTTTAGCAAAATAAAATATAATACTTGAACAAATATAAAAAAAAATTATAATTGGAGAAATATTTGTGGTAGCAAAAGAAACGAAACTTTCTTTTTCATATACCCTAGTGGAAGTAGTGGTCTAAGCATTAGCTTCTGAGTTGGCCTGGGTCCAAGTCCTTGATGTGGTGTGCATGGTGGGCTTGTGTTATGACATCTGCTCTCCCTCTTCCCTGGAACCAGCGGCCCTAAACTAGGGATGGGCAAATGTTTATAGCTATAAGAGTTGCTCACCTCCCCCCTCCCTCCTTCCCAAACAAGTGGACCTTAAATAATTTTTAAATCTCCATGACTTCAGGAAGAAAGGTAAGACAGAGTTCAAAAGAACTAAGCAGAAATTTTTTGTTGAAAGCAGTTTAAGAACACATATTTTAACACTGTTCGTGGAAAAATACCAAAAAAAAAAAAAAATAAAAATAAAAAAAACGAAATATCTGGTTGCAACAGAAATCAAAACAGTAAAGAATATGTTTAACAACGCTGTTAGAAATCGGTAGGAAACCGAAAATATGCATTTGTATGAATGTTTTCTTAATATTCATTGTAAATTAAATTTAATGTTGAAATGTGCATTTTTGTGTGCACAACTCTTTAACGTCCATTGCGAGTACCTGTTCTCCATCAACAGCATTAACTGTAAATAAGTACGTACTATATTTTTTTAGAGAAAGGTTTTGTTAATATCTATTAAATACACAGATTTACATAATTTAATGTGATTTGTGCTTTTTTTCTTGGGTACGTTAGGTTCAATTTTTTTTTTTTTTTTTGGAAAACTGCTGTACACGTAAATTATGTGTGCCCATGATTGCCTTCTGAACCTACAACTGCATATGTTTCAAATCATTCACATTGTGTTGCAACTCAAATTAAGCTGCTGATCTTTCACTTTCTTCATAGTATCTTCTCATTCTTCTGTATGTATAAAATTGTCATTTAAAATGTTTGATTATGATGCAAAATATGTTAATAAAGAAAATATCAATTGATTTTCCTTTATTATGTTACATATTTATACCTTCTTACGCAGGCATAAAAGACTTCCGCGAAAACGCGGAAAATCCGCTTTTTCTGTTCCGTTTTTGGTGTTACCGATATTATTCCAAAAATGCAATAAAATGTATGCCTCCCTCTTGTGGAAAGCAAAATCGTAATGACTTCGAAAGACGGGATGGTTACGGCTGGGAATGATTACGTCACCTCTTCCAGGGATGGAAATTCTGCACCAAAGTGTGCCAAAACAAAATTCTTGCGCCGTCTTACTACAAAAGGCAAAAATTTTATGGAATTTTATGTAGTTACTATGGAAATCATCGAACGGAAGTCGTTGGTCCACATACGGACGACGGAAAGCATCGAGTGTGCTATGGAAATCGTAAGTCCGCTATGGACAACGGAAAACGCCGAGCATGAAACGGAAATCTAAAATCTCAGTGAAATAACGTTATTAAACATCTGTGGAAAGTTTATTTTCCTGTTTTCAAGATTCTAACACTTGCTAAATATTTTCGGGAATGTTTCTTGGGTGTTGAGAATGTCACGACGTCGTTTTCCGTTTCCTCATATTACATTTTTTTGACCAAGCTCCTCCCCCCCCCTTCTCTCTGTGCCTGATTATATTTTTATTTTTGATGATTTCTTGTCATATTCCTCGTTTTTAATATCTTCGGTAATAGTAAAAAGGAGCGACTTCGTTTTTTTTTTTTTTTTTTTTTTTTTTAAGAATTTTTTCTAATGAAATGCATGTTACCCTATTTCTAATACATACTTCTTCAAAACTAATCAATAGAGAGCAATCGTTTTCGCCCCTTTCCCTTTTATTAAACGAAATTAAATTTGTAGATCGGTATTTAATCCGTCCGTGGCGGAATCCTCGCCGTTTCCGTGTCCCGTAAAATTGTTTGACGGCAGAGTGGGCAACGCAGTATCGATTTTTCACTTTCATTTTCCATAAAATTCGCGTTTTTCCATTTCTTAGTTACTTCTTACTCATACATGATATTATTTCGTGGATTCGCGGAATTCTGCTTGCTTTTTCTGTCATCATTTAGGTCATTCTCGAGATCGATGTAAAACTGAAAAGAAGCTGTTTTTTGGTGGGAAGGGAGGGGGTCTTTTCCTTCTGGGGACGGTATTTCATCTTTCAAAACTTTCGGAAACGGAAGTTAGACGGAGAAAGATCCCCCCCCATAATCCTAATTTATTTTTCTTGCGATGTTTTTTCT
The DNA here is from genome assembly GCA_039090855.1 of Macrothele yani. Lineage (NCBI taxonomy): Eukaryota > Metazoa > Arthropoda > Arachnida > Araneae > Macrothelidae > Macrothele > Macrothele yani. The sequence goes on along the minus strand of CM077032.1, from coordinate 61,540,806 downwards.
GCTCAGTATTGTTATTAAATTTCATTTTAATGCATAAATATTTGTATTTTAGCTTGAAAAACGGAGGGAAAATGTCCCAAAACGGAAGTCGGACGGAGCGAAGATTTCGCCGGCAATCGTAATCCCCGTTTGCGCGACGTTCTCTCCACCCTGTGTTGTTAAATGTTAGTAATTTTATACTTTGGATGCAGTGATGTGCGTCAGTTTAATATTTACATAAATAAATTTCAGTGAATCCCAAAACATGCACTTTTTAAGTTAAACAAATTCAGTGCCCTCTCAAAAATAATGAAGGCATTATTGAGTTGTTTTCTTGGCTCTCAAGTGGAAAATTCCTTTAGTATGATGGGGGATGTAGTTGATAAAGAATCCATCAACATGAAAATTCAAACATTTTCATCTGTTCAGACCATGAAATATAAGCTACTGAATCAGGATAAGGAATTGTTTTGGAATTTTTAGCCTTGGATTTTTTTACGAAAAACGATTATTTGCATGACTCTGTAAATAGAGATTTATGCCAAGATATGAAATCATATTCAGAATATAAGAAAGAATTACAAGATAAAGAAGAAGAAATGAAAAGAAGATGAAAGCAGCTAAATATCTTTAATAACTTATGCAGCAAATTAAAATCAAATGAATTGGTTCAAAAGAAAGAAAACTGTAGCCGACTTATTCATAAAAGGTTAGAACAAATTGTTAAACAGAAACAACTTAAGAAACTGAAATTTCATTAGTTGTGAATGACTTTTATTATTTATCTACATAATGCCTGACGTTTTCGCAAGCATTTATCATATTTCTTCATTAACAATTTTGTGTCAAATCAAGAATGAACATTTATTCTTCATCAAACTCTTATTACTTATCAACAAACATGTCTGAAGTTTTTCAAACCTTCAAGATTTCGTTTCCATACAACGTTATATTGTACTATATATTTAATTTTCTTGAAACAAAATACATACATTAAATCTATTTAGTTGGCAGGCATGTGACCAATACCTAAATGTTATGGTTGTATACATTAGAGAGTGAAATGCAAGATTCAGCACTTTGTTACTCCCCCCCCCCCCCCCGCCCTCTCGGCGCGCGTGGAAGTTCAGCTTTTTCTATCACTGCCCACTTTTATGCCTGCTTACGTAGGAAAAGTTGCGGAGTTCATGGACGTCCACCCTGTGGGTGATTAGGCATAGGCATAGGTTACCGACTTAGATGTCTGAGCCGGGCATGGGTGGCGAGTTTGCATTACAGCTCTCTTTCTCCTCCCTCTTTTTATCTCTCTTTTTCCCCCTATCTTTCTCCTCTCTTTTCCTCTTTTTTTCTCTCCCTTTCTCCTCTCTCTCTCTCCCTCTTTCTCCTTCTCTCTTTCTTTCTCCTATCGTTCTCTCTCTTTGTCCCTATCTTTTTCCTTTCTCTCTCCCTCTTTCTCCTCGCTTTCTTTCTCTTTTTCTCTCTCTTTGGCCCTCTCTTTATCTTTTTCTCTTTATCTCTCTCTCTCTCTCATTTATACACACATAATCTCTTGAAATCTACCTATCTGTATACAGTATATAAAAACAGAGGTTGGATAGACTAACGTGAGCACCAGGCTCAGAGACGTGACTTTTAATGTATCTATCTGCGTACGTCTCAATACACAAAGGTACCCACCACCTTTTGGATCTAATAGCTTTGTTTAAAACTTCAAGGTCCTGTTTAAGTGCATTTGAAGTGTCGTCTTGCAAAATTTCTTCCAGAGTGACTACAAAATGGTCAAGCTAGCGGACTTCGAGAAGGTGCTAAATGTTGGTGGCTACGTAGTTTGTGCCTCCGGGACAACAGTCGCCAAGGTAGTGGGTGTATCGAGAGTTATGCTGTGTCTATCATCATAACAGCATACCGTGTTGGTAGCAAAACCTCGTCTGCGAAACCAAAGAGCTGTCTGAAAACGACCCTGACTGATACGGAGAGGATTTTTTGATTGGAGGTTTAACGACCACCGTGAGCAACTCAATGGGATATAAGCAGTCGCCCGTCCCTTATTTAGGGCCACTGATTCCAGGGAAGAGAGAGAGAGCCAGTGCCGTAAGACAAACACAACATCCATGCCTCACCGGGATTCGAACCCGGATCCCGTTCGGACGAATGATCAGAGGCCATCGCTTAGCCCACTGCGCCACCGGGGCGGCAGGAGAGGATTGTTACCAGCAATAAAAAAGGCCATGGCGCCAAGCAATAGTGCAGAACTCAGTCTGCATCTCTAGTATCAACAAAAATAGTGCACAGGGAACTGCGTAAACAAGATATTCATGGCAGATCTGTTATTGCAAAACCTGTGGCCGCCCTGGTGGCTTCTTATCATTCGTCCAAAAGGGGTTCGAATCCCGTGAGGCATGGATGCTGTGTTTGTCTTACAGCCCGGGCTCTCTCCCTTCCCTGGAACCAGTGGGCCTACATTAGGGACGGGCAACTGCTTATAGCCCATTGAGTTGCTCGTGGTGGTCGTTAAACCTCCAATGGAAAAAAAACTGGTGAGTGCGCAACAACGACGGCAGTGGTGCCAGGGGCATTCAACGTGGACTGGAAGAGTGTAATGTCGGATGAATCCACATTTATATTATTCCCCAACATAGAACATGTTTACGTGCGGAGAACACAGTCAGAAGCGTACAATCCGGACTGTGTACCCCTAACAGTGCATCATAGTGGTGGTTCTGTCATTCTTTGGGCAGTCGTATCGTGGTTTTCAGATCATCTTGAAAGGACGGATGATTGGCAGTGCGTGTGAAACCATTTTGGCCAGTCAGGCATTGTTTCCTTCAGGGGATGCCATCTATCAAGATGATAACACCCAAATTTACAGAGCTAGGAATGTTCAATCATGGTTCGAGGAACAGGAGGACGAACTTTCCACCTTCCTGGGCCTTACCAGTCACTGTGGTCTGTGTTGTAAAACAGAGTAGGATCCCGTTATCTTCCTCCTGCACCTCTCAAGGGCTTGGAGCAGTTTCTGCATGAAGAATGGCGTAAGATCGCACTATGCAGGATTTGTATGCGTCCATTCCGAGGAGGATTCATGCGGTTTTGAATGCCAAAGGTAGTACCATACCTTACTAGGCACGCAAAACCTTCTTTTCCTAGGTGTTCACATTATCCTGTCTAACCCCTGTATATACAAGGTTTGTCCGGAAAGTAATGAGACCACTTTTCCTGGGCCAATCAGAAGGGGGCGGAGTCTGTTGGGTAAACGATCGATGTCTCGTCAGTTGGCTCTGAGCTTTTACAGAGTGACGATCGCTTGAGAAGTGGACAGCTGTGTGAGCGTCGCGTAACGGTCAAAATGCAGAAGAGTGTCGAACAGTGACACGCGGTAAAGTTTTGTGTTACACTTGAAAAATACGCGACAGAGACGCTTGCTACGATACAGAAAGCCTACGGGAAGGATGCTTTATCGGAAGCACAAGTGTTTCGGTGGCACAAAACGTTTACAGAGAGAGCGTCGAGGATGAGCCGCGCACAGGGCACCCTTCAACGTCTCACACTTCGGACAATGTGGAAAAGGTGAAAGCGGTTTCGCACTCTGACCGACGTCTGAGTGTTAGATTGGTAGCAGAGCACGTGGGACTCGCGAAGGTGTATGAAATCACGCAAGAATTGCAGATTAGGAAAGTTTGCGCCAAATTGGTTTCTAAGGTTTTGACCGATGAACAGAGGAACAACTGTGTGTCGATTTCTCGTGAGCTTGTTGACCGTGTGAGAAGTGAGCCTGGATTTTTGGAGAAAGTGATGAAACGTGTGTCTTTGAGTACGACCTGGAGACGAAAACATAGAGCTCAGAGTGTCACACTCCCGAGTCTCCTCGACCAAAGAAGGCTCGAATGTGCAAATCGAAGATGAAATCGATGCTCACTGTCTTCTTTGACTGTAAAGGTGTTCTCCATAAGGAGTTCGTACCACCCGGACAAACGGCCAACGCTGCATTTTACGTGGAAGTGCTTTAACGGCTGAAGAACAGAGCTGCGCGCGTCCGCTCGGAGATCACCAACACTTGGGTTCTTCACCACGATAATGCGCCAAGCCATGCGTCACTGAGAGTGAGAGAGTTTCTGGCGAAACGCAACGCTGCCCCAACCTCTCTACAGCCCGGACTGGCCCAGGCTGACTTCTCTTTGTTTCCCCGGCTCAAATCCGACCTGAAAGGACACCATTTTGGGACTGTTGCAAACTGCCGCGACGAGTGCTTTGAAAGCGATCCCTGTTCCCGACTTCCAGGCTAGCTACGCGGCGTGGCAGAACCGCTGGAAGCGGTGTATTGCTGACCAAGGATGTCATTTAATTGCTGACCAAGGATGTCAACTTTAATTAAACGTCTATTATTGAATGAGTCTCATTAGTTTTCGGACAGACCTGGTATATCCGTAGTGTAACACAAAATTGTGGGTCATAGGTACGTCGTATGACCTTGGGAGATGGCTCAGTTTACAACAGGTCATGCCAGGAATCGAGGTGGGGGGGGGGATAAGTTTTCTAAATTTATTCAGCTGTACCAGTCTAGCTCGGTACACCGAGTACTCTCACTTCCCTTCATTGCAACGCGGGTAGCCGTATATGTCGATACAAACTTGGGAGATGCCGCCGACCGGAGATGGAGAGCAAGGTGATGATTGGCTATTGTCAAGGACAGTTCTGCTACACGTGCTTCCACTACCATTCAACTGTGTTTTACAGTGAGGACGGGCACAGGATTCTGTTATGAGTAGCGTTCGAGTGTGACCACCCAAATGGGAGCGTATTTTTTGTAATGTACGTGAGCGAAGGAATTTTGAGAGCACACGTAACTGTCCATAAAGTACGTCCATGATTTTAGACCCCCCTCCCTCATGTCACATTTTGTTTGATTGTTGACTCCCCTCCCCCTAAAAAAAGTACGTCCTAATTCCCGCTACGCCCTTATTTTTGACGACTACTTTCAGAAGTCCGTTGAGAAACAGAAAGAAAACGTAATTATTTAAAGGAATCTTCCATATATTTACACGTTAGCTTCAAAAAAATTTTATTATTTAGGCATTAATTTATTCCCTAATGCTACCCGAACTTTATCATTCTGAAATAAAGATCTACAAATGAACGCACGCATTAAAAGTTGCAACACTCCCGATTATACCATCTACGAAACACGATAGATTTGATAGTACACTGGCGTGCAAAAATTAAGGACGAGACGGTTTTTCGAATATAACGTCGTGCACAAGTGCTCCACATCGACTCAAATCATACCATAAGATCCCCAAGATGTAAGAATATGGGGCAAGTGAGCAAAACCGTCCAAACAAGGAATCCAAAGGATACAAAGGAACTTTATTGAAAAGGTAGCTTCGAGCACAACTGGACAGAAGACAGAAACGTTCATGTGACAGGCGGCTGCCAAGAAAAATACAATCTTTAGTAGGGGATATAATCACCCCTGACTGCGTTGCAGGATTTACAACGTCTGTCCATGCTGAGGACAAGGTTGTCAAGGAGCTGTTGAGGCATCGCGGCCCATTCTTGTAGCGCCAATCGCAGCTGCGAAATCGTTGCTGGCGGCTGGTGACGTGCTGCTAAGCGTCTCTCGAGAAGGTCCCACACGTGTTCAATTGGATTTATGTCCGGGGACCTAGCGGGCCAATCCATGCGTTGAATATCTTCACTCTCCAACAGCTCTGCGACAGCCACTGTACGATGAGGTGTAGCGTTGTCGTCCATGAAGAGGAACTCGGGACCCACAGCACCTCTAAACAGACAAACGTGAGGCAGGAGAACCTCGATACAATAGCGGACACCAGTGACTGAACCTCCTTGGAAGATGTGGAGGTCAGTACATCTACCAAGCATGATACCGTCCCAAACGAGAACTCCGCCACCTCCAAACCGGTCCCCTTCGATGATGTTGGAGGTGTGATTGCGTGTTCCCTGTTCTCTCCAGATGTGTATACGTCCAGATTCGCTCGTCAGACTAAATCGGCTTTCATTCATAAAGAGAACTCGATCCCATTGCTGATGTGTCCAGTTCTTGTGTTCCTGGCACCACAGAAACCGCCGTCTCCGATAAGCAGGCGTTAATGGCACGCACCGTACTGGTCGTCGTGCAAATAGAACACCTTTGTGCAGTCTCCTGACCACGGTAAAACGCCATAACGGACGTCCAGTTGTCTGTTGCATGTGTCTTGCGATTTCTCCCGCTGTCTGCCGTCTGTCTCTTCTCGCCTGTAGGACAATATACTGGTCGTCCGCCGCCGTGGTTGCTCGTGGACGACCACTGCGAAACTCTCGGACAGTTGTTCCTTTCGTTTGAAATGCTCTCCAAGCTCGTGAAACGATGCTGTGAGCGATCCCGAACTCCTCGGCTACACTAGTCACACTTCGACCTTCTTCCAACTTCTCAATGACGCGACCTCGGGTAAAGTCATCCAGATGTCGTCTACTGGATTGCCTGGTGGCCATATCACACGGTGGCAGCAACTCGACGTCGTTCAAACCGATGTACACCGTGCAATAGTTTTCACCGAATTGCTGAGCGTACACCGCCCGTGTGCTTTATACCCTTCCGACACCCTCCCCCCTCACGTCATGTTGCATATATGCGCATGCCCTACCGTACCGGAAAGACCGCTTTCGGCAGAACGGACCGAAAGTGGTCTTTCGGTTCTGCCTGCTCGTTCCGCTGTTATGCTAATTTCTCCTCTTCGTCCTTAATTTTTGCACACCAGTGTATAACAAAGTGCCCTTGCATTGTACATTACATAACTTATATAATCATCATCATCATCGTCAACCATTATCAATCCACTGCTGGACGAAGGTCTCCCCAAGTTTCCTCCACAACGGTCTGTCTTGTGCCAGTCTCCTCCATGTCACCCCTGCATACTTTCGAATTTCATCCACCCATCTTCCATGTGGTCTTCTTCTGGGTCTTTTCCTGTCCCTTGGAATCCAATCTAAAATTTCGGCTGTCCATCGATGGTCTGTCCTTCTGGCAGTATGTCCAGCCCATTGCCATTTCAGGAATTTAACTCTGATCATGATGTCTTCCACTCTTGTCATTTTTCGGATCCACGAGTTCATCTTCTTATCTCTCCTGGTTACACCAAGTATGCACCTCTCCATGCTGCTTTGAGTTGTCTGCAGCTTTTGTATGTCTCTTTTAGTTAAGGTCCACGTCTCTGCACCATACGTAAGCACTGGAAGGATGCATTGATCAAACACTTTTCTTTTAAGACATAATGGCATATTGCTCTTGAAAATTATGCTGTTTCTTCCAAAAGCTCTCTAGGCAAGTTTTGTACGCCGATTAATTTCTTCATCAATGTGACCTTCACTTGATATCTGCTGTCCAAGATAAACGTACGTGTCTGTTATCTCCAGCTTTTCTCCATCAATCGACAAATCTTCATTTCTTGTAAAAACATTGAACATCACTTTTGTCTTCTGAAAGTTCATTTTTAATCCCACTTCTTTACTCTTGTCAGCAAGTTCCTGGATCATACTCTGCAGCTCTGATGGGGTAGTAGCAAAAATGACTACGTCATCAGCAAAACGAAGGTGAGTTAGATAATCTCCATTAATCTTTATCCCTTTGTTTTCCCAGCTCAGCGACTGAAAAACACCCTCCAATGTGGCATTAAAGAGCTTCGGAGATATGGTGTCACCTTGTCTCACTCCCTTTCCAATTTTTATGTGTGTTGTATTTTCAAACAGCCGAATCTTTGCACTTGCATTTTCATAGATGTTATTAATAATATTAATGTATGCATCTTCAATACCGCAGGTTTTCAGAGCCATTGTAACTGCTGATGGTTTCACCGATTCAAAGGCTTTTTCATAATCGATAAAAGCCATGCACAATGGAAGTTCATATTCCCTCGCTCTTTCAATTAGTTCTCTCAGTACGTGGATATGATCTATTGTGCTGTAGCCACTCTTGAATCCAGCTTGTTCTCTCGGTTGAGCCATGTCCAGTGTTACCTTCAAGCGGTGTGAAAGAACTTTAGTGAAGATTTTATAAACAACTGATAGGAGGCTGATAGATCAGTAGTTTCCGAGATCCTCAATGTCACGTTTCTTATGTAGCAGGATCATTGTAGCTTTGTTCCAATCCTCAGGAATCTTCCCTTCATTAAGGCATCGAGTGAAAATTTGGACGAGTACTATTTCGATTTCTCCACTTGCTTCTTGTATGATGTCTACAGTAATTCCATCTTCTCCTGGAGCTTTTCCCCGCTTCATGTTCTTGATTGCATGTGCAACTTCTGCTGGAAGGACTGGAGGAACTCTGGTACTGGTATCTTTCATGATGTCTGGAGTGCATGTATCATCCCTTTCATATAATTTGGAGTAGAAATCTTTCACTCTTGTCAAAATTTCGCCTCTATTTCTTGTTACAGAACCATCTTCTTTTCTCAGTGCCATAATCTGTTTTCTTCCCTTACTGAGATGTTCCTTTGCTATCTTTAGGCTTTGGTTGTTTTCAATTGCTTTCCTCACTAATTCACAGTTGGATTTTCTTACGTCTTCAGTGATACTTTTTCTTACTGTCTTGCATAGCTCTATATATTCCACTTTGGAAGTCATATCTTTTTTAGTTGTCCTCATCTCTCTTCTTTTTTGCATCAACATTTTCGTTTTTCCTGATAATTTATTTACTTGCAACTTGTTCTTAGACCCAGCTAATTTTGTTGCTGTTTCCATAAGAGCTTTGGTTACTTTTCTGTTAACTTCAGAAATAACCATTTCTTCCGATATTAGGCCTTCTAAAGCAGAGAACCTGTTCTTCAGTTCCAACTTGAAGGTATTATTGTGTTTTTTAAGGTTGGTTATGTCAATAGATTTTGTTTGTCTTATGAGCTTGCCACGTTCAAGTTTAGTGTTGAGGTGCATCTTACATCTCACCAATCTATGGTCACTACCTGTGTTGAACTTGTTTAGCACACTGCAGTCTTCTATGACGAATTTTTTGTTACACATAATAAAATCAATTTCACTTGTCGTCCCATTTCGATGTCTCCATGTCCATTTCCTGTGTGGCTTTTTCTTGAAAAAGGAGTTCAAGATGAAAAACCCTTCTGCCTCTGCAAACTCAACGAGAGTTTTTCCAAGCTGGTTTCTGTTGCCGTGACCGAATTTACCTACTGAAGTTTCATTCTGTTGCTGTTGCCTTATTTTTGCATTAAAATCTCCCATAATTATCTTTAAGTGCTGCTTACCTTTATTATTTAGATGACGAATTTCCTCATAAAATTCTTCAATTTCTTCTTCAGCATGACTTGTGGTGGGTGCATACGTTTGAATAATCTGAGCCTGGAATCTTTTCGAGAGTTGGATAACAAGACGTGCAGCTCTGTCAGAGGAACTTTTAACTTCTACAACTTTATCCTTCAGTTTCTTGTTTATTATATATCCAACACCACTAGTTCTGCCAGTATCTGTCCCACGATAGTAGAAGATATGTTCACTTTTCAGTTCGATGAGATCTTCTCCTTTTCTTTTACCTCACTTAGCCCGACGATGTCCCACTTGATCCTTTGTAGTTCCTCTTCCAATTCAAGAAGCCTTGAATCAGAATATAGGGAGCGTCCATTATACGTAGCCAAGGTCAGCATAGCGGTATAACTATACCATCGGGATTAGAGGAAATTCTATCCCGCACTCACCAACCCGCATGGCCAGCGTGGTGAGTTATGGCCAAACCCCTCCAAAATGATTCCACGAAGAAATAGCATCTACTATATTTTTGTCGCTGGACGTCCGAGTTACTAAACCTCTCCCCTCTCCCATGTCACATTTGGTCCGGTTGTCGGGACCCAGCTCCGCTGTAATCTCGGACGTACTTTATGGATGGCCCTTACAATGAGTGTTATCGCAGTAATACACGCGGCAAATAATTCTGTCTTTTTGAACAGTTTTTTTTTGGAAGGAACTTCCATACATGAGCACAGCTTGGGTGCGATAAATATTGAGGGTGTGCATTACCACGCTTTGCATTTCGCTAATGAGGAAACTAATGTTATTTTTTTTTTTTATTCCTGTTGTCATTACGGCCTGAAATACACTGCTGGACAATTGCTAAGGACGGATCATAAACGGCTATATAGCCCATAAATAAATAAGTGTGGTTGGATGCCAAGTGAAATAAAATAATGTCAGAATGCCAGGACATTACAAGAAAGACAATTTATTGTGCTCTGAAATCCAGAAGGCTTTGGAACGTGTTCAAGGGACAAACAGGCCATTTTGTGCAGAATACGTAAACGTGACAAAAATGTAATTACCAACCGCAGGCGTTCCGGCGTAAGATGTTAATACGGGATATGGCCACCATGGAGGGCGATGCAAGATTCCACACGTCGTGTCATGCTTTGCACAACATTATCAAGCAGCTGTTGGGGTAATTTATCCCATTCCTCTGTCAGTGCACGGATGAGGGTGTCCTTGTTTATTGGAGGGCATTGGCGACCAGCAAGACTCCTCCCCAAAGCATCCCACACATTTTCAATGGGATTCAGATCTGGAGAACGTGCTGGCTATACGAGGCGTTGAATATCCTCGCTCTCAAGACACTCCTGGACAGCGAATGCTCGATGACATGTTGCGTTGTCGTCCATGAAAATGAATCTATCACCGACAGCACCACGGAACATGCGAACATGAGGTAGCAGAACATCATTAATGTATCGTTGGCCAGTCATAGTTCCAGTTGGAAGCACATAGAGGGACGTACGGCCGTTGATCATGATGCCAGCCCATACCATGACACTACATGTCGGATGTCGGTTCCTTTCCTGTATGTTTGCTGGACAATATGCAGTACCACTATCACGCCAGATCAGTTGTCGTCGACAATCAGACGATAGACTGTATCTACTCTCATCTGAGAAGAGGACAGCAGACCAGTCGTTATCAGTCCAATTGCGATGTTGATGGCACCATTGCAAACGGGCGGTACGGTGACGACTGGACAATGGGGTGCACACAACAGGACGGCGGGCGTATAGTCCTCCTTCATGCAAACGTCTGGCGACAGTTTTTTGTGAGATCCGCTTGCCAGTAGGAGCCATAAACTGAATTGCTACCTCAGTAGCTGTGCTGCACCGGTGTCTTTCTGTTGATAGCACTATGTACCGATCTTCTGCAGGTGTCGTACTGCGAACACGACCTCCCCTGTGACGTTTGCTACACTCTCCATTTGTTTGAAATGATTTCCAAAGCCTTGAAACAAGACTGTGGCTGACGTCGAACTCCCTGGCAACATCTGTTATTTTTCGCCCTTCTTCAATCTTGCCAATAATACGGCCACGCGTAAAATCATCTAGGTGATGTCGGGAAGACATACTAAAAATTGCAAGTTCGTCAATTGATTCTTTCCCTTTCAACTTTGCGTTTGAACAACAACGGTCAATACGCGTCAAATCCTTTATATCTCTTATCAGCGCTATGACGTCACGAACAAGTTCCGCAATCCAAAATTTGCATACGCTCAACACGTCTTACTGTATCCCGCACTTATGTTAATTTCCACATTTTCCTGCCTTCCATTTTATGGTTGCTATCGTTGCTATTGTCATCCGTCCTTAGCAATTGTCCGGCAGTGTATTTCTCTTTCAAAACTGCAGACAAGTGCGGGGCTGAAAGACTTCTGAACAGTCCTAATTTTGTCCAACACATCCGGAACTACAATAGTGCGATGTCATTCGAAAACAAGAAAAATAACAACGAATTCTCGAGTGTAATAGCACGTCTTTTGAAACCGTTCTGGCGCAAATTAAATTTATCAAAGCTATACAAAGTCAATGGAACCAGTCTGAGAAACATTAGTATCTGACCAAAGAAAGAAGTTTTTCAATCGAGTGTTTAATCCCGCAGATACTGCTGTAAACGTTAAGGTGACCTTACGCCCTCTGGTTGCCGACTTATGAGTTAAGAAAAATTGAATTAATATGAAAAACATTTCGCAGCAGAAACTCTCTCCAACAAAGAAGTAATTTTTCAAATTGGACTCTTAAAAACAGAGATATGAACAAATATAAGATACGCCCCCTAGCGGGTAAACCATGCATTATTTTAGCGAAAAAGTATTCTCAAAAAGTTTTCCGATGTGAGCGGTATCGGTCAAAGAAAAAAAAGTTTAGTCTGGTTTTCAGGAGCTCACATTTTGCTGCAAATACAGCAGAAGCAGAAATTAACACTTATACTCCCTGGTGGCCAAACTATTATACTGGCGGAAAATGAAAAAAGAACACTAAGAAGGAGACGTCTGATACCAACGAAATTTATACAGCATAATAACGGAATACAGAGGGTAACGTGATCAAAACATTATGGCAAGATACAGCTGTATTTGCTGGTAAACTGAAAAATAACGTTTCCATGTAACGTGGTTAGTACGAGGTTGAACCGCCATGAACTGCGTCACACTGTGCAGTTCTGGCATGGAGTCTGTCGTACAGATGTTGGATGTAAGTTTGGAATATTGAGTTCCAAGCATCCTCAACCTGGACGCGTAAATCGGGGATGGTCGTGGAGACCGGATAAGTCGTTGTCCCATAAAATCCCACACGTGCTCAATGGGGGACAAATCCGGTGAACGTGCAGGCCACGGAAGTTGTCTCACACCCTGAAGTGCATGTTGCGTTGCACGTGCCGTGTGTGGCGCGCGTTATCTTTCTGGAAAACACTACGATGGACCAGCCTTACAAATGGCACAACAACGGGCTAATTATGTTGTTGATGTAGGAGGTGCTGTTTAACGTACCCGGTACAAACACTAGTTGTGTACGGGAGTGATAGCTGATCGCTCCCCACACCAGGAGACCAGGTGTAGGCCATGAGTGCCGCTCGCGGATGCAAGAAGGGTAGAGACGCTCGCCTGTGCGTCTGCGAACTCGCATACGACCATCGGAGGCTCCCAAGCAGAATCTGCTTTCATCGCTGAACACGACAAATCGCCATTGCGTTCTCCAGTGCAGAAGTTGGCAACACCACTGCAGCCGTTCCTGACGGTGGGCTGGATCAGAAGTACACATGCCAGAGGCACACGTGCACGTAGTCCTGCATCCAGTAGACGGTTGCGGATTGTTCGCACAGTCACCTCGGGTGCAACGGCAGCTCGGATTTGCGTCGCAGTGGATGTTCTGCTTGACAACGCCACTCTTCTTATGCGTCGATCGGTCCGCTCATCAGTCCGTCTGTGACTCACGGTTCCACGTCTTCTCGTGTGGGAATGTTCCTCGGACCATCTACACCACCATCTTACCACCACCGATACTTCCCGTCCAATTCACCCCACAATACGACCACCCAGTCTCGTGGAGTCCGACTAGACGACCTCGCTCAAAGTCCGATAACTGCTGAAATCGTACACGTCTTCCATGTCCAGAGCATTGCAGCTTCTTCAGGGTCTTCGCACGTGTCCGTACGCCGACGACTGATTACATTCACTTCGCCGTACTCCTTAAATACCACCGACGATAATTTGCATATTATGTCGTGCTGTGGCGTAAGCGCTCACCGGTTGGTCCCGAAATTAACATCACACCAACGTAAACTCGACCCCATTACCATATGTAAATTTCATGATCGTCCGCCAATTCCTTCTTGGTGTTCTTTTTTCACGGTTTTCAAATCGGAGTGTTAGAAGAAGAGATATCGGGTAAAATGTAATTTACTTCTACGACCCCTAGCGGAAAATCTATGCGTAACTTGAAAAAATAACTATACCTTAAATACTCTACGACATAAATGGTATCGAAAGATAAAAGAATTTTTCAAGCGGATGCTTAGAAGCATATATATGTAATAAAATGTATTTTGAATTCGATATCATGTGAATTTACGCCCTCTTGCGGCAAAATTGTATATCGTAAAAAAAAGGAAGTAAAAGATCATTCGCACATTTCAAGCTTCCCAATGCAAAAAGAATTTTTCAAATCGGACAAATACACTGGTGTGTAAAAATTAAGGACGAAGAGGAGAAATTAGCATAACAGCGGAACGAGCAGGCAGAACGGACCGAAAGACCACTCAGGAGATAGACTAGGGTTCGGTACGGTAGGGCATGCGCATATATGCAGCATGACGTAGGGAGGGGGGATGTCAGAAGGGTATAAAGCACACGGGCGGTGTACGCTCAGCAATTCGGTGAAAGCTATTGCACGGTGTACATCTATTTGAACGACGTCGAGTTGCTTCCACCGTGTGATATGGCCAACAGGCAATTCAGTAGACGACATCTGGATGACTTTACCCGAGATCGCGTCATTGGGAAGTTGGAAGAAGTTCGAAGTGTGACTAGTGTGGCCGAGAAGTTCGGAATCGCTCACAGCATCATTTCACGATCTTCGAGAGCATTTCAAACGACAGGAACAGTTATCCAAGAGTTTAGCAGTGGTCGTCCTCGAGCAACCACAGCGGCGGACGACCAGTATATTATACTACAGGCGAGAAGAGACAGACGGCAGACAGCAAGAGAAATCGCAAGGCACATGCAACAGACAACTGAACGTACGTTATCGCGTTTTACCGTGGTCAGGAGGCTGCACAAAGGTGTTCTATTTGCACGACGACCAGTACGGTGCGTGCCATTAACGCCTGCTCATCGGAAACGGCGGTTTCTGTGGTGCCAGGAACACAAGAACTGGACACATCAGCAATGGGGTCAAGTTCTCTTTACGGATGAGTGCCGATTTAGTCTGACGAGCGATTCTGGACATATACACATCTGGAGAGAGCAGGGAACACGCAATCACACCTCCAACAGCATCGAAAGGTACCGGTTTGGAGGTGGCGGAGTTATCGTTTGGGGCGGTATCATGCTTGGTAGCCGTACTGACCTCCACATCTTCCACGGAGGTTCAGTTACTGGTGTCCGCTATTGTACCGAGGTTCTCCTGCCTCACGTGCGTCTGTTTAGAGGTGCTGTGGGTCCTGAGTTCCTCTTCATGGACGACAACGCTACACCTCATCGTACAGTGGCTGTTGGAGAGTGAAGATATTCAACGCATGGATTGGCCCGCAAGGTCCCCGGACCTAAATCCAATCGAACACGTGTGGGTCCTTTTCGGGATATGCTTGGCAGCACGTCACCAGCCGCCAGCAACAATTCCGGAGCTGCGATTGGCGCTACAAGAGGAATGGGCCGCGATGCCTCAACAGCTCCTTGACAACCTCGTCCTCAGCATGGACAGAGGTTGTAAATCCTGCAACTCAGTCAAGGGTGATCATTTCCCCTACTAAAGACTGGATTTTTCTTGGCAGCCGGCTGTCACATGGACGTTTCTGTCTTCTGTCCAGTTGTGCTCGAAGCTACCTTTTCAATAAAGTGCCTTTGTATCCTTTGGATTCCTTGTTTGGACGGTTTTGCTCACTTGTCCCCTATTCTTACATCTTGGGGATCTTATGGTATGATTTGAGTCGATGTGGAGCCCTTCTGCACGACGTTACATTCGACAAACCGTCTCGTCCTTAATTTTGGCACGGCAGTGTATATATATATATAATACGGGACGTAAGATCAGGTGATGCGTAACATCACAGCCTCTCCTTGACAAATGTCAACCCCGCCTTCTCGTGGTACATCCTGTTCCCATTAAAGGGGCTCTCACGACCGCCAATAGCGGTATAACTATACCATCGGGATTAGAGGAAATGCTATCTCACACTCACCAACCCGCGTGGCCAGCGTGGTGAGTTATGGCCAAACTCCTCCAAAATGACTCCACAACTGAAACCTTGGCCCTCAGTCTCCGGCAGCTGGAATGTACCTGGCCAAGGCAGCGGCCAGTGCGACATGAAGGCAGAGGGTGCTAAGAATCCCCGGAGGACCGGACTAGGCTGCCATCTGATGTTGACCTTGGCTACGTACAACGGACGCTCCCTATCTTCTGATTCAAGGCTTCTTGAATTGAAAGAGGAACTACAAAGGATCAAGTGGGACATCGTGGGGCTAAGTGAAGTAAGGAGAAAAGGAGAAGATCTCATTGAACTGAAAAGTGGAAATCTCTTCTACTATCGTGGGACAGATACTGGCAGAACCAGTGGTGTTGGATTTATAATAAACAAGAAACTGAAGGATAAAGTTGTAGAAGTTGAAAGTTCCTCTGACAGAGCTGCACGACTCGTTATCCAACTCTCGAAAAGATACCAGGCTCAGATTATTCAAACTTATGCACCCACCACAAGTCATCCTGAAGAAGAAATTGAAGAATTTTATGAGGAAATTCGTGATCTAAATAATAAAGGTAAGCAGCACTTAAAGATAATTATGGGAGATTTTAATGCAAAAATAAGGCAACGGCAACAGAATGAAACTTCAGTAGGTAAATTCGGTCACGGCAACAGAAACCAGCGTGGAAATACTCTCGTTGAGTTAGCAGAGGCAGAAGGGTTTTTCATCTTAAACTCCTTTTTCAAGAAAAAAGCCACACAGGAAATGGACATGGAGACATCCAAATGGGACGACAAGTGAAATTGATTTTATTATGTGTAACAAAAAATTCGTCATAGAAGACTGCAGTGTGCTAAACAAGTTCAACACAGGTAGTGACCATAGATTGATGAGATGTAAGATGCACCTCAACACTAAACTCGAACGTGGCAAGCTCATAAGACAAACAAAATGTATTGACATAACCAACCTTAAAATTCACCATAATACCTTCAAGTTGGAACTGAAGAACAGATTCTCTGCTTTAGAAGGCCTAACATCGGAAAAAGTGGATATTTCTGAATTTAACAGAAAAGTAACCAAAGCTCTTATGGAAACAGCAACAAAATTAGCTGGGTCTAAGAAACAAGTTGCATGTGAACAAATTATCAGGAAAAACCAAAATGTTGATGCAAAAAAGAAGAGAGATGAGGACAACTAAAGAAGATGTGACTTCCAAAGTGGAATATATAGAGCTATGCAAGACAGTACGTAAAAGTATCACTGAAGACGTAAGGAAATTCAACTGTGAACTAGTGAGGAAAGCAATTGAAAACAACCAAAGCATAAAAATAGCAAGAGGACATCTCAGTAAGGGAAGAAAACAGATTATGGCACAGAGAAAAGAAGACACTTCTGTAATAAGAATTAGAGGCGAAATTTTGACAAGAGTGAAAGATTTCTACTCCAAATTATATGAAAGGGATGATACATGTACTCCAGGCATCATGAACGGTACCAGTACCAGAGTTCTTCCAGTCCTCCCAGCAGAATTTGCACATGCAATCAAGAACATGAAGCGGGGAAAAGCTCCAGGAGAAGATGGAATTACTGTAGACATCATACAAGAAGCAAGTGGAGAAATCGAAACAGTACTCGCCCAAATTTTCACTCGATGCCTTAATGAAGGCAAAATTCCTGAGGATTGGAACAACGCTACAATGATCCTGCTACATAAAAAAGGTGACATTGAGGATCTCAGGAACTACAGACCTATCAGCCTCCTATCAGTGGTTTATAAAATCTTCACTAAAGTTCTTTCACACCGCTTGAAGGTGACACTGGACATGGCTCAACCGAGAGAACAAGCTGGATTCAGGAGTGGCTACAGCACAATAGATCATATCCACGTACTGAGAGAACTAATTGAAAGAGCGAGGGAATATGAACTTCCATTGTGCATGGCTCTTATCGATTATGAAAAAGCCTTTGATTCGGTAAAACCATCAGCAGTTACAATGGCTCTGAAATCCTGCGGTATTGAAAATGCATACATTAATATTAATAATAACATCTATGAAAATGCAAGTGCAATGATTCGGCTGTTTCAAAATACAACACACATAAAAATTGGAAAAGGAGTGAGACAAGGTGACACCATATCTCCGAAGCTCTTTAATGCCATATTGGAAAATGTCTTTCAATCACTGAACTGGGAAAACAAAGGGATAAAGATTAATGGAGATTATCTAACCCACCTTCGTTTTGCTGATGACGTAGTCATTTTTGCAACTACCCCATCATAGCTGCAGAGTATGATCCAGGAACTTGCTGACAAGAGTAAAGAAGTGGGATTAAAAATGAACTTTCAGAAGACAAAAGTGATGTTCAATGCTTTTTTCAAGAAATGAAGATTTATCGATTGATGGAGAAAAGCTGGAGATAACAGACACGTACGTTTATCTTGGACAGCAGATATCAAGTGAGGGTCACATTGATGAAGAAATTAATCGGCCTACAAAACTTGCCTGGAGAGCTTTTGGAAGAAACAGCATAACTTTCAAGAGCAATATGCCATTATGTCTTAAAAGAAAAGTGTTTGATCAATGCATCCTTCCAGTGCTTACGTATGGTGCAGAGACGTGGACCTTAACTAAAAGAGACATACAAAGGCTGCAGACAACTCAAAGCAGCATGGAGAGGTGCATGCTTGGTGTAACCAGGAGAGATAAGAAGAGGAACTCGTGGATCCGAAAAATGACAAGAGTGGAAGACATCATGATCAGAGTTAAATCCCTGAAATGGCAATGGGCTGGACATACTGCCAGAAGGACAGACCAGCGATGGACAGCCGAAATTTTAGATTGGATTCCAAGGGACAGGAAAAGACCCAGAAGAAGACCACATGGAAGATGGGTGGATGAGATTCGAAAGTATGCGGGAGTGACATGGAGGAGACTGGCACAAGACAGACCGTTGTATAGGAAACTTGGGGAGACCTTCGTCCAGCAGTGGATTGATAATGGTTGACAATGATGATGATGATATATCAGACACTACACACACTCTCTTTCTACCCTTCTTCAGAATCAGTGGCCGAAGCTGGCAGTGCCTCCTTGAACGCACTTTCTTCATTTAAGTACATGTAAATTGATGTCTGTCCGCCTGTGTGCGTGGAAATAGACTGTGGAAAAGGAGTCTTACATGGCGGAATTAATTTGTGTTATATCTGTGCTAGGTTCCAGATTACTTCATATAAGTTTTTGTGGGGAGGTTAATGACCACCGTGAGCAGTCGCCCATCCCTAATTTAGGGCCACTGTTTCCAGGAAACAGAGATGGCCAGTACTGTAAGACAAACACAAGATCCATGCCTCAACGGGATCCGAACCCGAACCCACCTCTGATGAATGATCAGAAGCCAGCGCTTAGATCACCGCGCCTCCGGGGCTGCCCGTGAACCATTTCTTGGGCTATAATCAGTTGCCAGTCCCTAATTTGGGGTCACTGGTTCCAGGGAAAGGAGAGAGCTCGTGCCATAAGGCAAACGTAACATGCATGCCTCGTCGGGATTCGGACGAATATTGAACACTGTCCATCTTGGACGAATCGTCAGAAGCCATCGCTTAGATCACTGGACCACCGGGGTAGTGGAGATGTAACTTAGGTGTAAACGCAGATGTGAGACGACAGGGCGAAGCAATGTGTTGCTCCAACAGGACCTCGATTTCTTCTCTGCTGGCATACACTTCTTACCGTCTCAATGGGACAATAGCTGTGGTGATTTTCTGGAACTTTAAAAAGCAGCAATTTGTTTGAAATTTTAACGACCACCGTGAGCAACTCAATGGGTTATAAGCAGTCGCCCGTCCCTAATTTAAGGCCACTGATTCCAGAGAAGGGAGGGAGCCAGTGCCGTACGACAAACACAACATCCATGCCTAACTGGGATTCAAACCCGGACCCTCTCTCGGACGAATGGTCATTAGCCAGCGCTTAGATCCCTGCTCCACCAGGACAGCAAAGAGTACCATTTACATTTGTGCGCTGTGTAGTCGCGTTCGATTTATACCAGATTCGTTGCCGCCGTGTTGGCGCAGTTGTCTAAACGATGGCTTCTGACCATTCGTCCGAAAGGGTTCAGGGTTCGAATCGCGGTGAGGCATGGATGTTGTGTTTGTCTTATGGCACTGGCTCTCTCTCTTCCCTTTAACCAGTGACCCTAAATTAGAGACCGGCGATTGCTTATAGCTAAATTAGGGCTGGGCGATTGCTATATTGAGTTGCTCACGGTGGTCGTTAAACCTTCAATCAAAAAAAAAAATCTTTGTGTCTTCTTGTTTCTGGGAATGAGAAATCGAACACACTTATCTAAATCAGAGCAGCCGCGGGGCCCTTCCTGTAGCCCTCTCCCGTACGCTAAACATAAAATATACACTAGATTTAAAACAGTTTATTACAGTTTAATGAAACCTCAAGACGTTTAAAAACTAACCAATAACGAAAGACAGCATTTTAAATTTCTTGAACACTACTGATATTTTTTAAATGTCTTAAATGATGTAGATAAAACAAGCACACCAGCATACGTCCTTCCCTCGCAATGTCTCCGCCTTTACCTATTATGGGACAGTACTTACATTACAGAACTCACCTTATAAGAACTGGACTTTTCTTGCTTTTATCTCGGCAGCTGTTAAATCGTCAAAATTTATTTTGCTTGCTTTATCCTGTTCAGTTGCCAAAGACATCAATCTTTCTTAAGACATGACAGATCTTAAGATTTAATCAGCTTCAAGGGTCAGAAGCTTCTTTCTAAACTTGCCACCATTAAGGCTGTCTTTGAATTAGTGTTAGGCTTCATCTTCTGCGATAGATGGCGCAAAATATCACTCCTTGGGGGTGGCTTTTCCGTATTGTGGGATTGTCCCAGAAGTTGGCGTCAGCGAATGACTGAAGACCTTACCATATTCAGAATGGAAGCGGTCTCTCGTTGGCTCCACAATGAAAGGACAAAATACGCTCTGTTACGTTTTAACCAATGACATTGTTTGGAGGTGGAGCTTAGTAGATGGGCGTAGTTTTTGTCTCAAATTCAAGTGTTTTCTGGTAATATACACATTTTCTTTTCAAAAAATGAACGTACAGTAGAATTTAAGATGATCTGTAGAAGACAAGATTCCAATCTCACTTCAGTGCCCATTCTTTGATTTCTATTTGGCCTAGATAATTAAAAAAATAAGACAGAAATGAGAGATTTCGTTTCTTCCACACAGAAACACACGTCATCTAGCGCCAAATTGGAATACTTTCGAGTCAGATAAATTGAATTTAAAAAAAGAATCTAACAAGTATTTCGGAAAAATAACTGCGACACGTATTAGCTATGGGTCGTTTCTATTTGTGTTCACAATTTCAAACTCTACAAAGTAATAGTTTTTGAGAAAATGTGTACAAAAGAATTTGCATTACAGATATAGGACAGAATTTATGTTACACTCATTCAAAGACAGACTTAAGGCTGTCTTTGATTTTCTCGAACACTATCACTTTTTAGAGTTTGATATTTTGAGCACAAATAAAAACAACCCATAGCTAATACGTATCGCAGTTATTTTTCTGAAAAACGTTTTAGAATTTTTTTTAAATTTCAATTTATCTGACTCGAAAGTATTCCAAATTGGCGCTAGATGGCGCCAGAAGTTAGCTTGGCAGTGTTTATGTGTGGAAGAAACGAAATCTCTGATTTCTGTCTAATTTCTTTAATTATCCAGGCCAAATAGAAATCAAAGAATGGGCACTGAAGTGAGATTGGAATCTTGTCTTCTATAGATCATCTTAAATTCTACTGTACGTTCATTTTTTGAAGAGAAAATGTGTACGTTACCAGAAAGCACTTGAATTGGAGACAGAAACTACGCCTACCTGCTAAGCTCCTCCCCCAAACAATGTCATTGGTTAAAACGTAACAGCGCGTGTTTTGTCTTTTCATTGTGGAGCCAACAAGAGGCCGCTTCCATTCTGAATATGGTAAGGTCTTCAGTCATTCGCTGACGCCAACTTCTGGGACAATCCCTCAAGACGTAAAAGCCACGCCCAAGGAGTGATATTTTGCGCCATCTATCGTAGAAGATGAAGCCTAACACCCATTCAAAGACAGCCTTAATGGGACACTAAGTAATGTCCTGCACGCGATGAAGGAATTAGGGATTAGATTCTGAATTTTATTCATGTATCTTAAAGCACAAGCTACAGTTTCGACATCAGATGGAAGAAACTCACGTCGCACAACTTTTTCGATAATTATCAATGCACGGTGCAAGTTGAAAGATATGGCTTCAATACTAATGTTTCGCTAGACATAATATTGTGGTCTGCTACCGATATTTGTGTAAATATAAATTCAGCAATCCATATTAAAAAAAAGCAAGAAAGATGACACCGAATTTTTGCATGTAATAAGCACGCCTTTTGAGTCCGTTCTGAAGCGAAGTAAATTTATCAAAGCTTTTCAAATTTAATGGAACCGGGTTGGAAACATGTCGCACCGGGAACTCTTGAACAAAAAGAAAATTTTCAAATTGGACCATTAGAAGCACAGATATTGACAAAAATAAGATACATATCTACGCCCCCTAGCGGAGAAACAATACATTATTTTAGGAAGTAAATATTCCGAAATGTTTGTCGACGTGAGCAGTATCGGTCCACGAAAGAATTTTTCAATGGAGATTTTAGAAGCACAGATTTTGTTGCAAATACACTGGCGGAAAGTGAAAAAAGAGCACCAAGAAGGAGACGTCTGATACCAACGAAATTTATACAGCATAATAACGGAATACAGAGGATAACGTGATCAAAACATTATGGCAAAATACAGCTGTATTTGCTGGTAAACTGAAAAATAACATTTCCATGTAACATGGTTAGTACGAGGTTGAACCGCCACGAACTGCGTCACACTGTGCAATTCTGGCATGGAGTCTGTCGTACAGATGTTGGATGTAAGTTTGGGGTATTGAGTTCCAAGCATCCTCAACCTGGACGCGTAAATCGGGGATGGTCGTGGCTGGCCGTGGAGACCGGATAAATCGTTGCCCCATAAAGTCCCACACGTGCTCAATGGGGGACAAATCCGGTGAACGTGCAGGCCATGGAAGTTGTCTCACACCACTGCAGCCGTTCCTGACGGTGGGCTGGAGTCAGAGGTACACATGCCAGAGGCACACGTGCACGTAGTCCTGCATCCAGTAGACGGTTGCGGATTGTTCGCACAGTCACCTCAGGTGCAACGGCCGCTCGGATTTGCTTCGCAGTGGATGTTCTGCTTGACAACGCCGCTCTTCTCATGCGTCGATCGGTCCGCTCATCAGTCCGTCTGTGACTCCCGGTTCCACGTCTTCTCGTGTGGGAATGTTCCTCGGACCATCTACGCCACCATCGTACCACCACCGATACTTCCTGTCCAATTCGCTCCGCAATACGACGATACGACCACCCGGCCTCGCGAAGTCCGACTAGACGACCTCGCTCAAAGTCCGATAACTGCTGAAATCGTACACGTCTTCCATGTCTAGGCATTGCAGCTTCTTCAGGGTCTTCGCACGTGTCCCTACGCCGACGACTGATTACATTCACTTCGCCGTACTCCTTAAATACCACCGACGATAATTTGCATATTATGCCGTGCTGTGGCGTAAGCGCTCACCGGTTGGTCCCGAAATTAGTATCACACCTACGTAAGCTCGACCCCATTAACATATGTAAATTTCATGATCTTTTTCTTTTTTTTTTGGTTGGAGGTTTAACGACCACCGTGAGCAACTCAATGGGCTATAAGCAGTCGCCCGTCCCTAATTTAGGGTCACTGGTTCCAGGGAAGGGAGAGAGCCAGTGCCGTAAGACAAACACAACATCCATGCCTCACCGGGATTCGAACCCGGACCCCTTCGGACGAATGATCAGAGGCCAACGCCTTAGACCAGTGCGCCACCGGGGAGGCAATTTCATGATCATCCACCAATTCCTTCTTGGTGTTCTTTTTTTTTTTTCACTTTCTGCCAGAGTACATCAGAAGCAGAAATTAACACTTACGCCCCCTGGTGGCGAAACCGTTTTATACCAAAAATTAGAAATTATATGCGAAAGATTTCACAACCGGAGCTGTATCCGCTCCAGAAATAATTTTTCAAATTGGAGTTTTAGAAGAAAAGATATCGGGGGAAACGCATTTTACTTTTACGCCCCGTAGCGGAGAATCTATACGTAACTTGTAAAAGTAACTATACCTAAACTAATCTTCGCCATGAGTAGAATCGAAAGGCGAAAGAATTTTTGAATTGGATGTTTAGAAGCAAATGCATGGAATAAAATGTATTCTGAATTCGATTTCATCTGCGTTTACGCCCTCTAGCGGCTAAATTGTGCTTCGTAAAGAAATCTAAATACAGGGCCATCATTCGCACATTTAAATATTTCCCAATGGAAAACGAATTTTTCACATCGGACTAATAGCTGTAGAGATATCGTGTTTGCAGGTGGACCGACGGACAAACCGGTAACATAAGCACGATCTTTTTTTTACAAAAAACTTGCAAAAAAAGAATAATTAAACAAGACGGAGTTTAAAAAATAAAATTTTAATAATTGAAAATAAGAACAAATTTTGAAGATGACAATCCGATTTTTGGCGTAAATGTGACAAGGATGGTAAGTCAGATAATACCCGAGAACTTGAAAATTTTTAAGTTTTCAGATATTATCTGACTTACCATCATTGTCACATTTACGCTAAAAATCGGATTGTCATCTTCAAAATTTGTATTATATGGCGTAATCCCGTATTTCTTTCATGAAAATAAGAAATTCGTTCCTTCGCTCTCTCTGTCATTTTCTTTTTTTTTCTTACGACGTCAGCGCGGGGCCGTGTACGATCGCACTTGTCGCACACCACTAAAGACGGCCCTGCTTTAAATATGTACGCACAGGGTTCTAAAAAGTAATGACAACACATGCTATTTGTGGAGAACTCTTTTATTAATAAGTTGTAGGCCCACCACTGGCTTCCAGAACAGAAGCAGCAGTCATGGCCCATCCCGGTGGCTGAGTGGTGTGAGCTCTAGCTTATGGCTATTCGTCCGTGATGGGTCCGGGTTCGAATTACGGTGAGGCATGAACGTTGTGTTTGTCTAACGGCCCTGGCTCTCTCCCTTACCTGAAACCAGTATCCCTAAATTAGGGACAGGCGACTGCTTATAGCCCATTGAGTTCCTCACGGTGGTCGTTGAGCCTCCAATCAAATTAAAAAAAAATTTAAAAAAAAAAACTGCTTATATCCCATTCACTTACTAACGGTAGTGGTTAAGCCTCTAAATAAAAAACAACAACAAACAATTCGACATGGGGTAGACTTATAAGAGTCATGCAAATGCAATAATAAAATTTGGGACCATTTTTCCTGTAAAATATGTCCCAACTGTGGCAGTGATGTTGGAGGTGGAAAGTGTGGTCTGACCTTTCACTTCAGATATTCCAACAAATATTCAATAATAAGTCATAAGATAACGGAATTTGGGGCCATTTTTTCTGTAAAATACGTCCCAACTGTGTCAGTGATGTTGGAGGTGGAAAGTGTGATCTGACCTTTCACTTCAGATATTCCAACAAATATTCAATAATAAGTCATACGATAATGGAATTTGGGGCCATTTTTTCTGTAAAATATGTCCCAACTGTGCCAGTGATGTTGGAGGTGGAAAGTGTTATCTGACCTTTCACTTCAGATATCCCAACAAATATTCAATAATAAGTCATATGATAATGGAATTTGGGACCATTATTTCTGTAAAATATGTCCCAACTGTGCCAGTGATGTTGGAGGTGGAAAGTGTGGTCTGACCTTTCACTTCAGATATTCCAACAAATATTCAATAATAAGTCATAGGATAACGGAATTTGGGGCCATTTTTTCTGTAAAATATGTCCCAGCTGTGTCAGTGATGTTGGAGGTGGAAAGTATGGTCTGACCTTTCACTTCAGATATTCCAACAAATATTCATTAATAAGTCATACGATAATGGAATTTGGGACCATTATTTCTGTAAAATATGTCCCAACTGTGCCAGTGATGTTGGAGGTGGAAAGTGTGGTCTGACCTTTCACTTGAGATATTCCAACAAATATTCAATAATAAGTCATATGATAATGGAATTTGGGACCATTATTTCTGTAAAATATGTCCCAACTGTGCCAGTGATGTTGGAGGTGGAAAGTGTGGTCTGACCTTTCACTTGAGATATTCCAACAAAAATTCAATAATAAGTCATATGATAATGGAATTTGGGACCATTATTTCTGTAAAATATGTCCCAACTGTGCCAGTGATGTTGGAGGTGGAAAGTGTGGTCTGACCTTTCACTTGAGATATTCCAACAAATATTCAATAATAAGTCATATGATAATGGAATTTGGGACCATTATTTCTGTAAAATATGTCCCAACTGTGTCAGTGATGTTGGAGGTGGAAAGTGTGATCTGACCTTTCACTTCAGATATTCCAACAAATATTCAATAATAAGTCATACGATAATGGAATTTGGGACCATTATTTCTGTAAAATATGTCTCAACTGTGCCAGTGATGTTGGAGGTGGAAAGTGTGGTCTGACCTTTCACTTCAGATATTCCAACAAATATTCAATAATAAGTCATATGATAATGGAATTTGGGACCATTATTTCTGTAAAATATGTCCGAACTGTGCCAGTGATGTTGGAGGTGGAAAGTGTGGTCTGACCTTTCACTTCAGATATTCCAACAAATATTCAATAATAAGTCATAAGATAACGGAATTTGGGGCCATTTTTTCTGTAAAATATGTCCCAACTGTGTCAGTGATGTTGGAGGTGGAAAGTGTGGTCTGATCTTTCACTTCAGATATTCCAACAAATATTCAATAATAAGTCATACGATAATGGAATTTGGGGCCATTATTTCTGTAAAATATGTCCCAACTGTGCCAGTGATGTTGGAGGTGGAAAGTGTGGTCTGACCTTTCACTTCAGATATTCCAACAAATATTCAATAATAAGTCATAAGATAACGGAATTTGGTGCCATTTTTTCTGTAAAATACGTCCCAACTGTGTCAGTGATGTTGGAGGTGGAAAGTGTGATCTGACCTTTCACTTCAGATATTCCAACAAATATTCAATAATAAGTCATACGATAATGGAATTTGGGACCATTATTTCTGTAAAATATGTCCCAACTGTGCCAGTGATGTTGGAGGTGGAAAGTGTGGTCTGACCTTTCACTTCAGATATTCCAACAAATATTCAATAATAAGTCATACGATAATGGAATTTTGGACCATTATTTCTGTAAAATATGTCCCAACTGTGCCAGTGATGTTGGAGGTGGAAAGTGTGGTCTGACCTTTCACTTCAGATATTCCAACAAATATTCAATAATAAGTCTACGATAATCCAATTTGGGACCATTATTTCTGTAAAATATGTCCCAACTGTGCCAGTGATGTTGGAGGTGGAAAGTGTGGTCTGACCTTTCACTTCAGATATTCCAACAAATATTCAATAATAAGTCATACGATAATGGAATTTGGGACCATTATTTCTGTAAAATATGTCCCAACTGTGCCAGTGATGTTGGAGGTGGAAAGTGTGGTCTGACCTTTCACTTCAGATATTCCAACAAATATTCAATAATAAGTCATACGATAATGGAATTTGGGACCATTATTTCTGTAAAATATGTCCCAACTGTGCCAGTGATGTTGGAGGTGGAAAGTGTGGTCTGACCTTTCACTTCAGATATTCCAACAAATATTCAATAATAAGTCATAGGATAACGGAATTTGGGGCCATTTTTTCTGTAAAATATGTCCCAACTGTGTCAGTGATGTTGGAGGTGGAAAGTGTGGTCTGACCTTTCACTTCAGATATTCCAACAAATATTCATTAATAAGTCATACGATAATGGAATTTGGGACCATTATTTCTGTAAAATATGTCCCAACTGTGCCAGTGATGTTGGAGGTGGAAAGTGTGGTCTGACCTTTCACTTCAGATATTCCAACAAATATTCAATAATAAGTCATAAGATAACGGAATTTGGGGCCATTTTTTCTGTAAAATATGTCCCAACTGTGCCAGTGATGTTGGAGGTGGAAAGTGTGGTCTGACCTTTCACTTCAGATATTCCAACAAATATTCAATAATAAGTCATAAGATAACGGAATTTGGGGCCATTTTTTCTGTAAAATATGTCCCAACTGTGCCAGTGATGTTGGAGGTGGAAAGTGTGGTCTGACCTTTCACTTCAGATATTCCAACAAATATTCAATAATAAGTCATACGATAATGGAATTTGGGACCATTATTTCTGTAAAATGTGTCCCAACTGTGCCCGTGATGTTGAAAGTGTGATTAGTGTGCATGGGTTTAGATCTTCTGTGAAGAGATTAACGACCCAAGCTTCCTTTAATCTTCCGCGATCGGTATCTGAAAAAAATTAGATCTAGATTTCCTGTTATTTTTACTGCATTTCGATTCAAAAGAAGAATTGGCCACCTTGGTGGCGCAGTGGCCTAAGCGCTGACTTCTGAGCAAAATAGGTCCGAAAGGGGTGCGGGTTCGAATCCCGGTGAGGCATGGATGTTGTGTTTGTCTTACGGCCCTGACGTTCTCCCGTCCACGAAACCAGTGGCCCCAAATTAGGGACGGGCGACTGCTTATAGCCTATCGAGTTGCTCACTGCGATCGTTAAACCCCAATCGGAAAGAAAATAAAATAAAATAGAAATAAATAAATTCTCGCGAACCGGCTGAAAATAAAACGCGCGACCAGCAGTTGGAAAACATAGTGTGGGGCACAGTAGCAGGGCACCAGCCCAACACAATACCAGGGAGGAAAAGGAGTAAAGGTGACCCACCCAATTCTAAATAAAAACACCATTTTCAAAAAAGAGAGGAAAAGTACATTTACAAGGATATGATGGAATCACGTCATTGCACTACGACAGAGTGCAAATGCTTTCTGTCTGTGTAGTAAGTCAGATTTCAATTTGTATGCCACCTCTTGATAATCCTGGTTGGGTTTCCTATGTTACTGTTAAAAACGCCGATCCCAGCGGGTCTCTTTGGGGTCACAGATCGACGGTCATCAGCGAAGAAAGCTGCCGGCTCAGTCTGTGATCTACACCGGGTGATTTTGCTGCATCTACCAGTGGATTTCAAAGTTGCTTGTATTAGGACATTGCCCTCTGGAAGTTACTACAAGAGGCATCCTAAAAGTAATGCCTCCTACTTAATAACTTTTCAAATTACAAGGGGCATTCTGAAAGTAATGCCTCCACCTTAATAACTTTTGAAATTACAAGGGACATCCTGAAAGTAATGCCTCCTCCTTAATAACTTTTGAAATTACAAGGGACATCCTGAGAGTAATGCCTACACCATAATAATTTTTGAAATTACAAGGGGCATCCTGAAAGTAATGCCTACTCCTTAATAACATTTGAAATTACACTATCTACCAACAAGTAATTGGACACCTGTGATAGCAAAGGAAAACGAAGTTTATTCACCTTCAATAGTTGGTGGAGCCTCCACGAGTGGCGATAACAGCTGCGACTCTCCGGGGCGTACTCTCAACCAGGCGTTGTACGACGGCTAGCGGTATTTTCTTCCACTCGACTTGAAGAAGACAGGTCAGTTCCTTCACCGATTTCGGACGGTGGGGGCACCCCTTAAGTCGACGCTTCAACTCGTCCCAGAGGTGCCTGATAGGGTTAAGGTCCGGGCTCTGCGCAGGCCAGTCCATTCGGTTAACTCCATTGTCACCATACCAAGCCATGGTGGACCTTGCAATATGGCAGGTGGCATTGTCATCCTGAAAGTAACATGGGTCCATCCCGTAAAACTGCCACAACGTAGGAAGCGCATGGTCATCCAAAACGGTGCAGTAGGTCTCGGCGTTGAGTCTACCAGGAATTGCAACCAATGATCCCTTGCCATACCAGGAGTAACACCCCCATAGCATAATTCCACCCCCGCCGAACTTCACAGTAGGCACAATACATTCCGGCAAGAAGCGTTCTCCAGGCAGACGCCAAACCCAGACCCTGCCATCCGAACGGTAAAGGGTGAACCTTGATTTGTCGCTCCAGAGAACCTGTTTCCAGTGTTCAACGGTCCACTGTCGACGTTCTTTGCACCACGTTAGCCGAGCAGCGCTATTGGACTTGGTGATCAAAGGTTTGTGGGCGGCAGCACGTCCATGATAACCGAGCAGATGGGCTTCTTTACGGATGGTATTCATCGAAATAACACTTCCGGATGCCTGTTAAAACTCCTCGCGGATGTGGCCCATCGTATTGGTGCGGTTCTTCCGAATTTCTCTGGCCAGCACCCGTCGGTCTCTAACTCCCAGTTTTGTGGGTCTGCCTGTTCGGGGCACATTCCGACAGTCACCTCTCATCTTCCACTTGCCAATCACGTAGGCCACTGTCGATTTTGGGTACTTCAACTAGCTGGATATTTCACGTATGGATTGGCCATTTCTGTGATACCCGACGATTACACCTTTCTCGAAATCAGAGAGCTCCGAACTGCGTGGCATCTTGCATGCGACTGGTTGCGTTGTTGTTTCCCACACGATATTTAACGGCGGCGGTCGTGACGTGTATCAGGACCGCCGATATCGTCGATTGCAGGGGTGTCTAATTACTTGTTGGTAGATAGTGTACATGGGGCATTCTGGAAGTAATGCCCCCTCCTTAATAACGTTTGAATTTACAAGGCGCATCCTTAAAGTAATGCCTCCTCCTTAATAACTTTTGAAATTACAATGGGCATCCTGAAAGTAATGTCTCCCCCTTAATAACTTTGAAATTACAAGGGGCATCCTGAAAGTAATGCCTCCTCCTTAATAACTTTTGAAATTACAATGGGCATCCTGAAAGTATTGGCTCCTCCTTAATAACTTTTGAAATTACAAGGGGCATCCTGAAAGTAATGCCTCCTCCTTAATAACTTTTGAAATTACAAGGGACGTCCTGAAAGTAATGCCTCCTCCTTAATAACTTTTGAAATTACAAGGGACGTCCTGAAAGTAATGCCTCTTCCTTAATAACTTTTGAAATTACAAGGGGCATCCTGTAAGTAATGCCTCCTCCTTAATAACTTTTGAAATTACAAGGGACGTCCTGAAAGTAATGCCTCCTCCTTAATAACTTTTGAAATTTTGAAATACTTTAATAAAACTGCATTAATATATATTATGATATGTTACCAATGTGAAACATTTTTTTTTTCAGAATCGGAAATAAAGATCATAAATGACAGAGAAAAACAGCGAGCTGTAACTGAATTCCTGGAAAAAGAAGGACCTGAGGCTCCAGAAATTCGCAGAAGACTCCTGGCAGTGTATGGAGCTGCCACAATCGATATCAGTGATGGACGAAGATCGATGTAGAGGTTTCGAGAGGAAGAAAGTTCGGTGTCGGATAAACAACGGAGTGGAAGACCTGCAACTGCAGTGACAGATGCCAACAGGCAACGGGTGAAAGACCTCATGACAGCTGATCGTCGTGTCATCATCCATGCAGGAGTTGTGTGATGCAATTCATTGTGGTCATAGTGCTATGGAAATACACTGCTGGACAATTGCTAAGGACGGATCATAAACGGCTATATAGCGCATAAAAAAGTAAGTGTGGTTGGATGCCAAGTGAAATAAAATAATGTCAGAATGCCAGGACATTACAAGAAAGACAATTTATTGTGCTCTGAAATCCAGAAGGCTTTGGAACGTGTTCAAGGGACAAACAAGCCATTTGGTGCAGAATACGTAAACGTGAAAAAAATGCAATTACCGTCCGCAGGCGTTCCGGCGTAAGATGTCAATACGGGATACAGCCACCATGGAGGGCGATGCAAGATTCCACACGTCGTGTCATGCTTTGCACAACATTATCAAGCAGCTGTTGGGGTAATTTATTACATTCCTCTGTCAGTGCACGGATGAGGGTGTCCTTGTTTATTGGAGGGCATTGGCGACCAGCAAGACTCCTCCCCAAAGCATCCCATACATTTTCAATGGGATTCAGATCTGGAGAACGTGCTGGCCATACGAGGCGTTGAATATCCTCGCTCTCAAGACACTCCTGGACAGCGACTGTTCGATGACATGTTGCGTTGTCGTCCATGAAAATGAATCTATCACCGACAGCACCACGGAACATGCAAACATGAGGTAGCAGAACATCATTAATGTATCGTTGGCCAGCCATAGTCCCTGTTGGAAGCACATAGAGGGACGTACTGCCATTGATCATGATGCCAGCCCATACCATGACACTACATGTCGAATATCGGTCCCTTTCCTGTATGTTTGCTGGACAATATGCAGTACCACTATCACGCCAGATCAGTTGTCGTCGACAATCAGACGATAGACTGTATCTACTCTCATCTGAGAAGAGGACAGCAGACCAGTCGTTATCAGTCCGATTGCGATGTTGATGGCACCATTGCAAACGGGCGGTACGGTGACGTCTGGACAATGGGATGCACACAACAGGACGGCGGGCGTATAGTCCTCCTTCGTACAAAACGTCTGGCGACAGTTTTTCGAGAGATCCGCTTGCCAGTAGCAGCCATAAACTGATTTGCTACCTCACTAGCTGTGCTGCGCCGGTGTCTTTTTGTTGATAGCACTATGTACCGATCTTCTGCAGGTGTCGTACTGCAAACATGACCTCCCCCAGTGACGTTTGCTACACTCTCCATTTGTTTGAAATGATTTCCAAAGCCTTGAAACAACACTGTGGCTGACGTCGAACTCCCTGGCAGCATCTGTTATTTTTCGCCCTTCTTCAATCTTGCCAATAATACGCGTAAAATCATCTAGGTGATGTCGGGAAGACATACTGAAAATTGCAAGTTCGTCAATTGATTCTTTCCCTTTCAACTTTGCGTTTGAACAACAACGGTCAATACGCGTCAAATCCTTTATATCTCTTATCAGAGCTATGACGTCACGAACAAGTTCGGCAATCCAAAATTTGCATACGCACAACACGTCTTACTGTATCCCGCACTTATGCTAATTTCCACATTTTCCTGCCTTCCATTTTATGGTTGCTATCGTTGCTATTGTCATCCGTCCTTAGCAATTGTCCGGCAGTGTATTAATTAGGGATCATGGGCTACAGAAGAATTTGTTCAAAGTGGATCCCAAGAAACCTAACCGGTGAACAATGTGAGCAAAGGGGTGGACATGTTGCCGGAATCTCTTGGACTGTTATGAGAGGGAGAGTGAAGTGGGTTTTTTTCTAATGTTGTGACTGGGAATGAAACCTGGGTGATCTCTCATGACCCAGAAACAAAACCTACGTCAATGGAATCGAACCGCACATCTTCACCTCGACAGAAAAAGGTAAAAACAACTCGTTTCTCAGGGAAGGTGATAGTGACAAGTTTCTGAGACGTCATTTTGACTGATTTCCTTGAATGGGGTGCAACAATAAACAGTGCTCACTATGTGCAGACATTGAAGGAGCTAAAGGAAGCTGTCAGAAGGAAAAGGCATGACATTCCACTTCATAGTGGTGTTTTACACCATGATAACGCACGTCTTCAATGGAGACTTCACAGGCTATTGCCAAAATGGGGTGGACGGAGATCCCCCCTCCTCCTCAGAGTCCTGATTTGGCACCCCGAGACTTTTTCCTGTTTGCCCCTTTGAAAAACACCCTTTGTGTGGAACGTTTCGACAATGTGACAGACGTTAAACTGGCTGTGAACGCAAGGGCGAAACGAAAGACTCATGAATTTTTCCAAAAGGGATTTTACCAATGAGTTCAAAGATGGCGGAAATGTATAAAAAAGTGGAGGACAATACTTTGAATGGGCTAGCATTATTAAAAATATGTCCAAGTATTTTGCCACCAAGTTCAACATTTTTGCTGCTACAAAAAAAAAAAAAAAAAAAAAATCTTATGAGGGACGAAGCATTACTTTCAGGATGCCCTTTGTGTAAAGCAAAGTATCGAAAACAGTAAAAAAGGATATAAAAAAAAATGCAACGGTGCAACAAAAACTTTCTAGGAAAACAAGTCAAAAAAATTAGATACCAAAAAAAACAAAAAAAAAACTAGATAAAAACCAGAATGCAAGGAATGCAGAAGTGCTTGAGAGCTATAATATGTGAATTTTTCAAGAAAGAACACAAATAATCCCTCCTTCACTTCCGCAGAGGTCTAGTGTAGAGATGAGTTCGGGCTCAATTTTAAGAGCCCGGGCCCGCCCGGATCCAAAGGCTTGGAGCCCGGACCCGGATTCTTGGAAAATTTTACTTATTAAGGCTTGCATTTATGCATTACACACTGGCCAAAGATATGGCCCAAGCAAGGATTAGTTTAAAAATCATTAGTTTAAAAAGTTTAATCCACTTCACAATATTAATATGCTTTTAGAAATACTACGCATAAAGCCAAATGTTCTAAAACGTGGATTTGAAAATAAATAAATAATCAACGTGCCCTTCGACCGTATGAGGGGAATCAGTAATTTTGGTAAAAGCTGAAGAAAAGAAAATCGTTTAGAAACAAAAAATTCCATTCGTTATTTCTGTTTCATTTCTAAATTTACTTTTATTTTGAATAAATTGCATTATGAAACGTACAAAGCCGTACAGACAGTTGCAAGTGTTTGAAATTTTGACTCTAGAAAACTAATCTTTGCAATATAATTTACATATATGCTAATTGGTAAAGGTAGTTTAGAGTGTGTAGTAAAATATAAAAAAAAATCATGTAGGGAAATTTCCAAAATTAAAAAAAAAAAGAACGTAAAAGCATTCCAGACCAGATTATTCTGCATTTTGTAACATTAACAAAGCTCTGCGCTTAATAGTATAATAATCACAATATTATCATATGTGTGTGCAGTTTCCAGATCAAGTTCATCATGAAAAGAGAGAGAGAGAGAGAATTGAATCTCATGCCTCAGCGCTTCAACTTGATCTTTTCTCTAAAACTCGACCTGCTGCACTAAAAACCAACGTCACCCGAAAATCGCGGGAGTGAGGAAATTTAAAAAAATGAATAACAATACTTCTAACTGCGCAATTTTGGAAATTAATACATCATTTTAAAGATAAGATTCTTGATTTTTAATAAAATACAAAAAATGGGAATGTGATTTTTTCCCAGTTTTTCGATACCAGAGCTCCTTAAACTAATCCTTGCTTGGGCCATAACTTTGGACAATGCATAATGCAAGTCTTGCTAAGCAAAATTTGTCTTGCAATGGCAGCTAGCTTAGGATATTGAAAATCCTTCCACCATGGTAACAAATCCACAATGAAATTCAACACGTGTAATTCAACCGGGCTGGGAATTACACGTGTTGAATTATTTACAGTAATGAAATTCAAGACGTGTAATTCCAAGCCCGGGCCTGGGTTCTTCTGTAGTTAATGAATTCTGAGCCCAGGCCGGGCCAGAGCTCATCTCTAGTCTAGCAAACGGGGGTTTCTGCTATATGGCATTTGTACACTATCTACCAACAAGTAATTGGACACCCCTGTAATCGACAATATCTGCGGTCCTTATACACGTCACGGCCGCCGCCGCCGTTAAATATCGTGTGGGAAACAACAACGCAACCAGTCGCATGCAAGATGCCACGCAGTTCGGAGCTCCTTGATTTCGAGAAAGGTGTAATCGTCGGGTATCACAGAAATGGCCGATCCATACGTGACATATCCAGCGAGTTGAAGTACCCAAAATCGACAGTGGCCTTCGTGATTGACAAATGGAAGATGAGAGGTGACTGTCGGAATGCCCCCGACCCGGCAGACCCACAAAACTGGGAGTTAGAGACCGACGGGTGCTGGCCAGAGAAACTCGGAAGAACCGCACCAAATCGATGTGCCACATCCGCGAGGAGTTTCAACAGGCATCCGGGAGTCTTTTTCCGATGAATACCATTCGTAAGGAAGCCCATCTGCTCGGTTATCATGGACGTGCTGCCGCCCACAAGCCTTTGATCACCAAGTCCAATAGCGCTGCTCGGCTAACGTGGTGCAAAGAACGTCGACAGTGGACCGTTGAACAGTGGAAACAGGTTCTCTTGAGCGACGAATCAAGGTTCACCCTCTACCGTTCGGATGGCAGGGTCTAGGTTTGGCGTCTGCCTGGAGAACGCCTCTTGCCGGAATGTATTGTGCCAACTGTGTAGTTCGGCGGTGGTGGAATTATGCTATGGGGGTGTTTCTCCTGGTATGGCATGGGACCCTTGGTCGCAATTCCTGTTAGACTCAACGCCGAGGCCTACTACACCATTTTGGGTGACCATGCGCTTCCTACGTTGTGGCAGTTTTACGGGGTGGACCCATGTTACTTTCAGGATGACAATGCCACCTGTCATGTTACGAGATGCACCATGGCTTGGTATGGCGACAATGGGGTTAATCGAATGGACTGGACTGCGCAGAGCCCGGACCTTAACCCTATCGAGCACCTCTGAGACGAGTCGGAGCGTCGACTTAAGGTGCCCCGACCGATCGAAATCGGTGAAGGAACTGACCTGTCTTCTCCAAGACGAGAGGAAGAAAATACCGCTAGCCGTCGTACAACGCCTGGTTGAGAGTATGCCCCGGAGGGTTGCAGCTGTAATCGCCGCTCGTGGAGGCTCCACCAACTATTGAAGGTGAATAAACTTCGTTTTCCTTTGCTATCACATGTGTCTAATTACTTGTTGGTAGATAGTGTATACTGAGTCCAGAAATAAAAACATCAATCTTAGGAAATCAACAATTACTCCCTAAATACATTTTTTTTCTATTTGGCCTTTCCATTTTTAACTACCCAGGAATATAACCCGCAGACAGTGGAGTATCGCAAAAAAATGTTTCCGAGGCCGTATGGGCTATAACAGCAGACGACGTCGACGACATCCTCTCTTAACGACGGTTTATCGGCGCAAAACACGTGATGCAAAGGACATGCATCCTGAAAGTCCGATAACTGAAAAAAGTGCGCTGGTCTGACGAGTCGCGTTTTCCACTCCATTCTGTGGATGACCGTGCACGTATTTGGTACAAACAACATCATGCACTCTTTCCATCCTGCATGGTCTCCACCGTGGAAGCCGGTGGAATGGTTTGTATGGTGTGGGGCATGTTTACCTGCCAGGAACTTGGACCCCGGTGCATGTGGAACAACGTATAGGGTGGCCAAAAAAAGGTGTTACAAAGTAAAGTGCTCTTATCAGGTCACTGAGCTCTACACTGAAGAACAATTGAATTAGAGATACCTGTGTAGTAACGTGTAGCAACACCTTTCGTCCTGATGACGGCGGCGATTCGTCTCGGCATGGACTCGACAAGACACCGGAAGCGTTGGGAAGCCATACGGATCTACGACCCCTGAACAAGCTCCCACAGTTCACGAAGATTTGATGGAGGGGGGTCATTTCTCTCGATGGCATCGCAGATGTGCTGAGGTCAGGTAACCTAGCTGGCCAAGGAAGCGAGGTCACGTCGGTGGAGAGTTCATCCAACCATTTGGATACAATTCGGGAGCTGCATTGTCTTGTTGCATTATGAGGTCCCCAGTGAGATGTTGAAGACGCACAAACGGGAGCAAATGGTCGTCCAGGATATCCCTGTAACGTTGACCTGTGATGGACGATGTCACACGTACCAGGGGTCCCATTTCAGTCCACGTAAACAGTCCCCAAACGAGAATGACACCCCCACCAGCTTGAAGAGTACCCTGCTGGCGAGAAGGATCCATCGCTTCATGTGGTTTGCGCCGTACTCGTATCCTGCCATCCGCATGTACCAACGTGAATCTCGACTCATCATTCCAGGCAACATTTTCCCACATGTCTAGGGTCCAGTTGCGATGTTCCCGCGCTCATGCTAATCTTTGCACCCTGTGATGTGCGGTCAGCAGCGGTACCCTCGTGGGACGATGGCTTCTGTACCCCATAGCGAGGAGATGGTTCTGGATGACGTGGCTGCTTACACGTTTTTGTGCACCAGCGGTAAATTGCCAAGTGATTTCTTGCACTGTGGCCCGTCTATCCGCTTTTACAATGCGAGATAGCTGACGATGACCCCGCTCATCCACACGCTGTTGTCCACGGCAGTTGGCCCTTGCAGGGATGGTTTTTACCGGATTCGATATACTTACGGTGCACCCGTGACACAGTGGCTCGTGAAAATCCCAGTGCCTGCACCACTTCCGAGATGGAGTGACCCATTCGTCGGGCGCCGACAATTTGCCCACTATCAGATGCGCTTAGATCCTTCGTCTTACCCATACTGCGTCCGACTGTCACTGATTCTCGTCGCATCACTCCTTATATTGTCGGATTGCTGCATAAGTCATGTCGTTTCCGTTTACAGGGCTGCCCACAGCGCCACATTTGCATAACGCACAGGACAGTGCAGAGATTGAAATTTAAAAACGCCTCACCATTTCCGGAAAACGCTTTTTCAAAATGGAGTCCCTCAACATGAAGCAGCGACTGTTTATAGGGCAAAAAATATTACGGTTTTGTCCACAGTAACGCCATGGTTCTATGCGAATTCAACAAAGAATATGGTGCCAAGTCTGTCCCTTCAGAGATATCAACGCAAAACGCATAATCAGACACATCTTCATCAATGGAACTGTTACTAGTGCAAGCTTCAGGCAGTTACTGGCCGTGGAGTTCAGACCCCGAGCAAGATGTCCTCGGATGGTCAACATTTACTAGTTCATGCAGGATGGTGCACGCCCGCATAGAGTTGCTGATGTGTTTTCTTAGCTTCAAGACCGTATCATCGCTTTGGATACTGCGAGGTTCATTGAAATGGGCATTGATTGGCCACCCTATAACCCTCATCTGTACCCATGTGATTTTTCCTGTCAAGTTATGTAAAGGACCGAATCTTCAGGACTGGCCCCAAGGCACTGGAACACCTCAGAAAAGCCATTGCTGACGAAATCCTGGCCACCGAAAAAGACGTGTTGCAGCATGTTATCGGTAATTTGAAGTCCCGTCTCTGTACGACGGTTTGTGGAGACGGTGGCCATTTAAAAAATATGTTCCATTAATTTCACTTATTGCTTGAGTTTCTCTGAAAATTTCAGTAAATTTGGATCCAGTAATAAAGATGTTGCGTCATTTTACTTATTAACACCTTTTCTTGGCAATATCGGTATAACTGGTGCTCACTATCGTGCTTTGCTTACTGACCCTGTACAGCCAGCAATGTTGTACTTTTCTCCTAATGGCGACAATATCTTCCAAGATGACAGTGCGCCGAACCATAGGTCCGATGTTCTGTAGGAATGGTTTGAGGAACACAATTCAGAATTCCAGCATATCGATTGACCTCCGTACTCCCCCGAAATCAATCCCATTGACCACTTCTGATTCTCTATGGAACAGCATATCAGGCGTCTGGGTACGCCAATCATATCCATACCTGCACTGAAGACTGCATTACACACACCTTGGTTGGCCATATCTCCCAGCTGCTTCCGACATCTTATTAAATCGATGCCACGTCGGATAGCTGCTGTACTGAGGGCTAAAGGATGACCTACGAATTCTTAGGTAGGTGGTCATAATTCAATGATCACTCAGAGCTTGTGGAATCCATGCCACGTCGGATAGCTGCTGTACTAATGGCGAAAGGAAGACCTACGAAGTATTAGATAGTTGGTCATAATTCAGTGATCACTCAGTGTATGTTGAATCGATGCCACGTCGGATAGCTGCTGTACTAATGGCGAAAGGAAGACCTACGAAGTATTAGATAGTTGGTCATAATTCAGTGATCACTCAGTGTAAGTTGAATCGATGCCACGTCGGATAGTTGCTGTACTGAGGGCGAAAGGAAGACCTACGAAGTATTAGATAGTTGGTCATAATTCAGTGATCACTCAGTGTATGTTGAATCGATGCCACGTCGGATAGCTGCTGTACTGATGGCGAAAGGAAGACCTACGAAGTATTAGATAGTTGGTCATAATTCAGTGATCACTCAGTGTATGTTGAATCGATGCCACGTCGGATAGCTGCTGTACTGATGGCGAAAGGAAGACCTACGAAGTATTAGATAGTTGGTCATAAT
This sequence comes from Macrothele yani, assembly GCA_039090855.1. Classification (NCBI taxonomy): domain Eukaryota; kingdom Metazoa; phylum Arthropoda; class Arachnida; order Araneae; family Macrothelidae; genus Macrothele; species Macrothele yani. Next base: position 61,500,987 of record CM077032.1, on the reverse strand, counting down.
TCAGTGATCACTCAGTGTATGTTCAATCGATTCCACGTCGGATAGCTGCTGTACTGATGGCGAAAGGAAGACCTACGAAGTATTAGATAGTTGGTCATAATTCAGTGATCACTCAGTGTATGTTGAATCGATGCCACGTCGGATAGTTGCTGTACTGAGGGCGAAAGGAAGACCTACGAAGTATTAGATAGTTGGTCATAATTCAGTGATCACTCAGTGTATGTTGAATCGATGCCACGTCGGATAGCTGCTGTACTGATGGCGAAAGGAAGACCTACGAAGTATTAGATAGTTGGTCATAATTCAGTGATCACTCAGTGTATGTTGAATCGATGCCACGTCGGATAGCTGCTGTACTGATGGCGAAAGGAAGACCTACGAAGTATTAGATAGTTGGTCATAATTCAGTGATCACTCAGTGTATGTTGAATCGATGCCACGTCGGATAGCTGCTGTACTGATGGCGAAAGGAAGACCTACGAAGTATTAGATAGTTGGTCATAATTCAGTGATCACTCAGTGTATGTTGAATCGATGCCACGTCGGATAGCTGCTGTACTGATGGCGAAAGGAAGACCTACGAAGTATTAGATATGTGGTCATAATTCAGTGATCACTCAGTGTATGTTGAATCGATGCCACGTCGGATAGCTGCTGTACTGATGGCGAAAGGAAGACCTACGAAGTATTAGATAGTTGGTCATAATTCAGTGATCACTCAGTGTATCTTGAATCGATGCCACGTCGGATAGCTGCTGTACTGAGGGCGAAAGGAAGACCTACGAAGTATTAGATAGTTGGTCATAATTCAGTGATCACTCAGTGTATGTTGAATCGATTCCACGTCGGATAGCTGCTGTACTGATGGCGAAAGGAAGACCTACGAAGTATTAGATAGTTGGTCATAATTCAGTGATCACTCAGTGTATGTTGAATCGATGCCACGTCGGATAGCTGCTGTACTGATGGCGAAAGGAAGCCCTACGAAGTATTAGATAGTTGGTCATAATTCAGTGATCACTCAGTGTATGTTGAATCGATGCCACGTCGGATAGCTGCTGTACTGATGGCGAAAGGAAGACCTACGAAGTATTAGATAGTTGGTCATAATTCAGTGATCACTCAGTGTATGTTGAATCGATGCCACGTCGGACAGCTGCTGTACTGATGGCGAAAGGAAGACCTACGAAGTATTAGATAGTTGGTCATAATTCAGTGATCACTCAGTGTATGTTGAATCGATGCCACGTCGGATAGCTGCTGTACTGAGGGCGAAAGGAAGACCTACGAAGTATTAGATAGTTGGTCATAATTCAGTGATCACTCAGTGTATGTTGAATCGATTCCACGTCGGATAGCTGCTGTACTGATGGCGAAAGGAAGACCTACGAAGTATTAGATAGTTGGTCATAATTCAGTGATCACTCACTGTATGTTGAATCGATGCCACGTCGGATAGCTGCTGTACTGATGGCGAAAGGAAGACCTACGAAGTATTAGATAGTTGGTCATAATTCAGTGATCACTCAGTGTATGTTGAATCGATGCCACGTCGGATAGCTGCTGTACTGATGGCGAAAGGAAGACCTACGAAGTATTAGATAGTTGGTCATAATTCAGTGATCACTCAGTGTATGTTGAATCGATGCCACGTCGGATAGCTGCTGTACTGAGGGCGAAAGGAAGACCTACGAAGTATTAGATAGTTGGTCATAATTCAGTGATCACTCAGTGTATGTTGAATCGATTCCACGTCGGATAGCTGCTGTACTGATGGCGAAAGGAAGACCTACGAAGTATTAGATAGTTGGTCATAATTCAGTGATCACTCAGTGTATGTTGAATCGATGCCACGTCGGATAGCTGCTGTACTGAGGGCGAAAGGAAGACCTACGAAGTATTAGATAGTTGGTCATAATTCAGTGATCACTCAGTGTATGTTGAATCGATTCCACGTCGGATAGCTGCTGTACTGATGGCGAAAGGAAGACCTACGAAGTATTAGATAGTTGGTCATAATTCAGTGATCACTCAGTGTATGTTGAATCGATGCCACGTCGGATAGCTGCTGTACTGATGGCGAAATGAAGACCTACGAAGTATTAGATAGTTGGTCATAATTCAGTGATCACTCAGTGTATGTTGAATCGATGCCACGTCGGATAGCTGCTGTACTGATGGCGAAAGGAAGACCTACGAAGTATTAGATATGTGGTCATAATTCAGTGATCACTCAGTGTATCTTGAATCGATGCCACGTCGGATAGCTGCTGTACTGATGGCGAAAGGAAGACCTACGAAGTATTAGATAGTTGGTCATAATTCAGTGATCACTCAGTGTATGTTGAATCGATGCCACGTCGGATAGCTGCTGTACTGATGGCGAAAGGAAGACCTACGAAGTATTAGATAGTTGGTCATAATTCAGTGATTACTCAGTGTATGTTGAATCGATGCCACGTCGGATAGCTGCTGTACTGAGGGCGAAAGGAAGACCTACGAAGTATTAGATAGTTGGTCATAATTCAGTGATCACTCAGTGTATGTTGAATCGATTCCACGTCGGATAGCTGCTGTACTGATGGCGAAAGGAAGACCTACGAAGTATTAGATAGTTGGTCATAATTCAGTGATCACTCAGTATATGTTGAATCGATGCCACGTCGGATAGCTGCTGTACTGATGGCGAAAGGAAGACCTACGAAGTATTAGATAGTTGGTCATAATTCAGTGATCACTCAGTGTATGTTGAATCGATGCCACGTCGGATAGCTGCTGTACTGATGGCGAAAGGAAGACCTACGAAGTATTAGATATGTGGTCATAATTCAGTGATCACTCAGTGTATGTTGAATCGATGCCACGTCGGATAGCTGCTGTACTGATGGCGAAAGGAAGACCTACGAAGTATTAGATAGTTGGTCATAATTCAGTGATCACTCAGTGTATGTTGAATCGATGCCACGTCGGATAGCTGCTGTACTGATGGCGAAAGGAAGACCTACGAAGTATTAGATATGTGGTCATAATTCAGTGATCACTCAGTGTATGTTGAATCGATGCCAAGTCGGATAGCTGCTGTACTGATGGCGAAAGGAAGACCTACGAAGTATTAGATATGTGGTCATAATTCAGTGATCACTCAGTGTATGTTGAATCCATGCCACGTCGGATAGCTGCTGTACTGAGGGCGAAAGGAAGACCTACGAAGTATTAGATAGTTGGTCATAATTCAGTGATCACTCAGTGTATGTTGAATCGATGCCACGTCGGATAGCTGCTGTACTGATGGCGAAAGGAAGACCTACGAAGTATTAGATATGTGGTCATAATTCAGTGATCACTCAGTGTATGTTGAATCCATGCCACGTCGGATAGCTGCTGCACTGAGAACGAAAGGAAGACCTACGAAGTATTAGATAGTTGGTCATAATTCAGTGATCACTCAGTGTATGTTGAATCGATTCCACGTCGGATAGCTGCTGTACTGATGGCGAAAGGAAGACCTACGAAGTATTAGATAGTTGGTCATAATTCAGTGATCACTCAGTGTATGTTGAATCGATTCCACGTCGGATAGCTGCTGTACTGATGGCGAAAGGAAGACCTACGAAGTATTAGATAGTTGGTCATAATTCAGTGATCACTCAGTGTATGTTGAATCGATGCCACGTCGGATAGCTGCTGTACTGATGGCGAAAGGAAGACCTACGAAGTATTAGGTAGTTGGTCATAATTCAGGGATCGCTCAGTGTATGTTGAATCGATGCCACGTCGGATAGCTGCTGCACTGAGGACGAAAGGAAGACCTACGAAGTATTAGGTAGTTGGTCATAATTCAGGGATCGCTCAGTTTATGTTGAATCGATGCCACGTCGGATAGCTGCTGTACTGATGGCGAAAGGAAGACCTACGAAGTATTAGATAGTTGGTCATAATTCAGTGATCACTCAGTGTATGTTGAATCGATGCCACGTCGGATAGCTGCTGTACTGATGGCGAAAGGAAGCCCTACGAAGTATTAGATAGTTGGTCATAATTCAGTGATCACTCAGTGTATGTTGAATCGATGCCACGTCGGATAGCTGCTGTACTGATGGCGAAAGGAAGACCTACGAAGTATTAGATAGTTGGTCATAATTCAGTGATCACTCAGTGTATGTTGAATCGATGCCACGTCGGATAGCTGCTGTACTGAGGGCGAAAGGAAGACCTACGAAGTATTAGATAGTTGGTCATAATTCAGTGATCACTCAGTGTATGTTGAATCGATTCCACGTCGGATAGCTGCTGTACTGATGGCGAAAGGAAGACCTACGAAGTATTAGATAGTTGGTCATAATTCAGTGATCACTCAGTGTATGTTGAATCGATGCCACGTCGGATAGCTGCTGTACTGATGGCGAAAGGAAGACCTACGAAGTATTAGATAGTTGGTCATAATTCAGTGATCACTCAGTGTATGTTGAATCGATGCCACGTCGGATAGCTGCTGTACTGAGGGCGAAAGGAAGACCTACGAAGTATTAGATAGTTGGTCATAATTCAGTGATCACTCAGTGTATGTTGAATCGATTCCACGTCGGATAGCTGCTGTACTGATGGCGAAAGGAAGACCTACGAAGTATTAGATAGTTGGTCATAATTCAGTGATATTTCAGTGTATGTTGAATCGATGCCACGTCGGATAGCTGCTGTACTGATGGCGAAAGGAAGACCTACGAAGTATTAGGTAGTTGGTCATAATTCAGGGATCGCTCAGTGAATGTTGAATCGATGCCACGTCGGATTGCTGCTGCACTGAGGACGAAAGGAAGACCTACGAAGTATTAGGTAGTTGGTCATAATTCAGGGATCGCTCAGTTTATGTTGAATCGATGCCACGTCGGATAGCTGCTGTACTGATGGCGAAAGGAAGACCTACGAAGTATTAGGTAGTTGGTCATAATTCAGGGATCGCTCAGTTTATGTTGAATCGATGCCACGTCGGATAGCTGCTGTACTGATGGCGAAAGGAAGACCTACGAAGTATTAGATATGTGGTCATAATTCAGTGATCACTCAGTGTATGTTGAATCGATGCCACGTCGGATAGCTGCTGTACTGATGGCGAAAGGAAGACCTACGAAGTATTAGATAGTTGGTCATAATTCAGTGATCACTCAGTGTATGTTGAATCGATGCCACGTCGGATAGCTGCTGTACTGATGGCGAAAGGAAGACCTACGAAGTATTAGATATGTGGTCATAATTCAGTGATCACTCAGTGTATGTTGAATCGATGAAAAGTCGGATAGCTGCTGTACTGATGGCGAAAGGAAGACCTACGAAGTATTAGATATGTGGTCATAATTCAGTGATCACTCAGTGTATGTTGAATCCATGCCACGTCGGATAGCTGCTGTACTGAGGGCGAAAGGAAGACCTACGAAGTATTAGATAGTTGGTCATAATTCAGTGATCACTCAGTGTATGTTGAATCGATGCCACGTCGGATAGCTGCTGTACTGATGGCGAAAGGAAGACCTACGAAGTATTAGATATGTGGTCATAATTCAGTGATCACTCAGTGTATGTTGAATCCATGCCACGTCGGATAGCTGCTGTACTGAGGGCGAAAGGAAGACCTACGAAGTATCAGATAGTTGGTCATAATTCAGTGATCACTCAGTGTATGTTGAATCGATGCCACGTCGGATAGCTGCTGCACTGAGAACGAAAGGAAGACCTACGAAGTATTAGATAGTTGGTCATAATTCAGTGATCACTCAGTGTATGTTGAATCGATTCCACGTCGGATAGCTGCTGTACTGATGGCGAAAGGAAGACCTACGAAGTATTAGATAGTTGGTCATAATTCAGTGATCACTCAGTGTATGTTGAATCGATTCCACGTCGGATAGCTGCTGTACTGATGGCGAAAGGAAGACCTACGAAGTATTAGATAGTTGGTCATAATTCAGTGATCACTCAGTGTATGTTGAATCGATGCCACGTCGGATAGCTGCTGTACTGATGGCGAAAGGAAGACCTACGAAGTATTAGGTAGTTGGTCATAATTCAGGGATCGCTCAGTGTATGTTGAATCGATGCCACGTCGGATAGCTGCTGCACTGAGGACGAAAGGAAGACCTACGAAGTATTAGGTAGTTGGTCATAATTCAGGGATCGCTCAGTTTATGTTGAATCGATGCCACGTCGGATAGCTGCTGTACTGATGGCGAAAGGAAGACCTACGAAGTATTAGATAGTTGGTCATAATTCAGTGATCACTCAGTGTATGTTGAATCGATGCCACGTCGGATAGCTGCTGTACTGATGGCGAAAGGAAGACCTACGAAGTATTAGATAGTTGGTCATAATTCAGTGATCACTCAGTGTATGTTGAATCGATGCCACGTCGGATAGCTGCTGTACTGATGGCGAAAGGAAGACCTACGAAGTATTAGATAGTTGGTCATAATTCAGTGATCACTCAGTGTATGTTGAATCGATGCCACGTCGGATAGCTGCTGTACTGAGGGCGAAAGGAAGACCTACGAAGTATTAGATAGTTGGTCATAATTCAGTGATCGCTCAGTGTATGTTGAATCGATTCCACGTCGGATAGCTGCTGTACTGATGGCGAAAGGAAGACCTACGAAGTATTAGATAGTTGGTCATAATTCAGTGATCACTCAGTGTATGTTGAATCGATGCCACGTCGGATAGCTGCTGTACTGATGGCGAAAGAAGACCTACGAAGTATTAGATAGTTGGTCATAATTCAGTGATCACTCAGTGTATGTTGAATCGATGCCACGTCGGATAGCTGCTGTACTGAGGGCGAAAGGAAGACCTACGAAGTATTAGATAGTTGGTCATAATTCAGTGATCACTCAGTGTATGTTGAATCGATTCCACGTCGGATAGCTGCTGTACTGATGGCGAAAGGAAGACCTACGAAGTATTAGATAGTTGGTCATAATTCAGTGATATTTCAGTGTATGTTGAATCGATGCCACGTCGGATAGCTGCTGTACTGATGGCGAAAGGAAGACCTACGAAGTATTAGGTAGTTGGTCATAATTCAGGGATCGCTCAGTGAATGTTGAATCGATGCCACGTCGGATTGCTGCTGCACTGAGGACGAAAGGAAGACTTACGAAGTATTTGGTAGTTGGTCATAATTCAGGGATCGCTCAGTTTATGTTGAATCGATGCCACGTCGGATAGCTGCTGTACTGATGGCGAAAGGAAGACCTACGAAGTATTAGGTAGTTGGTCATAATTCAGGGATCGCTCAGTTTATGTTGAATCGATGCCACGTCGGATAGCTGCTGTACTGATGGCGAAAGGAAGACCTACGAAGTATTAGATATGTGGTCATAATTCAGTGATCACTCAGTGTATGTTGAATCGATGCCACGTCGGATAGCTGCTGTACTGATGGCGAAAGGAAGACCTACGATGTATTAGATAGTTGGTCATAATTCAGTGATCACTCAGTGTATCTTGAATCGATGCCACGTCGGATAGCTGTTGTACTGAGGGCGAAAGGAAGACCTACGAAGTATTAGATAGTTGGTCATAATTCAGTGATCACTCAGTGTATGTTGAATCGATTCCACGTCGGATAGCTGCTGTACTGATGGCGAAAGGAAGACCTACGAAGTATTAGATAGTTGGTCATAATTCAGTGATCGCTCAGTGTATGTTGAATCGATGCCACGTCGGATAGCTGCTGTACTGATGGCGAAAGGAAGCCCTACGAAGTATTAGATAGTTGGTCATAATTCAGTGATCACTCAGTGTATGTTGAATCGATGCCACGTCGGATAGCTGCTGTACTGATGGCGAAAGGAAGACCTACGAAGTATTAGATAGTTGGTCATAATTCAGTGATCACTCAGTGTATGTTGAATCGATGCCACGTCGGATAGTTGCTGTACTGAGGGCGAAAGGAAGACCTACGAAGTATTAGATAGTTGGTCATAATTCAGTGATCACTCAGTGTATGTTGAATCGATGCCACGTCGGATAGCTGCTGTACTGATGGCGAAAGGAAGACCTACGAAGTATTAGATAGTTGGTCATAATTCAGTGATCACTCAGTGTATGTTGAATCGATGCCACGTCGGATAGCTGCTGTACTGATGGCGAAAGGAAGACCTACGAAGTATTAGATAGTTGGTCATAATTCAGTGATCACTCAGTGTATGTTGAATCGATGCCACGTCGGATAGCTGCTGTACTGAGGGCGAAAGGAAGACCTACGAAGTATTAGATAGTTGGTCATAATTCAGGGATCGCTCAGTGAATGTTGAATCGATGCCACGTCGGATTGCTGCTGCACTGAGGACGAAAGGAAGACCTACGAAGTATTAGGTAGTTGGTCATAATTCAGGGATCGCTCAGTGAATGTTGAATCGATGCCACGTCGGATTGCTGCTGCACTGAGGACGAAAGGAAGACCTACGAAGTATTAGGTAGTTGGTCATAATTCAGGGATCGCTCAGTTTATGTTGAATCGATGCCACGTCGGATAGCTGCTGTACTGATGGCGAAAGGAAGACCTACGAAGTATTAGGTAGTTGGTCATAATTCAGTGATCACTCAGTGTATGTTGAATCGATGCCACGTCGGATAGCTGCTGTACTGAGGGCGAAAGGAAGACCTACGAAGTATTAGATAGTTGGTCATAATTCAGGATCGCACAGTGTATGTTGAATCGATGCCACGTCGGATAGCTGCTGTACTGATGGCGAAAGGAAGCCCTACGAAGTATTAGATAGTTGGTCATAATTCAGTGATCACTCAGTGTATGTTGAATCGATGCCACGTCGGATTGCTGCTGCACTGAGGACGAAAGGAAGACCTACGAAGTATTAGATAGTTGGTCATAATTCAGTGATCACTCAGTGTATGTTGAATCGATGCCACGTCGGACAGCTGCTGTACTGGTGGCGAAAGGAAGCCCTACGAAGTATTAGATAGTTGGTCATAATTCAGTGATCACTCAGTGTATGTTGAATCGATGCCACGTCGGATAGCTGCTGTACTGATGGCGAAAGGAAGACCTACGAAGTATTAGATAGTTGGTCATAATTCAGTGATCACTCAGTGTATGTTGAATCGATGCCACGTCGGATAGCTGCTGTACTGAGGGCGAAAGGAAGACCTACGAAGTATTAGATAGTTGGTCATATATCAGTGATCGCTCAGTGTATGTTGAATCGATTCCACGTCGGATAGCTGCTGTACTGATGGCGAAAGGAAGACCTACGAAGTATTAGATAGTTGGTCATAATTCAGTGATCACTCAGTGTATGTTGAATCGATGCCACGTCGGATAGCTGCTGTACTGATGGCGAAAGGAAGACCTACGAAGTATTAGATAGTTGGTCATAATTCAGTGATCACTCAGTGTATGTTGAATCGATGCCACGTCGGATAGCTGCTGTACTGAGGGCGAAAGGAAGACCTACGAAGTATTAGATAGTTGGTCATAATTCAGTGATCACTCAGTGTATGTTGAATCGATTCCACGTCGGATAGCTGCTGTACTGATGGCGAAAGGAAGACCTACGAAGTATTAGATAGTTGGTCATAATTCAGTGATATTTCAGTGTATGTTGAATCGATGCCACGTCGGATAGCTGCTGTACTGATGGCGAAAGGAAGACCTACGAAGTATTATGTAGTTGGTCATAATTCAGGGATCGCTCAGTGAATGTTGAATCGATGCCACGTCGGATTGCTGCTGCACTGAGGACGAAAGGAAGACCTACGAAGTATTAGGTAGTTGGTCATAATTCAGGGATCGCTCAGTTTATGTTGAATCGATGCCACGTCGGATAGCTGCTGTACTGATGGCGAAAGGAAGACCTACGAAGTATTAGGTAGTTGGTCATAATTCAGGGATCGCTCAGTTTATGTTGAATCGATGCCACGTCGGATAGCTGCTGTACTGATGGCGAAAGGAAGACCTACGAAGTATTAGATATGTGGTCATAATTCAGTGATCACTCAGTGTATGTTGAATCGATGCCACGTCGGATAGCTGCTGTACTGATGGCGAAAGGAAGACCTACGATGTATTAGATAGTTGGTCATAATTCAGTGATCACTCAGTGTATCTTGAATCGATGCCACGTCGGATAGCTGTTGTACTGAGGGCGAAAGGAAGACCTACGAAGTATTAGATAGTTGGTCATAATTCAGTGATCACTCAGTGTATGTTGAATCGATTCCACGTCGGATAGCTGCTGTACTGATGGCGAAAGGAAGACCTACGAAGTATTAGATAGTTGGTCATAATTCAGTGATCGCTCAGTGTATGTTGAATCGATGCCACGTCGGATAGCTGCTGTACTGATGGCGAAAGGAAGCCCTACGAAGTATTAGATAGTTGGTCATAATTCAGTGATCACTCAGTGTATGTTGAATCGATGCCACGTCGGATAGCTGCTGTACTGATGGCGAAAGGAAGACCTACGAAGTATTAGATAGTTGGTCATAATTCAGTGATCACTCAGTGTATGTTGAATCGATGCCACGTCGGATAGTTGCTGTACTGAGGGCGAAAGGAAGACCTACGAAGTATTAGATAGTTGGTCATAATTCAGTGATCACTCAGTGTATGTTGAATCGATGCCACGTCGGATAGCTGCTGTACTGATGGCGAAAGGAAGACCTACGAAGTATTAGATAGTTGGTCATAATTCAGTGATCACTCAGTGTATGTTGAATCGATGCCACGTCGGATAGCTGCTGTACTGATGGCGAAAGGAAGACCTACGAAGTATTAGATAGTTGGTCATAATTCAGTGATCACTCAGTGTATGTTGAATCGATGCCACGTCGGATAGCTGCTGTACTGAGGGCGAAAGGAAGACCTACGAAGTATTAGATAGTTGGTCATAATTCAGGGATCGCTCAGTGAATGTTGAATCGATGCCACGTCGGATTGCTGCTGCACTGAGGACGAAAGGAAGACCTACGAAGTATTAGGTAGTTGGTCATAATTCAGGGATCGCTCAGTGAATGTTGAATCGATGCCACGTCGGATTGCTGCTGCACTGAGGACGAAAGGAAGACCTACGAAGTATTAGGTAGTTGGTCATAATTCAGGGATCGCTCAGTTTATGTTGAATCGATGCCACGTCGGATAGCTGCTGTACTGATGGCGAAAGGAAGACCTACGAAGTATTAGGTAGTTGGTCATAATTCAGTGATCACTCAGTGTATGTTGAATCGATGCCACGTCGGATAGCTGCTGTACTGATGGCGAAAGGAAGACCTACGAAGTATTAGATAGTTGGTCATAATTCAGTGATCACTCAGTGTATGTTGAATCGATGCCACGTCGGATAGCTGCTGTACTGAGGGCGAAAGGAAGACCTACGAAGTATTAGATAGTTGGTCATAATTCAGTGATCACTCAGTGTATGTTGAATCGATTCCACGTCGGATAGCTGCTGTACTGATGGCGAAAGGAAGACCTACGAAGTATTAGATAGTTGGTCATAATTCAGTGATATTTCAGTGTATGTTGAATCGATGCCACGTCGGATAGCTGCTGTACTGATGGCGAAAGGAAGACCTACGAAGTATTAGGTAGTTGGTCATAATTCAGGGATCGCTCAGTGAATGTTGAATCGATGCCACGTCGGATTGCTGCTGCACTGAGGACGAAAGGAAGACCTACGAAGTATTAGGTAGTTGGTCATAATTCAGGGATCGCTCAGTTTATGTTGAATCGATGCCACGTCGGATAGCTGCTGTACTGATGGCGAAAGGAAGACCTACGAAGTATTAGGTAGTTGGTCATAATTCAGGGATCGCTCAGTTTATGTTGAATCGATGCCACGTCGGATAGCTGCTGTACTGATGGCGAAAGGAAGACCTACGAAGTATTAGATATGTGGTCATAATTCAGTGATCACTCAGTGTATGTTGAATCGATGCCACGTCGGATAGCTGCTGTACTGATGGCGAAAGGAAGACCTACGATGTATTAGATAGTTGGTCATAATTCAGTGATCACTCAGTGTATCTTGAATCGATGCCACGTCGGATAGCTGTTGTACTGAGGGCGAAAGGAAGACCTACGAAGTATTAGATAGTTGGTCATAATTCAGTGATCACTCAGTGTATGTTGAATCGATTCCACGTCGGATAGCTGCTGTACTGATGGCGAAAGGAAGACCTACGAAGTATTAGATAGTTGGTCATAATTCAGTGATCGCTCAGTGTATGTTGAATCGATGCCACGTCGGATAGCTGCTGTACTGATGGCGAAAGGAAGCCCTACGAAGTATTAGATAGTTGGTCATAATTCAGTGATCACTCAGTGTATGTTGAATCGATGCCACGTCGGATAGCTGCTGTACTGATGGCGAAAGGAAGACCTACGAAGTATTAGATAGTTGGTCATAATTCAGTGATCACTCAGTGTATGTTGAATCGATGCCACGTCGGATAGTTGCTGTACTGAGGGCGAAAGGAAGACCTACGAAGTATTAGATAGTTGGTCATAATTCAGTGATCACTCAGTGTATGTTGAATCGATGCCACGTCGGATAGCTGCTGTACTGATGGCGAAAGGAAGACCTACGAAGTATTAGATAGTTGGTCATAATTCAGTGATCACTCAGTGTATGTTGAATCGATGCCACGTCGGATAGCTGCTGTACTGATGGCGAAAGGAAGACCTACGAAGTATTAGATAGTTGGTCATAATTCAGTGATCACTCAGTGTATGTTGAATCGATGCCACGTCGGATAGCTGCTGTACTGAGGGCGAAAGGAAGACCTACGAAGTATTAGATAGTTGGTCATAATTCAGGGATCGCTCAGTGAATGTTGAATCGATGCCACGTCGGATTGCTGCTGCACTGAGGACGAAAGGAAGACCTACGAAGTATTAGGTAGTTGGTCATAATTCAGGGATCGCTCAGTGAATGTTGAATCGATGCCACGTCGGATTGCTGCTGCACTGAGGACGAAAGGAAGACCTACGAAGTATTAGGTAGTTGGTCATAATTCAGGGATCGCTCAGTTTATGTTGAATCGATGCCACGTCGGATAGCTGCTGTACTGATGGCGAAAGGAAGACCTACGAAGTATTAGGTAGTTGGTCATAATTCAGTGATCACTCAGTGTATGTTGAATCGATGCCACGTCGGATAGCTGCTGTACTGAGGGCGAAAGGAAGACCTACGAAGTATTAGATAGTTGGTCATAATTCAGTGATCGCTCAGTGTATGTTGAATCGATGCCACGTCGGATAGCTGCTGTACTGATGGCGAAAGGAAGCCCTACGAAGTATTAGATAGTTGGTCATAATTCAGTGATCACTCAGTGTATGTTGAATCGATGCCACGTCGGATTGCTGCTGCACTGAGGACGAAAGGAAGACCTACGAAGTATTAGATAGTTGGTCATAATTCAGTGATCACTCAGTGTATGTTGAATCGATGCCACGTCGGACAGCTGCTGTACTGATGGCGAAAGGAAGACCTACGAAGTATTAGATAGTTGGTCATAATTCAGTGATCACTCAGTGTATGTTGAATCGATGCCACGTCGGATAGCTGCTGTACTGATGGCGAAAGGAAGACCTACGAAGTATTAGATAGTTGGTCATAATTCAGTGATCACTCAGTGTATGTTGAATCGATTCCACGTCGGATAGCTGCTGTACTGATGGCGAAAGGAAGACCTACGAAGTATTAGATAGTTGGTCATAATTCAGTGATCACTCAGTGTATGTTGAATCGATGCCACGTCGGATAGCTGCTGTACTGATGGCGAAAGGAAGACCTACGAAGTATTAGATAGTTGGTCATAATTCAGTGATCACTCAGTGTATGTTGAATCGATGCCACGTCGGATAGTTGCTGTACTGAGGGCGAAAGGAAGACCTACGAAGTATTAGATAGTTGGTCATAATTCAGTGATCACTCAGTGTATGTTGAATCGATGCCACGTCGGATAGCTGCTGTACTGATGGCGAAAGGAAGACCTACGAAGTATTAGATAGTTGGTCATAATTCAGTGATCACTCAGTGTATGTTGAATCGATGCCACGTCGGATAGCTGCTGTACTGAGGGCGAAAGGAAGACCTACGAAGTATTAGATAGTTGGTCATAATTCAGTGATCACTCAGTGTATGTTGAATCGATGCCACGTCGGATAGCTGCTGTACTGATGGCGAAAGGAAGACCTACGAAGTATTAGGTAGTTGGTCATAATTCAGGGATCGCTCAGTGAATGTTGAATCGATGCCACGTCGGATTGCTGCTGCACTGAGGACGAAAGGAAGACCTACGAAGTATTAGGTAGTTGGTCATAATTCAGTGATCACTCAGTGTATGTTGAATCGATGCCACGTCGGATAGCTGCTGTACTGATGGCGAAAGGAAGACCTACGAAGTATTAGATAGTTGGTCATAATTCAGTGATCGCTCAGTGTATGTTGAATCGATGCCACGTCGGATAGCTGCTGTACTGATGGCGAAAGGAAGACTTACGAAGTATTAGATAGTTGGTCATAATTCAGTGATCACTCAGTGTATGTTGAATCGATGCCACGTCGGATAGCTGCTGTACTGATGGCGAAAGGAAGACCTACGAAGTATTAGATATGTGGTCATAATTCAGTGATCACTCAGTGTATGTTGAATCGATGCCACGTCGGATAGCTGCTGTACTGATGGCGAAAGGAAGACCTACGAAGTATTAGATAGTTGGTCATAATTCAGTGATCACTCAGTGTATCTTGAATCGATGCCACGTCGGATAGCTGCTGTACTGAGGGCGAAAGGAAGACCTACGAAGTATTAGATAGTTGGTCATAATTCAGTGATCACTCAGTGTATGTTGAATCGATTCCACGTCGGATAGCTGCTGTACTGATGGCGAAAGGAAGACCTACGAAGTATTAGATAGTTGGTCATAATTCAGTGATCACTCAGTGTATGTTGAATCGATGCCACGTCGGATAGCTGCTGTACTGATGGCGAAAGGAAGCCCTACGAAGTATTAGATAGTTGGTCATAATTCAGTGATCACTCAGTGTATGTTGAATCGATGCCACGTCTGATAGCTGCTGTACTGATGGCGAAAGGAAGACCTACGAAGTATTAGATAGTTGGTCATAATTCAGTGATCACTCAGTGTATGTTGAATCGATGCCACGTCGGATAGCTGCTGTACTGAGGGCGAAAGGAAGACCTACGAAGTATTAGATAGTTGGTCATAATTCAGTGATCACTCAGTGTATGTTGAATCGATGCCACGTCGGATAGCTGCTGTACTGATGGCGAAAGGAAGACCTACGAAGTATTAGATAGTTGGTCATAATTCAGTGATCACTCAGTGTATGTTGAATCGATGCCACGTCGGATAGCTGCTGTACTGATGGCGAAAGGAAGACCTACGAAGTATTAGATAGTTGGTCATAATTCAGTGATCACTCAGTGTATGTTGAATCGATGCCACGTCGGATAGCTGCTGTACTGATGGCGAAAGGAAGCCCTACGAAGTATTAGATATGTGGTCATAATTCAGTGATCACTCAGTGTATGTTGAATCGATGCCACGTCGGATAGCTGCTGTACTGATGGCGAAAGGAAGACCTACGAAGTATTAGATAGTTGGTCATAATTCAGTGATCACTCAGTGTATGTTGAATCGATGCCACGTCGGACAGCTGCTGTACTGATGGCGAAAGGAAGACCTACGAAGTATTAGATAGTTGGTCATAATTCAGTGATCACTCAGTGTATGTTGAATCGATGCCACGTCGGATAGCTGCTGTACTGATGTCGAAAGGAAGACCTACGAAGTATTAGATAGTTGGTCATAATTCAGTGATCACTCAGTGTATGTTGAATCGATTCCACGTCGGATAGCTGCTGTACTGATGGCGAAAGGAAGACCTACGAAGTATTAGATAGTTGGTCATAATTCAGTGATCACTCAGTGTATGTTGAATCGATGCCACGTCGGATAGCTGCTGTACTGATGGCGAAAGGAAGACCTACGAAGTATTAGATAGTTGGTCATAATTCAGTGATCACTCAGTGTATGTTGAATCGATGCCACGTCGGATAGTTGCTGTACTGAGGGCGAAAGGAAGACCTACGAAGTATTAGATAGTTGGTCATAATTCAGTGATCACTCAGTGTATGTTGAATCGATGCCACGTCGGATAGCTGCTGTACTGATGGCGAAAGGAAGACCTACGAAGTATTAGATAGTTGGTCATAATTCAGTGATCACTCAGTGTATGTTGAATCGATGCCACGTCGGATAGCTGCTGTACTGAGGGCGAAAGGAAGACCTACGAAGTATTAGATAGTTGGTCATAATTCAGTGATCGCTCAGTGAATGTTGAATCGATGCCACGTCGGATTGCTGCTGCACTGAGGACGAAAGGAAGACCTACGAAGTATTAGGTAGTTGGTCATAATTCAGGGATCGCTCAGTGAATGTTGAATCGATGCCACGTCGGATTGCTGCTGCACTGAGGACGAAAGGAAGACCTACGAAGTATTAGGTAGTTGGTCATAATTCAGGGATCGCTCAGTTTATGTTGAATCGATGCCACGTCGGATAGCTGCTGTACTGATGGCGAAAGGAAGACCTACGAAGTATTAGGTAGTTGGTCATAATTCAGGGATCGCTCAGTTTATGTTGAATCGATGCCACGTCGGATAGCTGCTGTACTGATGGCGAAAGGAAGACCTACGAAGTATTAGATAGTTGGTCATAATTCAGTGATCACTCAGTGTATGTTGAATCGATGCCACGTCGGATAGCTGCTGTACTGATGGCGAAAGGAAGCCCTACGAAGTATTAGATAGTTGGTCATAATTCAGTGATCACTCAGTGTATGTTGAATCGATGCCACGTCGGATAGCTGCTGTACTGAGGGCGAAAGGAAGACCTACGAAGTATTAGATAGTTGGTCATAATTCAGTGATCACTCAGTGTATGTTGAATCGATGCCACGTCGGATTGCTGCTGCACTGAGGACGAAAGGAAGACCTACGAAGTATTAGGTAGTTGGTCATAATTCAGGGATCGCTCAGTGAATGTTGAATCGATGCCACGTCGGATTGCTGCTGCACTGAGGACGAAAGGAAGACCTACGAAGTATTAGGTAGTTGGTCATAATTCAGGGATCGCTCAGTTTATGTTGAATCGATGCCACGTCGGATAGCTGCTGTACTGATGGCGAAAGGAAGACCTACGAAGTATTAGGTAGTTGGTCATAATTCAGTGATCACTCAGTGTATGTTGAATCGATGCCACGTCGGATAGCTGCTGTACTGATGGCGAAAGGAAGACCTACGAAGTATTAGATAGTTGGTCATAATTCAGGGATCGCTCAGTGTATGTTGAATCGATGCCACGTCGGATAGCTGCTGTACTGATGGCGAAAGGAAGCCCTACGAAGTATTAGATAGTTGGTCATAATTCAGTGATCACTCAGTGTATGTTGAATCGATGCCACGTCGGATTGCTGCTGCACTGAGGACGAAAGGAAGACCTACGAAGTATTAGATAGTTGGTCATAATTCAGTGATCACTCAGTGTATGTTGAATCGATGCCACGTCGGATAGCTGCTGTACTGATGGCGAAAGGAAGACCTACGAAGTATTAGATAGTTGGTCATAATTCAGTGATCACTCAGTGTATGTTGAATCGATGCCACGTCGGATAGCTGCTGTACTGATGGCGAAAGGAAGACCTACGAAGTATTAGATAGTTGGTCATAATTCAGTGATCACTCAGTGTATGTTGAATCGATTCCACGTCGGATAGCTGCTGTACTGATGGCGAAAGGAAGACCTACGAAGTATTAGATAGTTGGTCATAATTCAGTGATCACTCAGTGTATGTTGAATCGATGCCACGTCGGATAGCTGCTGTACTGATGGCGAAAGGAAGACCTACGAAGTATTAGATAGTTGGTCATAATTCAGTGATCACTCAGTGTATGTTGAATCGATGCCACGTCGGATAGTTGCTGTACTGAGGGCGAAAGGAAGACCTACGAAGTATTAGATAGTTGGTCATAATTCAGTGATCACTCAGTGTATGTTGAATCGATGCCACGTCGGATAGCTGCTGTACTGATGGCGAAAGGAAGACCTACGAAGTATTAGATAGTTGGTCATAATTCAGTGATCACTCAGTGTATGTTGAATCGATGCCACGTCGGATAGCTGCTGTACTGAGGGCGAAAGGAAGACCTACGAAGTATTAGATAGTTGGTCATAATTCAGTGATCACTCAGTGTATGTTGAATCGATGCCACGTCGGATAGCTGCTGTACTGATGGCGAAAGGAAGACCTACGAAGTATTAGGTAGTTGGTCATAATTCAGGGATCGCTCAGTGAATGTTGAATCGATGCCACGTCGGATTGCTGCTGCACTGAGGACGAAAGGAAGACCTACGAAGTATTAGGTAGTTGGTCATAATTCAGTGATCACTCAGTGTATGTTGAATCGATGCCACGTCGGATAGCTGCTGTACTGATGGCGAAAGGAAGACCTACGAAGTATTAGATAGTTGGTCATAATTCAGGGATCGCTCAGTTTATGTTGAATCGATGCCACGTCGGATAGCTGCTGTACTGATGGCGAAAGGAAGACTTACGAAGTATTAGATAGTTGGTCATAATTCAGTGATCACTCAGTGTATGTTGAATCGATGCCACGTCGGATAGCTGCTGTACTGATGGCGAAAGGAAGACCTACGAAGTATTAGATATGTGGTCATAATTCAGTGATCACTCAGTGTATGTTGAATCGATGCCACGTCGGATAGCTGCTGTACTGATGGCGAAAGGAAGACCTACGAAGTATTAGATAGTTGGTCATAATTCAGTGATCACTCAGTGTATCTTGAATCGATGCCACGTCGGATAGCTGCTGTACTGAGGGCGAAAGGAAGACCTACGAAGTATTAGATAGTTGGTCATAATTCAGTGATCACTCAGTGTATGTTGAATCGATTCCACGTCGGATAGCTGCTGTACTGATGGCGAAAGGAAGACCTACGAAGTATTAGATAGTTGGTCATAATTCAGTGATCACTCAGTGTATGTTGAATCGATGCCACGTCGGATAGCTGCTGTACTGATGGCGAAAGGAAGCCCTACGAAGTATTAGATAGTTGGTCATAATTCAGTGATCACTCAGTGTATGTTGAATCGATGCCACGTCGGATAGCTGCTGTACTGATGGCGAAAGGAAGACCTACGAAGTATTAGATAGTTGGTCATAATTCAGTGATCACTCAGTGTATGTTGAATCGATGCCACGTCGGATAGCTGCTGTACTGAGGGCGAAAGGAAGACCTACGAAGTATTAGATAGTTGGTCATAATTCAGTGATCACTCAGTGTATGTTGAATCGATGCCACGTCGGATAGCTGCTGTACTGATGGCGAAAGGAAGACCTACGAAGTATTAGATAGTTGGTCATAATTCAGTGATCACTCAGTGTATGTTGAATCGATGCCACGTCGGATAGCTGCTGTACTGATGGCGAAAGGAAGACTTACGAAGTATTAGATAGTTGGTCATAATTCAGTGATCACTCAGTGTATGTTGAATCGATGCCACGTCGGATAGCTGCTGTACTGATGGCGAAAGGAAGACCTACGAAGTATTAGATATGTGGTCATAATTCAGTGATCACTCAGTGTATGTTGAATCGATGCCACGTCGGATAGCTGCTGTACTGATGGCGAAAGGAAGACCTACGAAGTATTAGATAGTTGGTCATAATTCAGTGATCACTCAGTGTATGTTGAATCGATGCCACGTCGGATAGCTGCTGTACTGATGGCGAAAGGAAGACCTACGAAGTATTAGATAGTTGGTCATAATTCAGTGATCACTCAGTGTATGTTGAATCGATGCCACGTCGGATAGCTGCTGTACTGATGGCGAAAGGAAGACCTACGAAGTATTAGATAGTTGGTCATAATTCAGTGATCACTCAGTGTATGTTGAATCGATTCCACGTCGGATAGCTGCTGTACTGATGGCGAAAGGAAGACCTACGAAGTATTAGATAGTTGGTCATAATTCAGTGATCACTCAGTGTATGTTGAATCGATGCCACGTCGGATAGCTGCTGTACTGATGGCGAAAGGAAGACCTACGAAGTATTAGATAGTTGGTCATAATTCAGTGATCACTCAGTGTATGTTGAATCGATGCCACGTCGGATAGCTGCTGTACTGAGGGCGAAAGGAAGACCTACGAAGTATTAGATAGTTGGTCATAATTCAGTGATCACTCAGTGTATGTTGAATCGATGCCACGTCGGATAGCTGCTGTACTGATGGCGAAAGGAAGACCTACGAAGTATTAGATAGTTGGTCATAATTCAGTGATCACTCAGTGTATGTTGAATCGATGCCACGTCGGATAGCTGCTGTACTGATGGCGAAAGGAAGACCTACGAAGTATTAGATAGTTGGTCATAATTCAGGGATCGCTCAGTGAATGTTGAATCGATGCCACGTCGGATTGCTGCTGCACTGAGGACGAAAGGAAGACCTACGAAGTATTAGGTAGTTGGTCATAATTCAGGGATCGCTCAGTGAATGTTGAATCGATGCCACGTCGGATAGCTGCTGCACTGAGGACGAAAGGAAGACCTACGAAGTATTAGGTAGTTGGTCATAATTCAGGGATCGCTCAGTTTATGTTGAATCGATGCCACGTCGGATAGCTGCTGTACTGATGGCGAAAGGAAGACCTACGAAGTATTAGGTAGTTGGTCATAATTCAGGGATCGCTCAGTTTATGTTGAATCGATGCCACGTCGGATAGCTGCTGTACTGATGGCGAAAGGAAGACCTACGAAGTATTAGATAGTTGGTCATAATTCAGTGATCACTCAGTGTATGTTGAATCGATGCCACGTCGGATAGCTGCTGTACTGATGGCGAAAGGAAGACCTACGAAGTATTAGATAGTTGGTCATAATTCAGTGATCACTCAGTGTATGTTGAATCGATGCCACGTCGGATAGCTGCTGTACTGATGGCGAAAGGAAGACCTACGAAGTATTAGATAGTTGGTCATAATTCAGTGATCACTCAGTGTATGTTGAATCGATGCCACGTCGGATAGCTGCTGTACTGATGGCGAAAGGAAGACCTACGAAGTATTAGATAGTTGGTCATAATTCAGTGATCACTCAGTGTATGTTGAATCGATGCCACGTCGGATAGCTGCTGTACTGATGGCGAAAGGAAGACCTACGAAGTATTAGATAGTTGGTCATAATTCAGTGATCACTCAGTGTATGTTGAATCGATTCCACGTCGGATAGCTGCTGTACTGATGGCGAAAGGAAGACCTACGAAGTATTAGATAGTTGGTCATAATTCAGTGATCACTCAGTGTATGTTGAATCGATGCCACGTCGGATAGCTGCTGTACTGATGGCGAAAGGAAGACCTACGAAGTATTAGATAGTTGGTCATAATTCAGTGATCACTCAGTGTATGTTGAATCGATGCCACGTCGGATAGTTGCTGTACTGAGGGCGAAAGGAAGACCTACGAAGTATTAGATAGTTGGTCATAATTCAGTGATCACTCAGTGTATGTTGAATCGATGCCACGTCGGATAGCTGCTGTACTGATGGCGAAAGGAAGACCTACGAAGTATTAGATAGTTGGTCATAATTCAGTGATCACTCAGTGTATGTTGAATCGATGCCACGTCGGATAGCTGCTGTACTGATGGCGAAAGGAAGACCTACGAAGTATTAGATAGTTGGTCATAATTCAGTGATCACTCAGTGTATGTTGAATCGATGCCACGTCGGATAGCTGCTGTACTGATGGCGAAAGGAAGACCTACGAAGTATTAGATAGTTGGTCATAATTCAGTGATCACTCAGTGTATGTTGAATCGATTCCACGTCGGATAGCTGCTGTACTGATGGCGAAAGGAAGACCTACGAAGTATTAGATAGTTGGTCATAATTCAGTGATCACTCAGTGTATGTTGAATCGATGCCACGTCGGATAGCTGCTGTACTGATGGCGAAAGGAAGACCTACGAAGTATTAGATAGTTGGTCATAATTCAGTGATCACTCAGTGTATGTTGAATCGATGCCACGTCGGATAGTTGCTGTACTGAGGGCGAAAGGAAGACCTACGAAGTATTAGATAGTTGGTCATAATTCAGTGATCACTCAGTGTATGTTGAATCGATGCCACGTCGGATAGCTGCTGTACTGATGGCGAAAGGAAGACCTACGAAGTATTAGATAGTTGGTCATAATTCAGTGATCACTCAGTGTATGTTGAATCGATGCCACGTCGGATAGCTGCTGTACTGAGGGCGAAAGGAAGACCTACGAAGTATTAGATAGTTGGTCATAATTCAGGGATCGCTCAGTGAATGTTGAATCGATGCCACGTCGGATAGCTGCTGCACTGAGGACGAAAGGAAGACCTACGAAGTATTAGGTAGTTGGTCATAATTCAGGGATCGCTCAGTGAATGTTGAATCGATGCCACGTCGGATAGCTGCTGCACTGAGGACGAAAGGAAGACCTACGAAGTATTAGGTAGTTGGTCATAATTCAGGGATCACTCAGTTTATGTTGAATCGATGCCACGTCGGATAGCTGCTGTACTGATGGCGAAAGGAAGACCTACGAAGTATTAGGTAGTTGGTCATAATTCAGGGATCGCTCAGTTTATGTTGAATCGATGCCACGTCGGATAGCTGCTGTACTGATGGCGAAAGGAAGACCTACGAAGTATTAGATAGTTGGTCATAATTCAGTGATCACTCAGTGTATGTTGAATCGATGCCACGTCGGATAGCTGCTGTACTGATGGCGAAAGGAAGACCTACGAAGTATTAGATAGTTGGTCATAATTCAGTGATCACTCAGTGTATGTTGAATCGATGCCACGTCGGATAGCTGCTGTACTGATGGCGAAAGGAAGACCTACGAAGTATTAGATAGTTGGTCATAATTCAGTGATCACTCAGTGTATGTTGAATCGATGCCACGTCGGATAGCTGCTGTACTGATGGCGAAAGGAAGACCTACGAAGTATTAGATAGTTGGTCATAATTCAGTGATCACTCAGTGTATGTTGAATCGATGCCACGTCGGATAGCTGCTGTACTGATGGCGAAAGGAAGACCTACGAAGTATTAGATAGTTGGTCATAATTCAGTGATCACTCAGTGTATGTTGAATCGATTCCACGTCGGATAGCTGCTGTACTGATGGCGAAAGGAAGACCTACGAAGTATTAGATAGTTGGTCATAATTCAGTGATCACTCAGTGTATGTTGAATCGATGCCACGTCGGATAGCTGCTGTACTGATGGCGAAAGGAAGACCTACGAAGTATTAGATAGTTGGTCATAATTCAGTGATCACTCAGTGTATGTTGAATCGATGCCACGTCGGATAGCTGCTGTACTGATGGCGAAAGGAAGACCTACGAAGTATTAGATAGTTGGTCATAATTCAGTGATCACTCAGTGTATGTTGAATCGATGCCACGTCGGATAGCTGCTGTACTGATGGCGAAAGGAAGACCTACGAAGTATTAGATAGTTGGTCATAATTCAGTGATCACTCAGTGTATGTTGAATCGATGCCACGTCGGATAGCTGCTGTACTGATGGCGAAAGGAAGACCTACGAAGTATTAGATATGTGGTCATAATTCAGTGATCACTCAGTGTATGTTGAATCGATGCCACGTCGGATAGCTGCTGTACTGATGGCGAAAGGAAGACCTACGAAGTATTAGATAGTTGGTCATAATTCAGTGATCACTCAGTGTATCTTGAATCGATGCCACGTCGGATAGCTGCTGTACTGAGGGCGAAAGGAAGACCTACGAAGTATTAGATAGTTGGTCATAATTCAGTGATCACTCAGTGTATGTTGAATCGATTCCACGTCGGATAGCTGCTGTACTGATGGCGAAAGGAAGACCTACGAAGTATTAGATAGTTGGTCATAATTCAGTGATCACTCAGTGTATGTTGAATCGATGCCACGTCGGATAGCTGCTGTACTGATGGCGAAAGGAAGACCTACGAAGTATTAGATAGTTGGTCATAATTCAGTGATCACTCAGTGTATGTTGAATCGATGCCACGTCTGATAGCTGCTGTACTGATGGCGAAAGGAAGACCTACGAAGTATTAGATAGTTGGTCATAATTCAGTGATCACTCAGTGTATGTTGAATCGATGCCACGTCGGATAGCTGCTGTACTGATGGCGAAAGGAAGACCTACGAAGTATTAGGTAGTTGGTCATAATTCAGTGATCACTCAGTGTATGTTGAATCGATGCCACGTCGGATAGCTGCTGTACTGATGGCGAAAGGAAGACCTACGAAGTATTAGATAGTTGGTCATAATTCAGTGATCACTCAGTGTATGTTGAATCGATGCCACGTCGGATAGCTGCTGTACTGATGGCGAAAGGAAGACCTACGAAGTATTAGATAGTTGGTCATAATTCAGTGATCACTCAGTGTATGTTGAATCGATGCCACGTCGGATAGCTGCTGTACTGATGGCGAAAGGAAGACCTACGAAGTATTAGATAGTTGGTCATAATTCAGTGATCACTCAGTGTATGTTGAATCGATGCCACGTCGGATAGCTGCTGTACTGATGGCGAAAGGAAGACCTACGAAGTATTAGATAGTTGGTCATAATTCAGTGATCACTCAGTGTATGTTGAATCGATGCCACGTCGGATAGCTGCTGTACTGATGGCGAAAGGAAGACCTACGAAGTATTAGATAGTTGGTCATAATTCAGTGATCACTCAGTGTATGTTGAATCGATGCCACGTCGGATAGCTGCTGTACTGATGGCGAAAGGAAGACCTACGAAGTATTAGATAGTTGGTCATAATTCAGTGATCACTCAGTGTATGTTGAATCGATTCCACGTCGGATAGCTGCTGTACTGATGGCGAAAGGAAGACCTACGAAGTATTAGATAGTTGGTCATAATTCAGTGATCACTCAGTGTATGTTGAATCGATGCCACGTCGGATAGCTGCTGTACTGATGGCGAAAGGAAGACCTACGAAGTATTAGATAGTTGGTCATAATTCAGTGATCACTCAGTGTATGTTGAATCGATGCCACGTCGGATAGCTGCTGTACTGATGGCGAAAGGAAGACCTACGAAGTATTAGATAGTTGGTCATAATTCAGTGATCACTCAGTGTATGTTGAATCGATGCCACGTCGGATAGCTGCTGTACTGATGGCGAAAGGAAGACCTACGAAGTATTAGATAGTTGGTCATAATTCAGTGATCACTCAGTGTATGTTGAATCGATGCCACGTCGGATAGCTGCTGTACTGAGGGCGAAAGGAAGACCTACGAAGTATTAGATAGTTGGTCATAATTCAGTGATCACTCAGTGTATGTTGAATCGATGCCACGTCGGATAGCTGCTGCACTGATGGCGAAAGGAAGACCTACGAAGTATTAGATAGTTGGTCATAATTCAGTGATCACTCAGTGTATGTTGAATCGATGCCACGTCGGATAGCTGCTGTACTGATGGCGAAAGGAAGACCTACGAAGTATTAGATAGTTGGTCATAATTCAGTGATCACTCAGTGTATGTTGAATCGATGCCACGTCGGATAGCTGCTGTACTGATGGCGAAAGGAAGACCTACGAAGTATTAGGTAGTTGGTCATAATTCAGTGATCACTCAGTGTATGTTGAATCGATGCCACGTCGGATAGCTGCTGTACTGATGGCGAAAGGAAGACCTACGAAGTATTAGATAGTTGGTCATAATTCAGTGATCACTCAGTGTATGTTGAATCGATGCCACGTCGGATAGCTGCTGTACTGATGGCGAAAGGAAGACCTACGAAGTATTAGATAGTTGGTCATAATTCAGTGATCACTCAGTGTATGTTGAATCGATGCCACGTCGGATAGCTGCTGTACTGATGGCGAAAGGAAGACCTACGAAGTATTAGATAGTTGGTCATAATTCAGTGATCACTCAGTGTATGTTGAATCGATGCCACGTCGGATAGCTGCTGTACTGATGGCGAAAGGAAGACCTACGAAGTATTAGATAGTTGGTCATAATTCAGTGATCACTCAGTGTATGTTGAATCGATGCCACGTCGGATAGCTGCTGTACTGATGGCGAAAGGAAGACCTACGAAGTATTAGATAGTTGGTCATAATTCAGTGATCACTCAGTGTATGTTGAATCGATTCCACGTCGGATAGCTGCTGTACTGATGGCGAAAGGAAGACCTACGAAGTATTAGATAGTTGGTCATAATTCAGTGATCACTCAGTGTATGTTGAATCGATGCCACGTCGGATAGCTGCTGTACTGATGGCGAAAGGAAGACCTACGAAGTATTAGATAGTTGGTCATAATTCAGTGATCACTCAGTGTATGTTGAATCGATGCCACGTCGGATAGCTGCTGTACTGATGGCGAAAGGAAGACCTACGAAGTATTAGATAGTTGGTCATAATTCAGTGATCACTCAGTGTATGTTGAATCGATGCCACGTCGGATAGCTGCTGTACTGATGGCGAAAGGAAGACCTACGAAGTATTAGATAGTTGGTCATAATTCAGTGATCACTCAGTGTATGTTGAATCGATGCCACGTCGGATAGCTGCTGTACTGATGGCGAAAGGAAGACCTACGAAGTATTAGATAGTTGGTCATAATTCAGTGATCACTCAGTGTATGTTGAATCGATGCCACGTCGGATAGCTGCTGTACTGATGGCGAAAGGAAGACCTACGAAGTATTAGATATGTGGTCATAATTCAGTGATCACTCAGTGTATGTTGAATCGATGCCACGTCGGATAGCTGCTGTACTGATGGCGAAAGGAAGACCTACGAAGTATTAGATATGTGGTCATAATTCAGTGATCACTCAGTGTATGTTGAATCGATGCCACGTCGGATAGCTGCTGTACTGAGGGCGAAAGGAAGACCTACGAAGTATTAGATAGTTGGTCATAATTCAGTGATCACTCAGTGTATGTTGAATCGATGCCACGTCGGATAGCTGCTGTACTGATGGCGAAAGGAAGACCTACGAAGTATTAGATAGTTGGTCATAATTCAGTGATCACTCAGTGTATGTTGAATCGATGCCACGTCGGATAGCTGCTGTACTGATGGCGAAAGGAAGACCTACGAAGTATTAGATATGTGGTCATAATTCAGTGATCACTCAGTGTATGTTGAATCGATGCCACGTCGGATAGCTGCTGTACTGATGGCGAAAGGAAGACCTACGAAGTATTAGATATGTGGTCATAATTCAGTGATCACTCAGTGTATGTTGAATCCATGCCACGTCGGATAGCTGCTGTACTGAGGGCGAAAGGAAGACCTACGAAGTATTAGATAGTTGGTCATAATTCAGTGATCACTCAGTGTATGTTGAATCGATGCCACGTCGGATAGCTGCTGTACTGATGGCGAAAGGAAGACCTACGAAGAATTAGATATGTGGTCATAATTCAGTGATCACTCAGTGTATGTTGAATCCATGCCACGTCGGATAGCTGCTGTACTGAGGGCGAAAGGAAGACCTACGAAGTATTAGATAGTTGGTCATAATTCAGTGATCACTCAGTGTATGTTGAATCGATGCCACGTCGGATAGCTGCTGCACTGAGAACGAAAGGAAGACCTACGAAGTATTAGATAGTTGGTCATAATTCAGTGATCACTCAGTGTATGTTGAATCGATTCCACGTCGGATAGCTGCTGTACTGATGGCGAAAGGAAGACCTACGAAGTATTAGATAGTTGGTCATAATTCAGTGATCACTCAGTGTATGTTGAATCGATTCCACGTCGGATAGCTGCTGTACTGATGGCGAAAGGAAGACCTACGAAGTATTAGATAGTTGGTCATAATTCAGTGATCACTCAGTGTATGTTGAATCGATGCCACGTCGGATAGCTGCTGTACTGATGGCGAAAGGAAGACCTACGAAGTATTAGGTAGTTGGTCATAATTCAGGGATCGCTCAGTGTATGTTGAATCGATGCCACGTCGGATAGCTGCTGTACTGATGGCGAAAGGAAGACCTACGAAGTATTAGATAGTTGGTCATAATTCAGTGATCACTCAGTGTATGTTGAATCGATGCCACGTCGGATAGCTGCTGTACTGATGGCGAAAGGAAGACCTACGAAGTATTAGATAGTTGGTCATAATTCAGTGATCACTCAGTGTATGTTGAATCGATGCCACGTCGGATAGCTGCTGTACTGATGGCGAAAGGAAGACCTACGAAGTATTAGATAGTTGGTCATAATTCAGTGATCACTCAGTGTATGTTGAATCGATGCCACGTCGGATAGCTGCTGTACTGATGGCGAAAGGAAGACCTACGAAGTATTAGATATGTGGTCATAATTCAGTGATCACTCAGTGTATGTTGAATCGATGCCACGTCGGATAGCTGCTGTACTGATGGCGAAAGGAAGACCTACGAAGTATTAGATAGTTGGTCATAATTCAGTGATCACTCAGTGTATGTTGAATCGATGCCACGTCGGATAGCTGCTGTACTGATGGCGAAAGGAAGACCTACGAAGTATTAGATAGTTGGTCATAATTCAGTGATCACTCAGTGTATGTTGAATCGATGCCACGTCGGATAGCTGCTGTACTGATGGCGAAAGGAAGACCTACGAAGTATTAGATAGTTGGTCATAATTCAGTGATCACTCAGTGTATGTTGAATCGATGCCACGTCGGATAGCTGCTGTACTGATGGCGAAAGGAAGACCTACGAAGTATTAGATAGTTGGTCATAATTCAGTGATCACTCAGTGTATGTTGAATCGATTCCACGTCGGATAGCTGCTGTACTGATGGCGAAAGGAAGACCTACGAAGTATTAGATAGTTGGTCATAATTCAGTGATCACTCAGTGTATGTTGAATCGATGCCACGTCGGATAGCTGCTGTACTGATGGCGAAAGGAAGACCTACGAAGTATTAGGTAGTTGGTCATAATTCAGTGATCGCTCAGTGTATGTTGAATCGATGCCACGTCGGATAGCTGCTGCACTGAGGACGAAAGGAAGACCTACGAAGTATTAGGTAGTTGGTCATAATTCAGGGATCGCTCAGTTTATGTTGAATCGATGCCACGTCGGATAGCTGCTGTACTGATGGCGAAAGGAAGACCTACGAAGTATTAGATAGTTGGTCATAATTCAGTGATCACTCAGTGTATGTTGAATCGATGCCACGTCGGATAGCTGCTGTACTGATGGCGAAAGGAAGACCTACGAAGTATTAGATAGTTGGTCATAATTCAGTGATCACTCAGTGTATGTTGAATCGATGCCACGTCGGATAGCTGCTGTACTGATGGCGAAAGGAAGACCTACGAAGTATTAGATAGTTGGTCATAATTCAGTGATCACTCAGTGTATGTTGAATCGATGCCACGTCGGATAGCTGCTGTACTGAGGGCGAAAGGAAGACCTACGAAGTATTAGATAGTTGGTCATAATTCAGTGATCACTCAGTGTATGTTGAATCGATTCCACGTCGGATAGCTGCTGTACTGATGGCGAAAGGAAGACCTACGAAGTATTAGATAGTTGGTCATAATTCAGTGATCACTCAGTGTATGTTGAATCGATGCCACGTCGGATAGCTGCTGTACTGATGGCGAAAGGAAGACCTACGAAGTATTAGATAGTTGGTCATAATTCAGTGATCACTCAGTGTATGTTGAATCGATGCCACGTCGGATAGCTGCTGTACTGATGGCGAAAGGAAGACCTACGAAGTATTAGATAGTTGGTCATAATTCAGTGATCACTCAGTGTATGTTGAATCGATGCCACGTCGGATAGCTGCTGTACTGATGGCGAAAGGAAGACCTACGAAGTATTAGATAGTTGGTCATAATTCAGTGATCACTCAGTGTATGTTGAATCGATGCCACGTCGGATAGCTGCTGTACTGAGGGCGAAAGGAAGACCTACGAAGTATTAGATAGTTGGTCATAATTCAGTGATCACTCAGTGTATGTTGAATCGATTCCACGTCGGATAGCTGCTGTACTGATGGCGAAAGGAAGACCTACGAAGTATTAGATAGTTGGTCATAATTCAGTGATCACTCAGTGTATGTTGAATCGATGCCACGTCGGATAGCTGCTGTACTGATGGCGAAATGAAGACCTACGAAGTATTAGATAGTTGGTCATAATTCAGTGATCACTCAGTGTATGTTGAATCGATGCCACGTCGGATAGCTGCTGTACTGATGGCGAAAGGAAGACCTACGAAGTATTAGATAGTTGGTCATAATTCAGTGATCACTCAGTGTATGTTGAATCGATGCCACGTCGGATAGCTGCTGTACTGATGGCGAAAGGAAGACCTACGAAGTATTAGATATGTGGTCATAATTCAGTGATCACTCAGTGTATGTTGAATCGATGCCACGTCGGATAGCTGCTGTACTGATGGCGAAAGGAAGACCTACGAAGTATTAGATATGTGGTCATAATTCAGTGATCACTCAGTGTATGTTGAATCCATGCCACGTCGGATAGCTGCTGCACTGAGGACGAAAGGAAGACCTACGAAGTATTAGATAGTTGGTCATAATTCAGTGATCACTCAGTGTATGTTGAATCGATGCCACGTCGGATAGCTGCTGTACTGATGGCGAAAGGAAGACCTACGAAGTATTAGATATGTGGTCATAATTCAGTGATCACTCAGTGTATGTTGAATCGATGCCACGTCGGATAGCTGCTGTACTGATGGCGAAAGGAAGACCTACGAAGTATTAGATATGTGGTCATAATTCAGTGATCACTCAGTGTATGTTGAATCCATGCCACGTCGGATAGCTGCTGTACTGAGGGCGAAAGGAAGACCTACGAAGTATTAGATAGTTGGTCATAATTCAGTGATCACTCAGTGTATGTTGAATCGATGCCACGTCGGATAGCTGCTGTACTGATGGCGAAAGGAAGACCTACGAAGTATTAGATAGTTGGTCATAATTCAGTGATCACTCAGTGTATGTTGAATCGATGCCACGTCGGATAGCTGCTGTACTGAGGGCGAAAGGAAGACCTACGAAGTATTAGATAGTTGGTCATAATTCAGTGATCACTCAGTGTATGTTGAATCGATTCCACGTCGGATAGCTGCTGTACTGATGGCGAAAGGAAGACCTACGAAGTATTAGATAGTTGGTCATAATTCAGTGATCACTCAGTGTATGTTGAATCGATGCCACGTCGGATAGCTGCTGTACTGATGGCGAAAGGAAGACCTACGAAGTATTAGATAGTTGGTCATAATTCAGTGATCACTCAGTGTATGTTGAATCGATGCCACGTCGGATAGCTGCTGTACTGAGGGCGAAAGGAAGACCTACGAAGTATTAGATAGTTGGTCATAATTCAGTGATCACTCAGTGTATGTTGAATCGATTCCACGTCGGATAGCTGCTGTACTGATGGCGAAAGGAAGACCTACGAAGTATTAGATAGTTGGTCATAATTCAGTGATCACTCAGTGTATGTTGAATCGATGCCACGTCGGATAGCTGCTGTACTGATGGCGAAATGAAGACCTACGAAGTATTAGATAGTTGGTCATAATTCAGTGATCACTCAGTGTATGTTGAATCGATGCCACGTCGGATAGCTGCTGTACTGATGGCGAAAGGAAGACCTACGAAGTATTAGATATGTGGTCATAATTCAGTGATCACTCAGTGTATGTTGAATCCATGCCACGTCGGATAGCTGCTGCACTGAGGACGAAAGGAAGACCTACGAAGTATTAGATAGTTGGTCATAATTCAGTGATCACTCAGTGTATGTTGAATCGATGCCACGTCGGATAGCTGCTGTACTGATGGCGAAAGGAAGACCTACGAAGTATTAGATATGTGGTCATAATTCAGTGATCACTCAGTGTATGTTGAATCGATGCCACGTCGGATAGCTGCTGTACTGATGGCGAAAGGAAGACCTACGAAGTATTAGATATGTGGTCATAATTCAGTGATCACTCAGTGTATGTTGAATCGATGCCACGTCGGATAGCTGCTGTACTGAGGGCGAAAGGAAGACCTACGAAGTATTAGATAGTTGGTCATAATTCAGTGATCACTCAGTGTATGTTGAATCGATGCCACGTCGGATAGCTGCTGTACTGATGGCGAAAGGAAGACCTACGAAGTATTAGATAGTTGGTCATAATTCAGTGATCACTCAGTGTATGTTGAATCCATGCCACGTCGGATAGCTGCTGTACTGAGGGCGAAAGGAAGACCTACGAAGTATTAGATAGTTGGTCATAATTCAGTGATCACTCAGTGTATGTTGAATCGATGCCACGTCGGATAGCTGCTGTACTGATGGCGAAAGGAAGACCTACGAAGTATTAGATAGTTGGTCATAATTCAGTGATCACTCAGTGTATGTTGAATCGATGCCACGTCGGATAGCTGCTGTACTGATGGCGAAATGAAGACCTACGAAGTATTAGATAGTTGGTCATAATTCAGTGATCACTCAGTGTATGTTGAATCGATGCCACGTCGGATAGCTGCTGTACTGATGGCGAAAGGAAGACCTACGAAGTATTAGATAGTTGGTCATAATTCAGTGATCACTCAGTGTATGTTGAATCGATGCCACGTCGGATAGCTGCTGTACTGATGGCGAAAGGAAGACCTACGAAGTATTAGATATGTGGTCATAATTCAGTGATCACTCAGTGTATGTTGAATCGATGCCACGTCGGATAGCTGCTGTACTGATGGCGAAAGGAAGACCTACGAAGTATTAGATATGTGGTCATAATTCAGTGATCACTCAGTGTATGTTGAATCCATGCCACGTCGGATAGCTGCTGCACTGAGTACGAAAGGAAGACCTACGAAGTATTAGATAGTTGGTCATAATTCAGTGATCAATCAGTGTATGTTGAATCGATGCCACGTCGGATAGCTGCTGTACTGATGGCGAAAGGAAGACCTACGAAGTATTAGATATGTGGTCATAATTCAGTGATCACTCAGTGTATGTTGAATCGATGCCACGTCGGATAGCTGCTGTACTGATGGCGAAAGGAAGACCTACGAAGTATTAGATATGTGGTCATAATTCAGTGATCACTCAGTGTATGTTGAATCCATGCCACGTCGGATAGCTGCTGTACTGAGGGCGAAAGGAAGACCTACGAAGTATTAGATAGTTGGTCATAATTCAGTGATCACTCAGTGTATGTTGAATCGATGCCACGTCGGATAGCTGCTGTACTGATGGCGAAAGGAAGACCTACGAAGAATTAGATATGTGGTCATAATTCAGTGATCACTCAGTGTATGTTGAATCCATGCCACGTCGGATAGCTGCTGTACTGAGGGCGAAAGGAAGACCTACGAAGTATTAGATAGTTGGTCATAATTCAGTGATCACTCAGTGTATGTTGAATCGATGCCACGTCGGATAGCTGCTGCACTGAGAACGAAAGGAAGACCTACGAAGTATTAGATAGTTGGTCATAATTCAGTGATCACTCAGTGTATGTTGAATCGATTCCACGTCGGATAGCTGCTGTACTGATGGCGAAAGGAAGACCTACGAAGTATTAGATAGTTGGTCATAATTCAGTGATCACTCAGTGTATGTTGAATCGATTCCACGTCGGATAGCTGCTGTACTGATGGCGAAAGGAAGACCTACGAAGTATTAGATAGTTGGTCATAATTCAGTGATCACTCAGTGTATGTTGAATCGATTCCACGTCGGATAGCTGCTGTACTGATGGCGAAAGGAAGACCTACGAAGTATTAGGTAGTTGGTCATAATTCAGTGATCACTCAGTGTATGTTGAATCGATTCCACGTCGGATAGCTGCTGTACTGATGGCGAAAGGAAGACCTACGAAGTATTAGGTAGTTGGTCATAATTCAGGGATCGCTCAGTGTATGTTGAATCGATGCCACGTCTGATAGCTGCTGCACTGAGGACGAAAGGAAGACCTACGAAGTATTAGGTAGTTGGTCATAATTCAGGGATCGCTCAGTTTATGTTGAATCGATGCCACGTCGGATAGCTGCTGTACTGATGGCGAAAGGAAGACCTACGAAGTATTAGATAGTTGGTCATAATTCAGTGATCACTCAGTGTATGTTGAATCGATGCCACGTCGGATAGCTGCTGTACTGATGGCGAAAGGAAGCCCTACGAAGTATTAGATAGTTGGTCATAATTCAGTGATCACTCAGTGTATGTTGAATCGATGCCACGTCGGATAGCTGCTGTACTGATGGCGAAAGGAAGACCTACGAAGTATTAGATAGTTGGTCATAATTCAGTGATCACTGAGTGTATGTTGAATCGATGCCACGTCGGATAGCTGCTGTACTGAGGGCGAAAGGAAGATCTACGAAGTATTAGATAGTTGGTCATAATTCAATGATCACTCAGTGTATGTTGAATCGATTCCACGTCGGATAGCTGCTGTACTGATGGCGAAAGGAAGACCTACGAAGTATTAGATAGTTGGTCATAATTCAGTGATCACTCAGTGTATGTTGAATCGATGCCACGTCGGATAGCTGCTGTACTGATGGCGAAAGGAAGACCTACGAAGTATTAGATAGTTGGTCATAATTCAGTGATCACTCAGTGTATGTTGAATCGATGCCACGTCGGATAGCTGCTGTACTGAGGGCGAAAGGAAGACCTACGAAGTATTAGATAGTTGGTCATAATTCAGTGATCACTCAGTGTATGTTGAATCGATTCCACGTCGGATAGCTGCTGTACTGATGGCGAAAGGAAGACCTACGAAGTATTAGATAGTTGGTCATAATTCAGTGATCACTCAGTGTATGTTGAATCGATGCCACGTCGGATAGCTGCTGTACTGATGGCGAAATGAAGACCTACGAAGTATTAGATAGTTGGTCATAATTCAGTGATCACTCAGTGTATGTTGAATCGATGCCACGTCGGATAGCTGCTGTACTGATGGCGAAAGGAAGACCTACGAAGTATTAGATAGTTGGTCATAATTCAGTGATCACTCAGTGTATGTTGAATCGATGCCACGTCGGATAGCTGCTGTACTGATGGCGAAAGGAAGACCTACGAAGTATTAGATATGTGGTCATAATTCAGTGATCACTCAGTGTATGTTGAATCGATGCCACGTCGGATAGCTGCTGTACTGATGGCGAAAGGAAGACCTACGAAGTATTAGATATGTGGTCATAATTCAGTGATCACTCAGTGTATGTTGAATCCATGCCACGTCGGATAGCTGCTGCACTGAGGACGAAAGGAAGACCTACGAAGTATTAGATAGTTGGTCATAATTCAGTGATCACTCAGTGTATGTTGAATCGATGCCACGTCGGATAGCTGCTGTACTGATGGCGAAAGGAAGACCTACGAAGTATTAGATATGTGGTCATAATTCAGTGATCACTCAGTGTATGTTGAATCGATGCCACGTCGGATAGCTGCTGTACTGATGGCGAAAGGAAGACCTACGAAGTATTAGATATGTGGTCATAATTCAGTGATCACTCAGTGTATGTTGAATCCATGCCACGTCGGATAGCTGCTGTACTGAGGGCGAAAGGAAGACCTACGAAGTATTAGATAGTTGGTCATAATTCAGTGATCACTCAGTGTATGTTGAATCGATGCCACGTCGGATAGCTGCTGTACTGATGGCGAAAGGAAGACCTACGAAGTATTAGATATGTGGTCATAATTCAGTGATCACTCAGTGTATGTTGAATCCATGCCACGTCGGATAGCTGCTGTACTGAGGGCGAAAGGAAGACCTACGAAGTATTAGATAGTTGGTCATAATTCAGTGATCACTCAGTGTATGTTGAATCGATGCCACGTCGGATAGCTGCTGCACTGAGAACGAAAGGAAGACCTACGAAGTATTAGATAGTTGGTCATAATTCAGTGATCACTCAGTGTATGTTGAATCGATTCCACGTCGGATAGCTGCTGTACTGATGGCGAAAGGAAGACCTACGAAGTATTAGATAGTTGGTCATAATTCAGTGATCACTCAGTGTATGTTGAATCGATTCCACGTCGGATAGCTGCTGTACTGATGGCGAAAGGAAGACCTACGAAGTATTAGATAGTTGGTCATAATTCAGTGATCACTTAGTGTATGTTGAATCGATGCCACGTCGGATAGCTGCTGCACTGAGGACGAAAGGAAGACCTACGAAGTATTAGATAGTTGGTCATAATTCAGTGATCACTCAGTGTATGTTGAATCGATGCCACGTCGGATAGCTGCTGTACTGATGGCGAAAGGAAGACCTACGAAGTATTAGATAGTTGGTCATAATTCAGTGATCACTCAGTGTATGTTGAATCGATGCCACGTCGGATAGCTGCTGCACTGAGGACGAAAGGAAGACCTACGAAGTATTAGGTAGTTGGTCATAATTCAGGGATCGCTCAGTTTATGTTGAATCGATGCCACGTCGGATAGCTGCTGTACTGATGGCGAAAGGAAGACCTACGAAGTATTAGATAGTTGGTCATAATTCAGTGATCACTCAGTGTATGTTGAATCGATGCCACGTCGGATAGCTGCTGTACTGATGGCGAAAGGAAGCCCTACGAAGTATTAGATAGTTGGTCATAATTCAGTGATCACTCAGTGTATGTTGAATCGATGCCACGTCGGATAGCTGCTGTACTGATGGCGAAAGG
Source organism: Macrothele yani (assembly GCA_039090855.1). Classification (NCBI taxonomy): domain Eukaryota; kingdom Metazoa; phylum Arthropoda; class Arachnida; order Araneae; family Macrothelidae; genus Macrothele; species Macrothele yani. The sequence goes on along the minus strand of CM077032.1, from coordinate 61,464,158 downwards.
AAGACCTACGAAGTATTAGATAGTTGGTCATAATTCAGTGATCACTGAGTGTATGTTGAATCGATGCCACGTCGGATAGCTGCTGTACTGAGGGCGAAAGGAAGATCTACGAAGTATTAGATAGTTGGTCATAATTCAGTGATCACTCAGTGTATGTTGAATCGATTCCACGTCGGATAGCTGCTGTACTGATGGCGAAAGGAAGACCTACGAAGTATTAGATAGTTGGTCATAATTCAGTGATCACTCAGTGTATGTTGAATCGATGCCACGTCGGATAGCTGCTGTACTGATGGCGAAAGGAAGACCTACGAAGTATTAGATAGTTGGTCATAATTCAGTGATCACTCAGTGTATGTTGAATCGATGCCACGTCGGATAGCTGCTGTACTGAGGGCGAAAGGAAGACCTACGAAGTATTAGGTAGTTGGTCATAATTCAGTGATCACTCAGTGTATGTTGAATCGATTCCACGTCGGATAGCTGCTGTACTGATGGCGAAAGGAAGACCTACGAAGTATTAGATAGTTGGTCATAATTCAGTGATCATTCAGTGTATGTTGAATCGGTGCCACGTCGGATAGCTGCTGTACTGATGGCGAAAGGAAGACCTACGAAGTATTAGGTAGTTGGTCATAATTCAGGGATCGCTCAGTGAATGTTGAATCGATGCCACGTCGGATAGCTGCTGCACTGAGGACGAAAGGAAGACCTACGAAGTATTAGGTAGTTGGTCATAATTCAGGGATCGCTCAGTTTATGTTGAATCGATGCCACGTCGGATAGCTGCTGTACTGATGGCGAAAGGAAGACCTACGAAGTATTAGGTAGTTGGTCATAATTCAGGGATCGCTCAGTTTATGTTGAATCGATGCCACGTCGGATAGCTGCTGCACTGAGGACGAAAGGAAGACCTACGAAGTATTAGGTAGTTGGTCATAATTCAGGGATCGCTCAGTTTATGTTGAATCGATGCCACGTCGGATAGCTGCTGTACTGATGGCGAAAGGAAGACCTACGAAGTATTAGATAGTTGGTCATAATTCAGTGATCACTCAGTGTATGTTGAATCGATGCCACGTCGGATAGCTGCTGTACTGATGGCGAAAGGAAGACCTACGAAGTATTAGATAGTTGGTCATAATTCAGTGATCACTCAGTGTATGTTGAATCGATGCCACGTCGGATAGCTGCTGCACTGAGGACGAAAGGAAGACCTACGAAGTATTAGGTAGTTGGTCATAATTCAGGGATCGCTCAGTTTATGTTGAATCGATGCCACGTCGGATAGCTGCTGTACTGATGGCGAAAGGAAGACCTACGAAGTATTAGATAGTTGGTCATAATTCAGTGATCACTCAGTGTATGTTGAATCGATGCCACGTCGGATAGCTGCTGTACTGATGGCGAAAGGAAGACCTACGAAGTATTAGGTAGTTGGTCATAATTCAGGGATCGCTCAGTTTATGTTGAATCGATGCCACGTCGGATAGCTGCTGCACTGAGGACGAAAGGAAGACCTACGAAGTATTAGGTAGTTGGTCATAATTCAGGGATCGCTCAGTTTATGTTGAATCGATGCCACGTCGGATAGCTGCTGTACTGATGGCGAAAGGAAGACCTACGAAGTATTAGATAGTTGGTCATAATTCAGTGATCACTCAGTGTATGTTGAATCGATGCCACGTCGGATAGCTGCTGTACTGATGGCGAAAGGAAGACCTACGAAGTATTAGATAGTTGGTCATAATTCAGTGATCACTCAGTGTATGTTGAATCGATGCCACGTCGGATAGCTGCTGCACTGAGGACGAAAGGAAGACCTACGAAGTATTAGGTAGTTGGTCATAATTCAGGGATCGCTCAGTTTATGTTGAATCGATGCCACGTCGGATAGCTGCTGTACTGATGGCGAAAGGAAGACCTACGAAGTATTAGATAGTTGGTCATAATTCAGTGATCACTCAGTGTATGTTGAATCGATGCCACGTCGGATAGCTGCTGTACTGATGGCGAAAGGAAGCCCTACGAAGTATTAGATAGTTGGTCATAATTCAGGGATCGCTCAGTTTATGTTGAATCGATGCCACGTCGGATAGCTGCTGCACTGAGGACGAAAGGAAGACCTACGAAGTATTAGGTAGTTGGTCATAATTCAGGGATCGCTCAGTTTATGTTGAATCGATGCCACGTCGGATAGCTGCTGTACTGATGGCGAAAGGAAGACCTACGAAGTATTAGATAGTTGGTCATAATTCAGTGATCACTCAGTGTATGTTGAATCGATGCCACGTCGGATAGCTGCTGTACTGATGGCGAAAGGAAGCCCTACGAAGTATTAGATAGTTGGTCATAATTCAGGGATCGCTCAGTTTATGTTGAATCGATGCCACGTCGAATGTCTGCGGTACTGAGGATGAAGGGAGAACCTACGAAGTATTAGGTATAGGTGGTCATAATTCGGGGATCATCTGGTGCATATAACACATATTGTGACGCATTACAGGAGTAAAGCACGTTTCAAGACGACAAATTTTCAGCGATACATTCCGTCCGTGTAGCTTAGTTGAGAGAGCAACTTACTCCGGAGTGAGGGGGCGCGATTTCGATCACAGACAAATTTGTGTTTCCACCATATGATAAAATTAAGATTTCTATAACAAGTTTTTTACAAATATATAAGTTTCTATTATTGTCAATACACCACATTCTGGGAACTCAAGAGACACATATAGCGTATTAAAGCCGTTTATTTTTGTGGTGTTGTCACTACAAAGATTCGCCAAGATTTCGCACTCCACTGGGAGGGTTTTTCAAGGCAATGGTATAGACTCCCTGTGTAGTGCGAAAGCTTAGCGAATCTTTGTACTTACTAAACCATTAAAAAAAACCGGATTTAATACACTATATGCGTCTCCATTGTGCATGGCTTTTATCGATTATGAAAAAGCCTTTGATTCCGTGAAACCATCAGCAGTTACAATGGCTTTGAAATCCTGCGGTATTGAAGATGCGTACATTAATATTATTAATAACATCTATGAAAATGCAAGTGCAAAGATTCGGCTGTTTGAAAATACAACACACATAAAAATTGGAAAAGGAGTGAGACAAGGTGACACCATATCTCCGAAGCTCTTTAATGCCACATTGGAAAATGTCTTTCAATCACTGAACTGGGAAAACAAAGGGATAAAGATTAATGGAGATTATCTAACCCACCTTCGTTTTGCTGATGACGTAGTCATTTTTGCAACTACCCCATCAGAGCTGAAGGCTATGATCCAGGAACTTGCTGACAAGAGTAAAGAAGTGGGATTAAAAATGAACTTTCAGAAGACAAAAATGATGTTCAATGCTTTTACAAGAAATGAAGATTTATCGATTGATGGAGAAAAGCTGGAGATAACAGGCACGTATGTTTATCTTGGACAGCAGATTTTTTTTTTTGATTGGAGGTTTAACGATCACCGTGAGCAACTCAATGGGCTATAAGCAGTCGCCCTTCCCTAATTTAGGGTCACTGGTTCCAGGGAAGGGAAAGAGCCAGTGCCGTAAGACAAACACAACATCCATGCCTCACCGGGATTCGAACCCGGACCCCGTTCGGACGAATGATCAGAGGCCATCGCTTAAACCACTGCGCCACCGGGGCGGCCAGCAGATATCAAGTGAGGCTCACATTAATGAAGAAATTAATCGGCGTATAAAACTTGCCTGGAGAGCTTTTGGAAGAAACAGCATAATTTTCAAGAGCAATATGCCATTATGTCTTAAAAGAAAAGTGTTTGATTAATGCATCCTTCCAGTGCTTACGTATGGTGCAGAGACGTGGACCTTAACTAAAAGAGACGTACAAAGGCTGCAGACAACTCAAAGCAGCATGGAGAGGTGCAAGCTTGGTGTAACCAGGAGAGATAAGAAGAGGAACTCGTGGATCCGAAAAATGACCAGAGTGGAAGACATCATGATCAGAGTTAAATCCCTGAAATGGCAATGGGCTGAACTTACTGCCAGAAGGACAGACCATCGATGGACAGCCAAAATTTTAGATTGGATTCCAAGAGACAGGAAAAAACCCAGAAGAAGACCACATGAGAGATGGGTGGATGAAATTCGAAAGTATGCAGGAGTGAGATGGAGCAGACTGGCACAAGACAGACCGTTGTGGAGGAAACTTGGGGAGACCTTCGTCCACCAGTGGAGTGATAATGGTTGACGATGATGATGCGTCTTTTGAGTTTATAAGTTATATCCTTCAGGTGTACTCTTTTTGTTGTCATACAATCTGGTAATCCTAGATACAGCGAAACAAAACAACTTGTAAAAGCTACCTGGGGAAAAATATTGACAGACTGAGATAAATAAATAAGCAATATGTATAAATTACTTTATTTCATTGTCCATTTTGTACAATGTGAATTTTCAACCCACCATTTCACCATGTTGGGATATGTCGACATGATCTCGAACCAAGGAGAGTTGATTTTTTCACATAGAGCGCAGTGACTAGGTCCGTCTTGAACAAGGAGAGGATCCTCTTTCCACTTCAGGTACGTTTTATAAAGCGTCAGGTTCTTAGAAACAGTGTATAAGTAATCGGCCAAAGCTCTAGGAGACGGAAAATCTGCAGCATTTACATACGATCCCGGTGGAGCTAAGCTTTCGTAGTCTGCTCCCCCCAAGACCACTGGGATCATGTCGTACTTTAGGGCTCGGAAGAATTTCTCAGTCACATAATCATCGCATATGGAGTTCTCGAAGGCCAGGAAAAATTTATATCTTCTGGAGAAGGCTTTCAGACACTTGTAAGTCTCGTTAAAGAGGCACACTGCAGAACCACAGCCTCCCAGGATATCAACGTCAATATGCTTTTGTAGTTTGTGGACGTAGATCTCTCGCTTACTGTAAGTATCGCAGTGACTTACCATCCAGACAACAGGCCTTGTTTTCCTTTTCCAAAGCGATTCCCACTCTTTCTCTGTTCTGGTTGCTTGGCTGGGAGAAACATCCTGAATCACTCTTCCGTAAGGGATCACAATGTCTGAATCCTTGCGATATGTCATCGTCCAGTTGAACATCCCATTCATGAAATGGAAACCAGGAAAGTACGACTGAGGTGGAGGTTCCAGGGAGAAAAATATCCACTTCTGATGAGGTAGACGAAGAGGAGGTAGATCGAGAAGAGACATGGTCCGAACGTGGAAGACAACAGCGTGGCTTTGTGACAACAGGCTGCGGTTGTACGTTACTTCGCAACATGTTTCAGGGCAGTTGGAAAATGCATCTGGTCCCGTAGATACAAAGTTCCACCCATAATAAAGTGGCGTCCACAGAAGTATTGTTTTAACTTCCTTAGGCCTAAGTGAAATATGACTAGAATATAATGAAGCCCTATCAGTACCCGAATGATTCAATGGTCTTTTATATTCCTTCACAGGAACTGAAACTCTTCTAGTATACCCATTTCTTAACAAGAGCTTGTATTTCAACTGCAGAGCTGTTTCATTCAAATGCTTTATAAACTGGCTATTCAATACAGCTTCGCTTTGATTTTTGAGTTTCAGTTCAAACCCAGTTACGTTTGAAATGATGTGGTCTCCTAAAAAGCCATGATTTACTCCTGAAAGATTAACCCTTTCTCGCTCAAAATACTGTACAAGACCGTTTTTCATAATTTGTGCATTCTTATGGTTCATGGTGAGTACATTTGTAGATGCTTTCCAATATACAAAACTTCCTTTGTGACTTCCAAAGATTTTGCTTTCGTGTGATGAGAGCCTTTCGCTTACTTTTGCGAGCTCCACCTTACCTGAGTGGTCCTTAGGCAACGTCAGACGTTCCGCCGTATTTGAAAAATTTAGACGAACCTGCGCTTCGCCAGACTGTTTCACCCGTGATATTGTAAAAGAGGTCGGAGATATACTAGGTGATATCAAACCAGTGGCAATGGTGTAAACTGCCCATGCGCAGAGTCCCAAGAGCAATACACGAAGAGGAAAGAATGGAAGTTTGCAGCATGTTCTGGAGTCTTTTCCCATATCTGCGCATTTTCTGGGTTCAGTTTGCGAAACAGCTTCAATGGAGAGATAGAGCAGCGGGGCTACACATTTTTCCACCTGAAAAAAAGAAAGATGATTTCCTGTATCGATGGTTATAAAAAATATTTTGCATAAAAGTAACATGCTCCCAAACATAAAATATTTAGTACCAATCACAGGGCCCGATCATGATAACCCGGGGCCCTGGGCAGAAATCTGCATAGGGCCCCTCTCACATCATATTTTTACTGTGTAACAGAAAGACACGCACATGTATGATACTTTAAGGGCCATGTTTCAAAGCCATATGCAAACAAAAGTAAGCCAGTTTTAAATAACAATATACTAGGTATAATGAATTAAAAATCCAGACTTACTCTGTAACGTACCAGGAGATGTGACGTACCTGCCAGAAGGACGCACACGACATAAAGGCAGATAGGGATCAGAATAAACGTCCGCGTAGCTTAATTGGTAGAGCAACCTATTCCAGAATGAGGGGACCCGGGTTCGAATCCCGGCGTAGACCAAAAATGACGGAGAAATTTACTTCGTTATAATGGCGCCCGAACTATCCGGATGACCCGACCGTTCAAAATCTCGCATTGGTGTGATGTTATTTCCACACCGCGAGATAGGAAAAATAAGAGAATCCCTTCCCCAGCACTTCGAAAAAAAAAAAGAAAAGAAAAAAAGAAGGGGGAGATGATGTAACGTACCAGGAGATGTGACGTACTTGCCAGAAGGACGCACACGACATAAAGGCAGATAGGGATCAGAATAAACGTCCGCGTAGCTTAATTGGTAGAGCAACTTATTCCGGAATGAGGGGACCCGGGTTCGAATCCCGGCGTAGACCAAAAATGACGGAGAAATTTACTTCGTTATAACTCCTTAATATGCGTAATATTGGGTTGTCGGAAAAGCCATGACGTATTTTAGCCATGTTTTGCAAAGGTCATGTATTCATAGAAAGAACAAAGATCAATCAATGATATAATGTCCGTTTTGTTCGATAACCTTTTGCCATCTTTCAGTGAGCTGCAGAATGCCTCGTTCATAGAAAGACCGGTCTTTCGTGGCGAAAAACTGTACAAGGTGCTGATTTACAGCCTCATCTGAATTGAACGTTATACCACACAAGGACTGTTGAAGAGAGCGAAACAAGTGGAAGTTTGACTGCGCAAGGTCAGGCGAGTATGCTGGGTGTGGCAACACATCCCACCCAAGCTCCAATAATTTTTGGCGGGTGATCAAACTTGTGTGTGGTCTCGCGTTGTCGTGATGGAACACAACACCTTTACGATGAACGAGCTCTGGACGTTTCTGGATGATGGATTCGTTCAAACTGTCCAATTCCCGACAGTACACATTCGAATTGATTGTTTGGTTCCGTGGTAGGAGCTCGAAAAACACGACACCTTTAAAATCCCACCACACTGAGACCAGAACCTTCCGCCGATGAATGTCTGCTTTGGATGTCGTTTGAGGCGAAGCAGCACGTCGGGACCAAGACCGTTTGCGCAGCACATTGTTGTACACAATCCACTTTTCGTCACCAGTTATCAGTCACTTCAAAAAGGATAACGTTTTTCCCACGTTTAATGAGCATATCGCAGATGTTTATACGCGCCGTCAATTGAGTATCTTTGAGTTCATGAGGAACCTACACATCGAGCTTGCTAACGTATCCTAGCTTCTTCAGGTGGTCGCGAACGCTTGAATGATGGATGTGCAATGTGTCTGCAATCTCTCGTGTCGTGTAACGCGGGTTTGACTCGATCAATGCCTTGATTTGGTCGTCATCAACCTCGGTTGGCCTCCCGGACCGAGGAACATCGTTGAGGTCAAAATCACCAGCACGGAATTTTGCGAACCACCGCTGGCACTGACGTTCTTGTAGAGCATTATCACGGAACACTTTACGCAACTTTTCACAAGCTTGACACGCGTTCTTCCCTTTACGGAAGTAAAACAGTAAAATGTGGCGAAAATGCACAGTTTGGCCTTCCATCTTCAACTTGATGTCAAATCTCCGCAAATTAACCAAATCGCTCACTATTCCTTTCAGACTGCAGCTAGAACTGGGACCTGTCGAATGCCATAGCGATAACAGAGCTGAAGATGCCTCTAGTACTTCCAAAACCACTCAACCGCCTTCGGGTGCCAAAATACGTCACGACTTTTCCGACAACCCAACAGTGTTTATTAAAAATAAACGCTACTTTAATGTTAGCTGGGTGCAAGTGATTTGCCAAATATGGTTCACAAATCACATTTCCGGGGTTATTTTATAAAAGGTAATCGACAGTTCTCAAACCATGTTCCGCTACGAAAACTTCTTCTGCTGCAACATAAAGATATGTTGCATCTCCATCTAATACCATCATTTAAATACAGTTTTAAAAAAAAAAACTGTTCAGGAATGGATCAGAGTCTTCGCATTTCTTCGCTGATGCATCGAAATCTTACAATGTTCGTTACTTGGTTCACAAGAAACAATCATTTTATTTGCAGAAAAATCCGGTTTTTGACTAACCGTAACAGAATACTTTAATAGCGATCTAGCAAGTTTTTTTTGGTTGATTCTCTTTTTTTTAGTTTTTAATTTCCTTTCAGCAGAACCGGACAGATACGTTCATTGAGACATCACTTAAAAAGTACGGTATTACACTCTAAACAAATACGATATCATGAAAGAAATACGGGATTACGCCACATAATACAAATTTTGAAAATAACAATCCGATTTTTGGCGTAAATGTGACAAGAATGGTATAAGTCAGATAATATCCGAAAACTTGAAAATTTTCATCTTCCTGGAGCGGGACTCGAACCCTCGTCTCCCAGTAGCGCCCGGATATGCTAACCACTACACCACCCGGAACGACCAAGTTTCTGTTGCCAACTCAAAAAAAAAATTACTCTCAGTTTTTATGGAAGGGCCTTTGTATAAATAAAAATAAGCTGTGAGGAGAATAGAAAATAATCCTGTATCTTTCGTTTCATCGATCTGCTTCATGTTACGATTCTTCCCTTTTACGATTGCAATATTTTATCATATTATGTTTCTAGGAAGAGCAAAAAGAAATGAGCTTTTCTGAATTTGACGGAGGATCTAAGCAATTCCGGCGAGTAACGATGTTGAGTTTGTTACGGCATATTGACAGACAAAGAAACTGTTTCTTAACCGTCTTCGGGGAAGAAATCATAAATCAAGCGACACAAAAAGCCTTATGACATTTCCCCAGACAGGTTTTCCAACCTTGACCTAAAATATGAGAAGGAGATATGAATTCTTTCACTTGCACACACACGGCGTTGTTTAGAACGTAATTTTTTTTCGTTTGTAGTTTGTGCACGAAGTCGACTTCCGCATCAAGTTCGTACGAGATGCAAAACATAAAGTCGCTTGTTATGTGAAAACGCTTATCAACATCTCGTAATTAACATATATCTTTTTTATAATTAATGAAATTGGAATGACTAGACGCACTTTTCCGCATTCATTTGCCTTTAAACAAATTGCTGTTATAATTATTACTTTAAGGTGGACGTCAAGTAATTTTGCTTCCTATACTTCCAATGGAAAAACTTTTGTACACATTTCCTTCACAATTAATGCGTTCCCAAGGATGGAAATTTGAACATCGATTAAAATAGCTTCATATTATAACTTGGAATACTTAATATTTTCTAAAACATAACCATAATTATATTAAAAATCAATAACGTTTCCTTTGGTGGTGTTGAAACCAGAAAAAAGATGGCGCTATCTGTACTTTGATGACGTCAGTAGACAAACAAATGTTGGATTGCATAATTATTGTTATGTTTCAGAAAATATTAAGTATTCGAAGTTATAAAATGAAGCTATTTTAATCGATGTTCAAATTTTCATCCTTGGGAACGCATTAATTGTGAAGAAAATGTGTACAGAAGTTTTTCCATTGGAAGTATAGGAAGCAAAATTACTTGACGTCCACCTTAACTAGTGAAAAAATTTCGTCTGTTTAATAAGGTATCCAAATAAAAGGAAATTCTTGAAGCAGTTTGTTGTATGATTAGGAATGCACAACTATTTTTTTTTTTTTTTTTTTTTTTTTTTTTGATTGGAGGTTTAACGACCACCGTGAGCAACTCAATGGGCTATAAGCAGTCGCCCGTCCCTAATTTAGGGTCACTGGTTCCAGGGAAGGGAGAGAGCCAGTGCCGTAAGACAAACACAACAACCATGCCTGACCGGGATTCGAACCCGGACCCCGTACGGACGAATGATCAGAGGCCAGCGCCTTAGACCACTGCGCCACCGGGGGGCGGCAATGCACAACTATGCACAAATAAAACTGAATTAAATATACACAAATAAAAGTCAATTATCAACGATATTAAAATATGTCGAAGCTTTCGATGCGAAAAACAACGCGTGCAGATTCGCTTCTTTGACTCAGTCTGGCGAGCGAAAATCAAAGGCATAACACAAGCAGCTCTCTTCCAGAGTCTTCGCAGTTCTGATGCGAAAACCTTCCGTGCCATCGCCTGCTAGCGTTTCCATGACAACATGAATCAGCTGGTAGAGGGGAATGGGCCACTGCTTTGGGCAACGGTTCGCTCAGAATAGAGAAGACTTAGACTATCTCAGGCTTTCGCATACTCCCGCCCATGAGAGTGTTTCGCGAGAATTGTTTCAGTTTTTGTGACTTTATATCTTAAATTCGTGGCTTTGTTGGATTCGAACTGTTGTGATCAATTTTGTGGAAGCTTCCCTGGACATCTACTGTCAGAACTTAAAGAACTGCATGCTTCAAATTTTGATACAGCTAGACTAAAAAATAAACTGAAAGTGTTTCATTCCCTTGATGAACACAAAAACAAATCGGATGAGACATTACGTGTCACATAAAGTTGAATAAGTTGGACATAGTGTTTAGTGAGGTGTACAAATTAACAGACCTCATACTAAACTTTCCATCAACAACTGCAACTGCCGAAAGAAGTTTTTCAGCATTAAAAAGAATCAAGTACACTGCTGGCCACCCAAAATGCAACACCAAGAAGGAAGCATCCGATTGGCCTGAAATTCGCAGCATGCGTCGCCCGCGAGAAGACATGCAAACGATTAGCATTGCAGGGCATACGCAAATCATGTGCGCCCGGCACGCCACCGAGAACCACTATAAGAAGGGTGTACAGAAGGCGGCGTGTAAGTAGTGGAAGTGTGTTGTGCTGCCGGACCTGTGCGTGGGAAGCTTCCTGATGCCTCGTCGCAGAATACGGCAGTCATTCCAGCACGTTTCGGAGTTCGACACAGGACGAATAGTGGCTTATCGCAACAGCGGTTTAGCGTACCGAGACATCGACGCCCGAGTGGGACGACATCCAGCCACAGTGAGGAGAGTATAAATTCGGTGGGTGCAGGAGGGGCGGACGGACCGACGTGAGCTATTGCCGCAGCCCCGGCACACCACCGATCGAGAGGACCGGCATGTTGTGCGGTGAGCATTGACGGCTCGCACCGCCACATCGCGAACGTTAGCGCAGGAATTAGGGTATGTTGCGCACCAACCAGTGTCAGCACGTACCGTTCGACGTCGTCTGTAGTAGCGGTAACTTGTTACACGGCGCCTATTGCTCCAATTACCATTGACGTTACACCACCAGCTAGTGCGACGGCAGTGGGTCGTTGAACGCCGCACCTGAACTACGGAATGGCACGACATTGTCTTCTCCGACGAATCCCGCTTCTGCCTGCAACACCACGATGGTTGGACCCGCGTGTGGCGGCACCGCGGCGAGAGACTGTATCACGGCTACATTGTGCATCGCCATATCGGTCCGTCACCTGGCGTTATGCTTTGGGGCGCAATTGGATATGACACCCGCACACCTCTAATACGCATCGCCGGTACACTCAACAGCCACCGCACCATCTCTGATGTTTTGGAGCCTGTAGTCCTCCCTTACCTGCAGGACCTTCCAGCGGTCACGTTTCAACAGGACAATGCGCGCCCGCATGTGGCACGCATCGTGCAACAATTCTTCAAGGCCCACCAGGTGTCACTGCTGCCGTGGCTCGCCTGTTCTCCCGATATGTCGCCCGTCGAACACGTCTGGTCGCTGATCGGCAACCGAGTGGCGCGGCAAGCACCACCCGCAGCTACGCCTGATGAACTGTGGCAACGTGTGGAAGCAGCCTGGACCGACATAGCCCAAGCCCACATCCAAAGCCTCTTTCGTTCGATGCCGCGGCGTGTAGCGGCCGTTATTGCCAGCCATGGGGGCGACACGGATTCTTGATCTCTGCGTGTTCCTCAAGTCTCACGGGCTTGTAAACTCAATTGCTTCATCTTTGCATCTATTGTTATGTGTCCAGGAAATCTGGCTTTGCTATCTCGTGTCTTTCTTGGTGTTGCATTTTGGGTGGCCAGCAGTGTATATCTTAGAGCCACACAAAGACATTCACATTCGAGCAACTTGGCTGGTTTGTTAATAGAGAAACACATTCTTTTTTTAGATATGAAAAAGTTCTCGGAAGAAAAAATTGTGAAAATGTAACACTCAAGTTCACACAAAAGGAAAGAAGAATGGAGTTCGTGTACAAGTAAGTGTTCAAATTCTAATCCTCATAATTATTTGGTATCATGTTAGCAATAGCATGTGCCTAAAATTTAGAAAAAAAAATGTTACTTCTATTTAACAATTAAAAAATAAACTTCGCAATTTTAAAAAAAACAGTACTGTGGGGGAGGGCGGGTGAGATAGCCTGGGTTTCGGACCCAAGATACGCCCCTGTTCATGATATAAAGTTACTATCTGTGCCCTCTGAGTTACATTTAATGATATTTTTTGCCCGTTTTACGCTATATAGAAAATACGTACACAACCTCGCAGCATGGAAACCAGGAGCAAGTAGACGTTCACACGTTTTATAATGAATATAATGCTTCCTCTACTAGTTTCTTCTAGTAATGGTTGTTGTTTGTTAATTATAACATGAATAAACTTTCCTGCTAGTAGTGTAGTAATAATAATAAACAAGCTTTTAACTGCTAGTAATGTTGTAGTAGTAATTAAGATGAATAAAATCTTAATGCTGGTTGTTAATAATAACAACTAATGAAATAATCCTAACAGTCAGACAGAGATCTAACAAAACTATGAACTGAGAAAAACGTACTTACAACAAAAGCTTTATTCAGAGAAAGTCCTGGTATCCTCCAACATACAACGAAGCTCTACTCACATAAACGAAGATCTCTTTACACATAAAAGCTCTCTCACGTAACACAAACAAAAGCTCTCCTCCACATAAAGAAACGCTCTCTGGCACATAAACAACAGCTCTCCCTACGCACATCAACAAAAAGCTTTCCTAGGTATCGTTGAACGCGCCTATTTATACTGGCTACCACCACGTCATGACTTACACTCATTGCCAGATCTCATTCAGCGGGTGAAATAATATCTCGTTCAGTAAGAAGATAATTTACATAGTAAAATAAAATAACCAGAGATAGTAAAAATCAAAAGGAAAGTGAATATAGAGTATACGTTACAGTTTCCCACAACTCTATCAACTATAACGAAGTGAATTTCTCCGTCATTTTTATCCGCGCCGCGGGGTTCGAACCCGGGTCCACTCATTCCGGAATAAGTTGCTCTACCAATTGAGCTACGCGGACATTTTATTCTGATTCCTATCTGCGTCGTGTGCGTCCTTCTGGCAGGTACGTTACATCTCCTGGTACGTTACATCATCTCCCCCTTATTTTTTTTTTTTTCGAAGTGCTGCTCTTATTTTTCCTATCTCCCGGTGTGGAAATAACATCACACCATTGCGAGCTTGTGAACGGTCAGGTCATCCGGATAGTTCGGGCGCCATTATAACGAAGTGAATTTCTCCGTCATTTTTGGTCTACGCCGGGATTCGAACCCGGGTCCACTCATTCCGGAATAAGTTGCTCTACCAATTGAGCTACGCGGACATTTTATTCTGATTCCTATCTGCCTTTACGTCGTGTGCGTCCTTCTGGCAGGTACGTCACATCTCCTGGTACGTTACATCATCTCCCCCTTATTTTTTTTTTTTTTTTTTTTTTCGAAGTGCTGCTCTTATTTTTCCTATCTCGCGGTGTGGAAATAACATCACACCATTGCGAGATTGTGAACGGTCAGGTCATCCGGATAGTTCGGGCGCCATCATAACGAAGTGAATTTCTCCGTCATTTTTGGTCTACGCCGGGATTCGAACCCGGGTCCACTCATTCCGGAATAAGTTGCTCTACCAATTGAGCTACGCGGACATTTTATTCTGATTCCTATCTGCCTTTACGTCGTGTGCGTCCTTCTGGCAGGTACGTCACATCTCCTGGTACGTTACACAACGGCTGCCGCTGTAAGATGATGAAACACCGACAGGAAGTTGAGTTATTCGGACAGTAGCTGGCCGAAGTCTGCAGAAATCTAATACCAACAGGTAGTCTTAAACTTTTAGATACACAGATAGATCAAGAGTGAGAGAGAGAGAGAGAGAGAGAGAGAGAGAGGTTTATAAAATAGTTTTAAATTTGTCATGTATGATTTCCACTTGGTCAGGAGAGTTTAGGACATTTGGGCACCCGGACATTTAGGCACCCCGACATTTTGGCACCCGGACATTTGGGCACAAATCTTTAAGGGCCGTACAAAAATTGCCGTTTCTTGGCGCTGTGAGGGGAATTGAATGGAGAAAACGTTTCCAGTAAGACAAACGACAATTATAATTGAATTAAAAAAAAATATTACAATGCACAAATTTTGAATATGACAATACGTTTTTTTTGGGTGTAAATATGACAAGCATAATATCCGAAAACTTGACAATTTCGTCGTCCTGGATCGGGATTACATAGCTCATAATCATGAATATGGATTACATCATATTCATGATTACATAGCACCAAGGGCGCCCGGGGGGAGACCCCCCCCAGCCGTTAATATAGCCACATTTTTTATTAATTTAAAACACTAAAATAGACGAAACCTTTTTTTAAATGTTTGACAGCCTTGAAGGAGGTAAGGATTTTTCTTAGCCCCCTCCCTACCCCGCGCCAACGTTTCAGAGTAGGCACGAGCGCTCAGATGATGTGTCGAGCTGTAGCTTGTAATTGCTGAAAATCTCCCGATCGGACAAGAAACGTTTCATATTTTTCACTTTTAGTATTACCCTCCCCCCCCCGGGCAGGTATGCTCAGTAGGTTCATGCCCTGAGATAATGTCTCCAGTTGTAGTTTGTAAATGCTGAAAATCTCCCGATCGGACGAGAAATTCTTCATATTTTACACTTTTGATATACCCCAACCCTCGACAATTTTGCTGAGTAGGCACGTGCGCTCAAATAATCTGTCGAGTTGTAGCTTGTAAATGTTGAAAATCTCCCGATCGGACGATAAATTTTAGAACAAAAACTGTTAAAAAGGCCTAGGGCCTATGAATTAATATTTAGTGCTTAAGTAAAAGCGCAATGCTATTAACTTGATTTGATACGTAAACGTTACGAATATGACATCGGTCGAAAAAAGACTGTCAAAAGGGCCTACGAATGAGGCATAGTAATTTAGCGCCTAATTAAGTAAAAGACAAATATTAATAACTTGACATGTTATGTAAATATTTAGTGCCTAAGTAACTTACGGCGAACATTTTCTCGGTCAAACTCTTACTAATGGGCCAAGAAACGGCAATTAAACATAAAAACCACTTAAACATTTGTGCCCAAAAGTTCGGATGCCAAAATGTCCGGTGCCCAAATGTTCGCCCCGTCTTTCAGACAGAAAATCGTAAATATGTCTCGATTTCTTAATGATTATGAGATCATCATCATCATCATCATTGTCAACCATTATCAATCCACTGCTGGACGAAGGTCTCCCCAAGTTTCCTCCACAACGGTCTGTCTTGTGCCAGTCTCCTCCATGTCACCCCTGCATACTTTCGAATTTCATCCACCCATCTCCCATGTGGTCTTCTTCTGGGTCTTTTCCTGTCCCTTGGAATCCAATCTAAAATTTCGGCTGTCCATCGATGATCTGTCCTTCTGGCAGTATGTCCAGCCCATTGCCATTTCAGGGATTTAACTCTGATCATGATGTCTTCCACTCTTGTCATTTTTCGGATCCACGAGTTCCTCTTCTTATCTCTCCTGGTTACACCAAGCATGCACCTCTCCATGCTACTTTGAGTTGTCTGCAGCCTTTGTATGTCTCTTTTAGTTAAGGTCCACGTCTCTAATATATAGAGATATAATATAGAGATATAAGTGAAAAAATTTTTGTGCACATCATTTGTTCAAGTAAGGAGAAATATAGAAACACCATAATTTTTAACGCAGCGCAATTTCATTGCTTTAAAAGGGAATGTGCCCAAATGTCCGGGTGCCCAAATGTCCGGTCCCAAATGTCCGAACCCCTGCCAGGAAACGGAGGCAGGCAGACAACAGATTTCAAACGCTTACCGAAGGTAAAGTTTTCATATCGCCAGAGGCGACTTTAGATCTTTTGTGGCTCTAGGTGCTAAAATATTCAGGTATTCATTCCCTCCCCTTCTTATCACCTCAAAAATTTTCATCGGTTAGATTAAAAAAAAAAGTTACAGTCGAGCGAAAGTTTTTACGTTTTTTAAAATTCCATTCTATCTTCCCATTATTAGAACGTTTTGTAAGAAACAATGCCAGTATAATCCCTTTGTCAGCCCGTGCGCATCGAACTTTTTATTTTTAGATATTTCAAATATTATTTTTGAGGCTAATAGGATATTTAGGGATATTAAGTTTGGCACTTTAAATACCGCTAAGGGCTGTCCAGTTAAAAATTTAAAAAGTTTAAGTTCTGTTGTGAAGAAGCTATTCAACTTAAGGCTGTCTTTGAATGAGTGTTAGGCTTCATCTTCTGCGATAGATGGCGCAAAATATCACTCCTCGGGCGTGGCTTTTACGTCTCGTCCCAGAAGTTGGCGTCAGCGAATGACTGAAGACCTTACCATATTCAGAATGGAAGCGGTCTCTCGTTGGCTCCACAATGAAAGGACAAAATACGCACTGTTACGTTTTAACAATTGACATTGTTTGGGGGTGGTGCTTAGTTGGTAGGCGTGGTTTCTGTCTCCAATTCAAGTGTTTTCTGGTAATGTACACATTTTCTCTTTAAAAAAATGAACGTATAGTAGAATTTAAAATGATCTATAGAAGACAAGATTCCAATCTCACGTCAGTGCCCATTCTTTGATTTCTATTTGGCCTAGATAATTAAAGAAATCAGACAGAAATGAGAGATTTCGTTTCTTCCACACAGAAACACTGCCAGGCAAACTTCTGGCGCCATCTAGCGCCAAACTGAAATACTTTCGATTCAGATAAATTGAATTTAAAAAAAAAATTCTGACAAATTTTTCGGAAAAATAACTGCGACACGTATTAGCTAGGGGTCGTTTTTATTTGTGCTCAAAATTTCAAACTACAAAGTAACAGTTTTTGAGAAAATGTGTACAAAAGAATTCGCATTACAGATATAGGACAGAATTTCTGTTGCACTCATTCATTCAGCCTTAAAGGAAACAATTATTTTTGTGTCTCTCAGATTAGGCCTTCTCGAATAGTTAAAATTTTCAGTTAGATCGTTAATTTCCTGGTAAAGGCGCTGAACGCCAAAAAATTTGGTTTTCATAGATATTCCAAAAATTATTTTCGCGAATGATCGGACATAAAAATTCTTTAAAATTTTCCCATAATAAATTTCACCACTAGTTCATAAATTTCCCACTAGGAGTTCTCAAAGTAGAAATTTCGTAAAATTTTATCTTTGCGCTACGAAGGGACTATTTCAGTTACAGCAAAAATTCGTTTTGAGTTTGATCCGTTAGACAAAACTGATTACATTAAACACCTTTTCAGTTTCATGTTTTTTTGGCAAATTTAACGCTATGGGCGCTGAAAATGAGATTTCAAACATCGCGGGAAAATTGTCATAAAATTGGAATGCATTTCAGTTATAAAACGTGCTCTTTCCATTGCTTCAGCTTTGGAAAATCATCTTGGTTTTTTTTTTTTACATTTTGAGCAAATTAGTCGGAAATGAGCATATTCTCGAGCAATAAAATACTCGAAGACCTTTGCAACCGGAAAAGTTCTCGACATTAGAAAATACGGGTAAAATGCAATCTATGCACAGTGCTTCGTTTGAAAAGGGTGGATGACTTTTCGTGGAGGAGTTTGGGCATAGACGAATGACATGGACCAAGAAAGGGGGACAGTAAGAATTTCATCAGTCACTGCAGGAAAGCGAGAACGTGAAGAATTTCCTGAAAGCATTTTTCTTTATATTTTCATCAGAAAATTATGAAGGTCTGATTCTTTTTTCTTTCAGCCTGTGAAACCAAAGCAACACTGGCAATCCAATTATACGCTTTCGGGGCCCCTCAAGCTCTGGGGCCCTAGGCGCGAGCGCCTACTGAGCCTAGTCGGAAATCCGCCACTGCATATCGCTATGTATAGAGGGGTCTGCGAGACGGTTTCAGCTTTATCACTAGCATCCACTCCCACCTCCTAATTTCCACTTTGACCCGTTAAGGTGAACAACTAGTCATTTGGCTTCCTATACCTCCAATGGGCAAACTTCTGCGTACAGAGGTTTGCCCATTGGATGTAATGCCAGGTGATGCGCAACATCACAGCCTCTCCTTGACAAATGTAAACCCCGCCTTCTAGAGGTGCATCCTGTTCCCACTAAAGGGGCCCTGACGACCGCCAATAGCGGTATAACTATACCATCGGGATTAGAGGAAATGCTATCCCACACTCACCAACCCGCTTGGCCAGCGTGGTGAGTTATGGCCAAACCCCTCCAAAATGACTCCACAACTTAAATCTTGGCCCTCATTCTCCGGCAGCTGGAATGTACCTGGCCAAGGCAGCGGCCAGTGCGACATGAAGGCAGAGGGTGCTAAGAATCCCCGGAGGACCGGACTAGGCTGCCATCTGATGCTAACCTTGGCTACGTATAATGGACGCTCCCTATCTTCTGATTCAAGGCTTACTGAATTGGAAGAGGAACTACAAAGGATCAAGTGGGACATCGTCGGGCTAAGTGAGGTAAGGAGAAAAGGAGATCTCATTGAACTGAAAAGTGAACATCTCTTCTACTATCGCGGGACAGATACTGGTAGAACTAGTGGTGTTGGATTTATAATAAACAAAAAATAAAGATCTAGAAGTTGAAAGTTCCTCTGACAGAGCTGCACGACTCGTTATCCAACTCTCGAAAAGATACCAGGTTCAGATTATTCAAACTTATGCAACCACCACAAGTCATCCTGAAGAAGAAATTGAAGAATTTTATGAGGAAATTCTTCATCTAAATAATAAAGGCAAGCAGCACTTGAAGATAATTATGGGAGATTTCAATGCAAAAATAGGGCAACAGCAACAGAATAAAACTTCAGTAGGTAAATTCGGCCACGGCAACAGAAACCAGCGTGGAAATATTCTCGTAGAGTTTGCAAAGGCAGAAGGGTTTTTCATCATGAACTCCTTTTCAAGAAAAAGCCACACAGGAAATGGACATGGAGACATCCAAATGGGACAACAAGTGAAATTGATTTTATTATGTGTAACAAAAAATTTGTCATAGAAGACTGCAGTGTGCTAAGCAAGATCAACACAGGTAGTGACCATAGATTGGTGAGATGTAAGATGCACCTCAACGCTAAACTGGAAAGTGGCAAGCTCATAAGACAAACAAAATGTATTGACATAACCAACCTTAAAAAACACCATAATACCTTCAAGTTGGAACTGAAGAACAGATTCTCTGCTTTAGAAGGCCTAACATCGGAAGAAATGGATATTTCTGAAGTTAACAGAAAAGTAACCAAAGCTCTTATGGAAACAGCAACAAAATTAGCTGGGTCTAAGAACAAGTTGCATGTCAACAAATTATCAGGAAAAACCAAAATGTTGATGCAAACAAGAAGAGAGATGAGGACAACTAAAGAAGATGTGACATCCAAAGTGGAATATATAGAGCTATGCAAGACAGTACGAAAAAGTATCACTGAAGATGTAAGAAAATTCAACTGTGAACTAGTGAGGAAAGCAATTGAAAACAACCAAAGCCTAAACATAGCAAACGAACATCTCAGTAAGGGAAGAAAACAGATCATGGCACTGAGAAAAGAAGATGGTTCTGTAACAAGAAATAGAGGCGAAATTTTGACAAGAGTGAATAATTTCTACTCCAAATTATATGAAAGGGATGATACATATACTCCAGACATCATGAAAGGTACCAGTACCAGAGTTCTTCCAGTCGTCCCAGCGGAAGCTGCACATGCAATTAAGAACATAAAGCGGGGAAAAGCTCCAGGAGAAGATGGAATTACTGTAGACATCATACAAGAAGCAAGTGGAGAAATCGAAACAGTACTCGCCCAAATTATCACTCGATGCCTTAATGAAGGGAAGATTCCTGAGGTTTGGAACAACGCTACAATGACCCTGCTTCATAAAAAAGGTGACATTGAGGATCTCAGGAACTACAGACCTATCAGCTTCCTATCAGTTGTTTATAAAATCTTCAGTAAAGCTCTTTTACACCGCTTGAATGTAACACTGGACATGGCTCAACCAAGAGAACAAGCTGGATTCAGGAGTAGCTACAGCACATTAGATCATATCCACGTACTGAGAGAACTAATTGAAAGAGCGAGGGAATATGAAATTCCATTGTGCATGGCTTTTATCGATTATGAAAAAGCCTTTGATTCGGTTAAGCCATCAGCAGTTACAATGGCTCTGAAATCCTACGGTATTGAAGATGCATACATTAATATTATTAATAACATCTATGAAAATGCAAGTGCAAAGATTCGGCTGCTTGAAAATACAACACACATAAAAATTGGAAAGGGAGTGAGACAAGGTGACACCATATCTCCGAAGCTCTTTAATGCCACATTGGAAAATGTCTTTCAATCACTGAACTGGGAAAACAAAAGGATAAAGATTAATGGAGATTATCTAACCCACCTTCGTTTTGCTGATGACGTAGTCATTTTTGCAACTACCCCATCAGAGCTGCAGAGTATGATTCAGGAACTTGCTGACAAGAGTAAAGAAGTGGGTTAAAAATGAACTTTCAGAAGACAAAAGTGATGTTCAATGCTTTTACAAGAAATCAAGATTTATCGATTGATGGAGAAAAGCTGGAGATAACAGATACGTACGTTTATCTTGGACAACAGATATCAAGTGAGGCTCACATTGATGAAGAAATCAATCGGCGTATAAAACTTGCCTGGAGAGCTTTTGGAAGAAACAGCATAATTTTCAAGAGCAATATGCCATTATGTTTTAAAAGAAAACTGTTTGATCAATGCATCCTTCCAGTGCTTACGTATGGTGCAGAGACGTGGACCTTAACTAAAAGAGACATACAAAGGCTGCAGACAACTCAAAGCAGCATGGAGAGGTGCATGCTTGTTGTAACCAGGAGAGATAAGAAGAGGAACTCGTGGATCCGAAAAATGACAAGAGTGGAAGACATGATGATCAGAGTTAAATCCCTGAAATGGCAATGGGCTGGACATACTGCCCGAAGGACAGACCATCGATGGACAGCCGAAATTTTAGATTGGATTCCAAGGGACAGGAAAAGACCCAGAAGAAGACCACATGGAAGATGGGTGGATGAAATTCGAAAGTATGCGGGAGTAACATGGACGAGACTGGCACAAGACAAACCGTTGTGGAAGAAACTTGGAGAGGCCTTCGTCCAGCAGTGGATTGATAATGGTTGACAATGATGATGATGATGACTTCCAATGGGCAAACTTCTGTACACATTTTTTTCACAATTGATGCGTTCCCAAGGATGAAAATTTCAACATCGATTAAAATAACTTCATATTATAACTTGGAATACTTAATACTTTCTAAAACATATATTAAAATCAATAACTTTTCCTCCGGTGGTGTTGAGACCAGAAAAAAGATGGCGCGACCTGTACATTGATGACGTCAGTAGATAAATAAATATTGGATTGATTAAATAATGGTTATGTTTTAGAAAATATTAAGTATTCCAAGTTATAAAATGAAGCTATTTTAATCGATGTTCAAATTTTCATTTTTGGGAACGCATTAATTATGAAGAAAGTGTGTACAGAAGTTTGCCCATTGGAAGTATAGGAAGCAAAGGCTTCACATTGCCTAACAAAAAAAAATGCACTAAGAAAAGTATACAATGCTAAATCTTAAAAAATCCAAGATAAAATCTACGAATCTTAAGCTCTTAACTTACGCTCTTATGAGAACAATGGAAAATACAGTTACAACGAAGTAAATTTCTCCGTCATTTTTATCCGCGCCAGGATTCGAACCCGGGTCCCCTCATTCCGGAATAAGTTGCTCTACCAATTGAGCTACGCGGACGTTTTATTCTGATTCCTATCTGCCTTTATGTCGTGTGCGTCCTTCTGACAGGTACGTCACATTTCCTGGTACGTTACATCATCTCCCCCTTATTTTTTTTTATTTTTTTTTCGAAGTGCTGCTCTTATTTTTCCTATCTCGCGGTGTGGAATTAACATCACACCATTGCGAGATTTTGAACGGTCAGGTCATCCGGAAAGTTCGGGCGCCATTATAACGAAGTAAATTTCTCCGTCATTTTTATCCGCGCCAGGATTCGAACCCGGGTCCCCTCATTCCGGAATAAGTTGCTCTACCAATTGAGCTACGCGGACGTTTATTCTGATTCCTATCTGCCTTTATGTCGTGTGCGTCCTGCTGGCAGGTACGTCACATCTCCCCCCCCCCCGAAAGAGGGCCGGGGGCATGGCCCACAGGTCAGCCGTGACCATGAATCGTTGCAGGCAGCCATCCACTGAAGAACGTGCACTTGAGAACTCCCAGTCAATCTGCTGTGTGGAATGCAACATCACACATTTTTATTTTTCGAAGCGCTGGAGAAGGGATTCTCTGATTTTTCCTGTCTCGCGGTGTGGAAAATAAGATCACACCAATGCGAGATTTTGAACGGCCGCGTCATCCGGATAGTTCGGGCGCCATTATAACGAAGTTAATTTCTCCGTCATTTTTATCCGCGCCAGGATTCGAACCCGGGTCCCCTCATTCCGGAATAAGTTGCTCTACCAATTGAGCTACGCGGACGTTTATTCTGATTACTATCTGCCTTTATGTCGTGTGCGTCCTTCTGGCAGGTACGTCACACAGTGACTTATTATGAAAGTTCTGGAGGTAATTCATTATTTTGAATAATGCAGTACGTATTAATTATCACAAGCATATTGCTAGTTTCGAGTTTTAACAGACTTCATAATGATTCCTCATCATAAGTTCATTGGGGACACACACTCAAATGTCTCAGTCTAAAAGCTCACTAAGGACTTAATCCGGTCCATAAAGGAAGGATTATAGAGTGGAAACAGACATAAGAGCTCGTGGAAACTCCTCCCATAGAAAGTGGCGCCCCCACTGAGCTAAAACAGAACCATACTGTGACGTGTTTCCATTCCGTCGGCAATGGTTGCTATGGCGTTGGACTACATTTAACTCCGCTGATAGTATGGGGCGAATTACAGCCGACTGCCTGTGACAAAAATAGGTCCCAATTGTAATCCGCGTAGCGTTAAAAATACGTGCGGCACAATTATCGTGTTAGCATATTTGTAAACCGCATGGAGTTCAATTCGCGTACGGCGCAAAAAATGCATCGTGCGCGCGACGCTCCCCGTGCGCGAGGGAGATGACGCAATACTTCTGAGTGTGCTGCCGCGTTTGAATCAGTCCATCTCGGCAACCGAGAGCGCAACACGACCGTGCACGGTGTCGGTTTAAAGCTCTCGGGCGATATCTATTCTAACATACAGCCGCGGGTAGCCGAGTGGGCAACGTTCGTGACTGCCACGGGAAGGGCCTCAGGTTCGATCCCAGGCAGGTACGAACGCTCGATATACTAAATACACGCCTTGCGTCGGATGGGCACATTAAGCCGTCGGACCCGTGTACTGGCCTCCCGGTAATAAATTAGGGCGTCTTTCTACTTCGCTTCGGTGTCACTTTCCTATCGGGCTCTCTAACCCAAATCTCATAGCTTCCTATTTCTAAGGGTTGTTTAAGACCTGGGGTCAGACACTCCCTTCCTAAAATCCTCTACATATGATATGATCTGATCTACTATAGCATTGTATGAGCACGTTAAGCCGTCGGACCCCGGTAGTAAATAAGGGCGTCTTCTACCTCGCTTCCGTGTCACTTTCCTATCGGGCACTCTAGCCCAAATCTCCTAGCTTCCTATTTCTAAGGGTTGTTTAAGACCTGGGGTCAGACACTCCCTTCCTAAAATCCTCTACATAAGATCTGATCTGATCTACCATAGCATTGTATGAGCACGTTAAGCCGTCGGACCCCGGTAGTAAATAAGGGCGTCTTCTACCTCGCTTCCGTGTCACTTTCCTATCGGGCTCTCTAACCCAAATCTCATAGCATCCTATTTCTAAGGGTTGTTTAAGACCTGGGGTCAGACACTCCCTTCCTAAAATCCTCTACATATGATATGATCTGATCTACCATAGCATTGTATGAGCACGTTAAGCCGTCGGACCCCGGTAGTAAATAAGGGCGTCTTCTACCTCGCTTCCGTGTCACTTTCCTATCGGGCACTCTAGCCCAAATCTCCTAGCTTCCTATTTCTAAGGGTTGTTTAAGACCTGGGGTCAGACACTCCCTTCCTAAAATCCTCTACATAAGATCTGATCTGATCTACCATAGCATTGTATGAGCACGTTAAGCCGTCGGACCCCGGTAGTAAATAAGGGCGTCTTCTACCTCGCTTCCGTGTCACTTTCCTATTGGGCACTCTAGCCCAAATCTCCTAGCTTCCTATTTCTAAGGGTTGTTTAAGACCTGGGGTCAGACACTCCCTTCCTAAAATCCTCTACATAAGATCTGATCTGATCTACCATAGCATTGTATGAGCACGTTAAGCCGTCGGACCCCGGTAGTAAATAAGGGCGTCTTCTACCTCGCTTCCGTGTCACTTTCTATCGGGCACTCTATCCCAAATCTACTAGCTTCCTATTTCTAAGGGTTGTTTAAGACCTGGGGTCAGACACTCCCTTCCTAAAATCCTCTACATATGATCTGATCTGATCTACCATAGCATTGTATGAGCACGTTAAGCCGTCGGACCCCGGTAGTAAATAAGGGCGTCTTCTACCTCGCTTCCGTGTCACTTTCTATCGGGCACTCTATCCCAAATCTCCTAGCTTCCTATTTCTAAGGGTTGTTTAAAACCTGGGGTCAGACACTCCCTTCCTAAAATCCTCTACATATGATCTGATCTGATCTACCATAGCATTGTATGAGCACGTGAAGCCGTCGGACCCCGGTAGTAAATAAGGGCGTCTTCTACCTCGCTTCCGTGTCACTTTCTATCGGGCACTCTATCCCAAATCTCCTAGCTTCCTATTTCTAAGGGTTGTTTAAGACCTGGGGTCAGACACTCCCTTCCTAAAATCCTCTACATATGATCTGATCTGATCTACTATAGCATTGTATGAGCACATTAAGCCGTCGGACCCCGGTAGTAAATAAGGGCGTCTTCTACCTCGCTTCCGTGTCACTTTCTATCGGGCACTCTATCCCAAATCTCCTAGCTTCCTATTTCTAAGGGTTGTTTAAAACCTGGGGTCAGACACTCCCTTCCTAAAATCCTCTACATATGATCTGATCTGATCTACCATAGCATTGTATGAGCACGTTAAGCCGTCGGACCCCGGTAGTAAATAAGGGCGTCTTCTACCTCGCTTCCGTGTCACTTTCTATCGGGCACTCTATCCCAAATCTACTAGCTTCCTATTTCTAAGGGTTGTTTAAGACCTGGGGTCAGACACTCCCTTCCTAAAATCCTCTACATATGATCTGATCTGATCTACCATAGCATTGTATGAGCACGTTAAGCCGTCGGACCCCGGTAGTAAATAAGGGCGTCTTCTACCTCGCTTCCGTGTCACTTTCTATCGGGCACTCTATCCCAAATCTCCTAGCTTCCGTATTTCTAAGGGTTGTTTAAGACCTGGGGTCAGACACTCCCTTCCTAAAATCCTCTACATATGATCTGATCTGATCTACCATAGCATTGTATGAGCACGTTAAGCCGTCGGACCCCGGTAGTAAATAAGGGCGTCTTCTACCTCGCTTCCGTGTCATTTTCTATCGGGCACTCTATCCCAAATCTACTAGCTTCCTATTTCTAAGGGTTGTTTAAGACCTGGGGTCAGACACTCCCTTCCTAAAATCCTCTACATATGATCTGATCTGATCTACCATAGCATTGTATGAGCACGTTAAGCCGTCGGACCCCGGTAGTAAATAAGGGCGTCTTCTACCTCGCTTCCGTGTCACTTTCTATCGGGCACTCTATCCCAAATCTCCTAGCTTCCTATTTCTAAGGGTTGTTTAAAACCTGGGGTCAGACACTCCCTTCCTAAAATCCTCTACATATGATCTGATCTGATCTACCATAGCATTGTATGAGCACGTTAAGCCGTCGGACCCCGGTAGTAAATAAGGGCGTCTTCTACCTCGCTTCCGTGTCACTTTCTATCGGGCACTCTATCCCAAATCTCCTAGCTTCCTATTTCTAAGGGTTGTTTAAGACCTGGGGTCAGACACTCCCTTCCTAAAATCCTCTACATATGATCTGATCTGATCTACTATAGCATTGTATGAGCACATTAAGCCGTCGGACCCCGGTAGTAAATAAGGGCGTCTTCTACCTCGCTTCCGTGTCACTTTCTATCGGGCACTCTATCCCAAATCTCCTAGCTTCCTATTTCTAAGGGTTGTTTAAAACCTGGGGTCAGACACTCCCTTCCTAAAATCCTCTACATATGATCTGATCTGATCTACCATAGCATTGTATGAGCACGTTAAGCCGTCGGACCCCGGTAGTAAATAAGGGCGTCTTCTACCTCGCTTCCGTGTCACTTTCTATCGGGCACTCTATCCCAAATCTCCTAGCTTCCTATTTCTAAGGGTTGTTTAAGACCTGGGGTCAGACACTCCCTTCCTAAAATCCTCTACATATGATCTGATCTGATCTACTATAGCATTGTATGAGCACATTAAGCCGTCGGACCCCGGTAGTAAATAAGGGCGTCTTCTACCTCGCTTCCGTGTCACTTTCTATCGGGCACTCTATCCCAAATCTCCTAGCTTCCTATTTCTAAGGGTTGTTTAAAACCTGGGGTCAGACACTCCCTTCCTAAAATCCTCTACATATGATCTGATCTGATCTACCATAGCATTGTATGAGCACGTTAAGCCGTCGGACCCCGGTAGTAAATAAGGGCGTCTTCTACCTCGCTTCCGTGTCACTTTCTATCGGGCACTCTATCCCAAATCTCCTAGCTTCCTATTTCTAAGGGTTGTTTAAGACCTATGGTCAGACACTCCCTTCCTAAAATCCTCTACATATGATCTGATCTGATCTACTATAGCATTGTATGAGCACATTAAGCCGTCGGACCCCGGTAGTAAATAAGGGCGTCTTCTACCTCGCTTCCGTGTCACTTTCCTATCGGGCACTCTAGCCCAAATCTCCTAGCTTCCTATTTCTAAGGGTTGTTTAAGACCTGGGGTCAGACACTCCCTTCCTAAAATCCTCTACATATGATCTGATCTGATCTACTATAGCATTGTATGAGCACGTTAAGCCGTCGGACCCCGGTAGTAAATAAGGGCGTCTTCTACCTCGCTTCCGTGTCACTTTCCTATCGGGCACTCTAGCCCAAATCTCCTAGCTTCCTATTTCTAAGGGTTGTTTAAGACCTGGGGTCAGACACTCCCTTCCTAAAATCCTCTGCATATGATCTGATCTGATCTACTATAGCATTGTATGAGCACGTTAAGCCGTCGGACCCCGGTAGTAAATAAGGGCGTCTTCTACCTCGCTTCCGTGTCACTTTCTATCGGGCACTCTATCCCAAATCTCCTAGCTTCCTATTTCTAAGGGTTGTTTAAGACCTGGGGTCAGACACTCCCTTCCTAAAATCCTCTACATATGATCTGATCTGATCTACTATAGCATTGTATGAGCACGTTAAGCCGTCGGACTCCGGTAGTAAATAAGGGCGTCTTCTACCTCGCTTCCGTGTCACTTTCTATCGGGCACTCTAGCCCAAATCTACTAGCTTCCTATTTCTAAGGGTTGTTTAAGACCTGGGGTCAGACACTCCCTTCCTAAAATCCTCTACATATGATCTGATCTGATCTACTATAGCATTGTATGAGCACGTTAAGCCGTCGGACCCCGGTAGTAAATAAGGGCGTCTTCTACCTCGCTTCCGTGTCACTTTCTATCGGGCACTCTATCCCAAATCTCCTAGCTTCCTATTTCTAAGGGTTGTTTAAGACCTGGGGTCAGACACTCCCTTCCTAAAATCCTCTACATATGATCTGATCTGATCTACTATAGCATTGTATGAGCACGTTAAGCCGTCGGACCCCGGTAGTAAATAAGGGCGTCTTCTACCTCGCTTCCGTGTCACTTTCTATCGGGCACTCTATCCCAAATCTACTAGCTTCCTATTTCTAAGGGTTGTTTAAGACCTGGGGTCAGACACTCCTTTCCTAAAATCCTGTACATATGATCATGATCATATGCTAATATACGAATAACATTTCGCAGTGGTTTGAACTGAACATTTAAAAAATTGTTCTCTTGTGAACAGGTGAAGCACTTTTGACAATTTCGCGGTATATCTGGACAACCGTGAGTGCAAAACGACTGTGCGTGGTATCGTTTTAAAGCTCTCGACGAAATTTATTCAAATATATAAAAAACATACCGTGGAGGTTTAAACTAAAATAAAAAAAAAATGTTTTCGTGTGAAGGGGTTTACATTTTCGACAATTCCGTGGAATTATCAGAATGAACGCAAGCAAAAGTGGAGAAAATCAAAACGAGAGGCAAGAGAGCAAGTAATGAGGAATGTAAGAAGTCCAAGAAGACAGCAGCCCAACGAACTAGAAAGTATCGAGAACGCCAGCAAACAGCCGCCGCGCGGCCGCCAAACAAAAATCCAACACACCGATCGTACTCGCACCCCGCCCATCTCCATCTCTGGTTTGTGTTCGCAATGTATCCAGCATTATTTGAACAAGAAAGATGACACCGAATTTTCGGGTGTAACAAGCATGTCTTTTGAAGCCGTTCTGACGCAAATTAAATTTATCAAAGCTATTCAAAGTCAATGGAACCGGTATGGAAAACAATAGATCTGACAAAAGAAAGAAGATTTTCAATCGGGTTTTTAATCCTTCAGATATTGCTGTAAACGGAATCGTGAGCTTACGAACTCTTAGAAATAGAGATATCGACAAAAATAATATGTGACTTTACATCCCCTGGTGGGAAAACCATGCATTATTTTAGGAAGAAAGTATTCTCAAAAGGTTTTTTCAATATAAACGGTATCAGTCCAAGAAAAAAAAAATTAGTCGAGTTTTCAGGAGCCCAGATTTTCCTACAAATAAATACATCAGAAGCAGAAATTAACACTTATGACCATTGGTGGCCAAACCACTCTTTGCCAAACATTAGAAAATATGTGAAAAATATTTTCCATCATGCGATACAGGAAAAATTTTTCAAATCGCAGTTTTAGGAGCAGAAACAATGCAGAAAACGCAATTTACCTTTGTGCCCCCTAGCGGAAAGTGTATAATTTACTTGAAAATTTTGAATTTATAGGAAAAACATTTCGCATCGGAAACACTATCCAAACAAAGAAGGAATTTTTCAAATCGGACTCTTAGAAGTAGAGATATTGACAAAAATAAGATGTACATCTACGCTCCCTGGCCATGCATTATTTCAAGAAGAAAATGTTCCTAAAAGGTTTGTCGACATGAGTAGTATCGGTCAACAAACGATTTTTTTTTTCAATCGAAATTTTAGAAGCTCATATTTTGCTGCAAATACATCAGAAGCGGAAATTAAGAGTACGCCCCCTGGTGGCCAAACCATTTTTTCACAAAAAATAGAAATTGTGTGCAAACGATTTCGCATCAGGAGCTCTATCCGGTGCAGAAAGAATTTTTCAAATCGGAGATTTAGAAGCAGAGATATAGGGGGAAACGCAATTTACCGCTACGCCCCCTAGCGGAAAGTGTTTGAAATGCTAGAAAATTTTGAAATTGTATGAAAAACATGTGACACTGAGAACACTATCCAACAAAGAAGGAATTTTTCAAATAGGACTCCTGGAAATAGAGATATTGACAAAAATAAAATAAATATCTACGCCCCCTGGCGGGGAAACTGTTGAATATTTTAAGAAGAATATATTCCGAAAAGGTTTATCGATGTGAGTGGCATCAGTCCAAGAAAAAAAAATAAATCGGTATTTTAGAAGCTCAGATTTTATGGCAAATACATCATAAGGAAAATTTAACATTTACGGCCCCTGGTGGCCAAAGTATTCTTTACCAAAAATTAGAAATTATATGCAGAAGATTTTCCATCAGATGTATCCGCTGAAGAAATGTTTTTTCAAATCGGAGTTTTAGAAGAAGGGTTATCGGGGAAAATGTAATTTACTTTTACGCCCCCTATCGTAAAATCTATGTGTAATTTGAAAAAGTAATTATATCTAAAATACTCTTCGACATAAATGGAATCGAAAGAGGAAAGAGTTTTTCAATCGGATGTTTAGAAGCAAATATGTGGAAAAAACGTATTTTTGAATTCGACATCA
This sequence comes from Macrothele yani, assembly GCA_039090855.1. NCBI lineage: Eukaryota > Metazoa > Arthropoda > Arachnida > Araneae > Macrothelidae > Macrothele > Macrothele yani. The sequence goes on along the minus strand of CM077032.1, from coordinate 61,433,301 downwards.
TCTGCATTTACGCCCTCTAGCGGCAAAATTGTACATCGTAAAAAAAAAAAACGAAATAAAGGATCATCATTCGCATATTTCAAGCTTCCGAATGCAAAAGAATTTTTCAAATCGGAGTAATAGTTGCAGAAATATCGTGGGTACAGACGGACGGACGGACAAACCGATAACATAAGCACGATCTTTTTTTACAAAAGACGTGCTAAAAAATTATGTAAGCTACTATTCATATCAAAGACCTGTGTTGGCTGAAACAAATTAAATAAACGCTTTGAAACCATACTCGACTAACTCATTTCAACACTCCGATCTGCTAGTCGTAGTCCTACGTTCCAAACTGACGGATCAATCAGAACTGAGCTTACCTGTATTTTTTTTCTTCCGAAATATTTAGAGAAAGCTGAGAGTAAGGTGAACTAGGAGACCATAATGTGAGCCGATGGAACTAAATTAATATTTGATATTAAACAGAGTCGAAAGCATTTGATGTCATTGAATATTGCGAATCACTCTTGGAGTTAAAATCGATTGAGCGGAAATCCATGCTGTCCGCCATATTTCGGCGCTCCCAAAGCATTAAGCCCTGAGTATTAATATGAAATCAGTAACGCGAGCTAAGCCTAATGAATTCCAACTGCCATATGACTGAACTATGAATAAACTGGAATATTATCTGGCATTTTGATTAACCGCGGCATTCCTGCTAAGGATGCGTCTGCCTAGATCTCCGCTAAACGAAATCTAGTGGAGGAATGGAAGCATGGACGATATTCAGACATTTTTAGAACGTTTTTGATAAGAAATTACAGAAAATGAAAAGAAATTCGAAGAATAGAAACTGGCAACAGCGGGTTAGATTAACGCGAAAGAAACATCTGATGCAGTTAAATATCGTCTGAAAAGAAAATACGGCACGTGAACAAGTTGTGGATTGAAGGTTGTTTTTGCTCCTTACGAAGAGAAATATTCGCATTCTGTATTTAACAAGTTAGTAAAAACATGCAATGCATTGATTATGATACGCTTTCCAACATACCAGAAATCATTACTCAGGTTATGAGGATAATGGCTGTGGAATGAATCTAGCTCCTGTGCCCTGACCTTTGACCCCATTTCGATGATATTCGACAGAATTCGTTCAGTACACCTCCGGAACAACATACTAAAGTTTTGTCGCAATAGAAGCAGTTTTAGTCAAGTTATGAGAATAACGGCTGTGGAATAAATCTCGCTCCTGTGTCCCTACCTTTGACCCCATTTCGATTATATTCAACAGAACCGGTTCAGTATACTTCCGGAACAATATCATAATGATTTGTCGCAATAGAAGCATTTTTAGTCAAGTTATGAAGATAATGACTGTGGAATAAATCTCGCTCCTATGACCTGACCTTTGACCCCATTTTGATGATATTCAACAGAACCGGTCCAGTATGCCTCCGGAACAACATACTAAAGTTTTGCCTCAATAGAAGCAGTTTTAGTCAAGTTATGAGGATAATGGCTGTGGAATAGATCTCGCTCCTGTGTCCTGACCTTTGACCCCATTTCGATTATATTCAAAAGAACCGGTTCAGTATACTGCCGGAACAACATACTAAAGTTTTGTCGCAATAGAAGCATTTTTAGTCAAGTTATGAGGATAATGGTTGTGGAATAAATCTCGCTCGTATGCCCTGACCTTTGACCCCATTTTGATGATATTAAACAGAACCGGTCCACTATACCTCCGGAACAACATACTAAAGTTTTGTCGCAATAGAAGCATTTTTAGTCAAGCTATGAAGATAATGGCTGTGGAATAAATCTGGCTCTTGTGCCGTGACCTTTGACCCCATTTCGATTATATTAAACAGAATTGGTTCAGTATACCTCCGGAGCAACATACTAAAGTTTTGTCGCAATAGAAGCATTGTTAGTCAAGTTATGAGGATAATGGCTGTGGAATAAATCTCGCTCCTGTGACCTGACCTTTGACTCCATTTCGATTATATTCAACAGAGCCGGTTCAATATACATCCGGAACAACATGATATAGTTTTGTCGCAATCTAAGCATTTTTACGTAAGTTATGATGCATAAGGGCGATGGAATGGATCCCGCTCCAAACCTTTGACCCCATTTCGCCCATTTTCAATAAGGCTCGTTTTCAGGTTGTCTCCTACGACATACTAAAATTTCATCGAAATCTAAGTATTTTTACGCGAGTTATCGTGCGGAAAGACAGACGGACAAAGTTGAAGCATGTACGCTTTTCCAACCTACATTTGGAAAGCGTAAGAAAACGCTGTGAAAATCATTGGACGAGAATTTCTAAATGTAAAATAAGCAATATTATTAATAATAGAGGGCAAAAAAGGCAAGCATTGCTTTTAACAGGAAAAAGATCACTACACGATTATACAAAGATTCTTTCAAAAGTAAAGTCTCTGGTGTTGAAAGAAAAAAATCCTCCGACACAAAAAGCAATTGATAAGTCGTTAAAAATCACTGTATTGATTGTGAACAAAGAAATAACAAAGACCTGAATCTAAAAAAAAAAAACACCAAAAAAAAACAACAACAACGTAATGTTCATCGCCTTTTGCCTACGCACTTGGTTGAGTGCAGATCACAGTGTAGACTTCTTTATAAAAATCACTTAGCCGGAGACAGAAGGAAATTTATTGTGACTATTGATAAGCATGGATCTACCTAAACGACTGCAACAAAAACAAGAAAGATGACACCGAATTTTCGGGTGTAATAAGCGCACGTCTTTTGAATCCGTTCTGACGCAAATTAAATTTATCAAAGCTATTCAAAGGCAATGGAACCGGCATGGAAAACCATAGATCTGACGGAAGAAAGAAGTTTTTCAATCGGGTTTTTAATCCCTCACATATTGCTGTAAACAGAATCGTGAGCTCACGCCCTCTGGTTGCAGACTTGTGCGTTAAGAAAAATATGAATTTATATGAGAAACGTTTTGCACATGAAACGCTCTCCAACACAGAAAGAATTTTTCAAATCCGACTCTTAGAAACAGAGATATAGACAAAAATAAGATGTGACTTTATGTCCCCTGGTGGGAAAACCATGCATTATTTTAAGAAGAAAGTATTCTCAAAAGCTTTTTTCCATATGAGCGGTATCGGTCCAAGAAAAAAAAAATTTTTAGTGGAGTTTTCCGGAGCCCAGAGTTTGCTACAAATATATCAAAAGCAGAAATTAGCACTTATGCCCACTGGTGGCCAAACCATTCTTTACCAAACATTAGAAATTATATGCAAAATATTTTCCATCAGGTGCTGTATGCGATACAGGAAGAATTTTTCAAATTGGAGTTTTAGAAGCAGAAATAATGCAGAAAACGTAATTTACCTTTATGCCCTCTAGCGGAAAGTCTATGATTTACTTGACAATTTTGAATTTATAGGGAAAACATTTCGCATCGGAAACACTATCCAACAAAGAAGGAATTCATCAAATCAGACCCTAGCAGTAGAGATATTGACAAAAATAAGATATATATCTACGCCCCCTGGCGTAGAAACCATTCATTATTTTAAGAAGAAAATGTTCCTAAAAGGTTTGTCGACATGAGTAGTATCGGTCTACAAACGAATTTTTTCAATCGAGATTTTAGAAGCTCATATTTTGCCGCAAATACATCAGAAGCGGTAATTAAGAATTACGCCACCTGGTGGCCAAACAATTTTTTACAAAAATTAGAAGTTATGGATTAAGGATTTCCCATTAGGAGCTGTATACGGTGCGGAAAGAATTTTTCAAATCGGAGATTTAGAAGCACAGATATCGGGCGAAAGCAATTTACCTTTACTCCCCCTAGCGGAAAGTCTATGAATTCTTGAAAATTTTGAAATTATATGAAAAGCATGTCACACGGAAAACACTATCCAACAAACAAGGAATTTTTTCAAATCGGACTCCTAGAAGTAGAGATACTGGCGAAAACAAGATACACATCTACGCCCCCTGGCGGAGAAACTGTGGAATATTTTAAGAAGAAAATATTCCGAAAACGTTTATCGACGTGAGTGGCATCAGTTCACGAAATAATTTTTTCAATCGAGATTTCAGAAGCTCAGAATTTATGGCAAATACATCAAAAGCAAAAATTAACACTTACGCTCCCTGGTGGCCAAAGTATTCTTTACCAAAAATTAGAAATTATAAGCAAAAGATTTTCCATCAGGAGCTGTATCCGCTGAAGAAAAAAAAATTCAAATCGGAGTTGTAGAAGAAGAGTTATCGGGGAAAATGTAATTTACTTTTACGCCCCCTAGCGTAAAATCTACGCGTAATATGAAAAAGTAACTACATCTAAAATACACTTCGAAATAAATGGAATCGAAAGATGAAATAATTTTTTCAATCGGATGTTTAGAAGCAAATATGTGGAATAAAACGAATTTTTTAATTAGACATTAACTGCATTTACGCCCTCTAGCGGCGAAATTGTACACCGTAAAAAAAAAAAAAAAAAAAAAACGAAATAAAGGCTCATCATTGTCATATTTATTTCAAGTTTCCCAATGCTAAAAGAATTTCAAAACGGATTAATAGTTGCAGAGATATCGTGGGTACAGACGGACGGACAAACCGGTAGCATAAGCACCATCTTTTTTTACAAAGGACGTGCTAAAAAGGTCAATTTAGTATCGCAAAAGACCAGGAAAAGGATAGGTTCCAAAAATCCGAAGAAAGTTTCAGGAAAGGATTCATGATTATTGCTGGTTTCTCGTACAAATTATAGTTAAGAAAAGGTGAAACGAATGTTATTAGGTGTACAAATAAATTTTAAAGCGTTTTTTCTGTGACGTATACCTCTAATAATTTACATATCCAGCATTTCCCCGCGTTGGTGTCATATGACCGTAACTATTCCAGAGTAGTAAATGTAACACAGAAGTTTGCACAACAGGCAAACAAACGTACTTGCACATCGGTAGGTGAAAGATGGCAAGCGATACTGCATTTATTCGACACTGCACTTTTTTAGCACGTCTTTTGTAAAAAAAGATCGTGCTTTTGTTATCGGTTTGTCCGTCCGTCCGTCTGTACCCACGATATCTCTGCAACTATTAGTCCGATTTGAAAAATTCTTTTTCCATTCGGAAGCTTGAAATATGCAAATGATGATCCTTCATTTCGGTTTTTTTACGATGTACAATTTCGCCGGTAGAGGGCGTAAATGCAGATGATTTCGAATTCTAAAATACGTTTAAAAGATGATACGTTTTATCATCTTCTAAACATCCGATTGAAAAAAATGTTTATCTTTCGATTCCATTTATGTCGAAGAGTATTTTAGATATAGTTACTTTTTCAAATTACGCATAGATTTTCCGCTAGGAGGCGTAAAAGTAAATTACATTTTTCCCGATACCTCTTTTTCTAAAACTCCGATTTGAAAACTTTTTTCTTCGGCGGATACATCTCCTGATGGGAAATGTTTTGCATATAATTTCAAATTTTTGGTAAAGAATACTTTGGCCACCAGGGCGTAAGAGTTAATTTTTGCTTCTGATGTATTTGCCATAAAATTGGAGCATCTAAAATATCGATTGAAAAAATGCCACTCACATCGATAAACCTTTTCGGAATATTTTCTTCTTAAAATATTGCACAGTTTCTCCGCCAGGGGCGTAGATGTACATCTTATTTTTGTCAATATCTCTACTTCTAGGAGTCCGATTTGAAAAATTCCTTGTTTGTTGGATAGTGTTTTCCGTGTGACATGTTTTTCCATATAATTTCAAAATTTTCAAGTAATTCATAGACTTTCCGCTAGGGGGCGTAGCGGTAAATTGCGTTTCCCCTATATCTCTGCTTGTAAATCTCCGATTTGAAAAATTCTTTCTGTACCGGATACAGATCCGGCGGAAAATTGTTTGCACATAATTTCTAATTTTTGTAAAATAATAGTTTGGCCATCAGGGTGCGTAAATCTTAATTTCCGCTTCTGTTGTATTTGCAACAAAATATGAGATTCTAAATTCTCGATTGAAAAAAACGTCTTTTGTTGACCGATACTAGTCATGTTGACAAACCTTTTAGAAGCATTTTCTTCTTAAAATAGGGCATGGTTTCTACGCCAGGGGGCGTAGATGTATATCTTATTTTTGTCAATATCTCTACTTGTAAGAGTCCGATTTGAAAAATTCCTTTTTTGTTGGATAGTGTTTCTAGTGTGACATGTGGTTCATATAATTTCAAAAATTTAAAGTAATATATAGACTTTCCGCTAGGGGGCGTAAACGTAAATTGCGCTTCTTCCTATATCTCTGCTTCTAAATCTCCGATTTGAAAAATTCTTTCTGCACCGCAAAGAGCTCCTGATGGGAAATTGTTTGCACATAATTTCTAATTTTTGTAAGAAATGGTTTGGCCACCAAGTGGCGTAAGTCTTAATTTTCGCTTCTGTTGTATTTGCAGCAAAATATGAGCTTCTAAAATCTCGATTGAAAAAAAGTCATTTGTTGACCGATACTACTCATGTCGACAAACCTTTTAGGAAAATTTTCTTCTTGAAAAAATGCATGGTTTCTACGCCAGGGGGCGTAGATGTATATCTCATTTTTGTCAATATCTCTACTTCTAAGAGTACGATTTGAAAAATTCCTTCTTTGTTGGATAGTGTTTCCGATGCGAAATGTTTTTCCTATAAATTCAAAATTTTCAACTATATCATAGACTTTCCGCTAGGGGGCAAAAAGGTAAATTCCGTTTTCTGCGTTATTTCTGCTCCTAAAGCTCTGATTTGAAAAATTCTTCCTCTACCGCATACAAGACCTGATGGAAAATATTTTTCACATAATTTCTAATGTTTTGTAAAGAATGGTTTGGCCACCAGGTGTCATAAGCGTTAATTTCTGCTTCTGAAGTATTTGTTGCAAAATCTGGGCTCCTGAAAACTCGACTCATTTTTTTTTTTTTTTTTTTCTTGGACCGATACCGCTCATATGGATAAACCTTTTGAGAATACTTTCTTCCTAAAATATTGCATGGTCTTCCCGCCAGGGGACGTAAAGTCACATCTTATTTTTGTCGAAAGCTCACGATTCCGTTTACAGCAATATCTGAGGGATTAAAAACCCGATTGAAAATCTTCTTTCTTTCGTCAGATCTATTGTTTTCCGTACCGGTTCCATTGACTTTGAATAGCTTTGATAAATTTAATTTGCGTCAGAACGGATTCAAAAGACGTGCTTATTACACCCGAAAATTCGGTGTCATCTTTCTTGTTGTGTCTAGGTCTGTCTACAGACTAACAGACTGAATAAATGAATTATAAATAATAATTCATTTATCTTCCACTTGAAAATTTTTCATATACGAGCTTGACTACTGTCTGCTCTTTGGGAGTTAAAAGATTTCACCTTTAATGTTCCTCCGTTACTTACCTATGAAAAGAAACTAAAATACCTATGAAAAGAAACTAAAATACCTATTAAAAGAAACTAAAATACCTATGAAAAGAAACTAAAATACCTATGAAAAGAAACTAAAATACCTATTAAAAGAAACTAAAATACCTATGAAAAGAAACTAAAATACCTATTAAAAGAAACTAAAATACCTATGAAAAGAAACTAAAATACCTATGGAAAGAAACTAAAATACCTATGAAAAGAAATTAAAATACCTATGAAAAGAAACTAAAATACCTATGAAAGGAAACTGAAATACCTATGAAAGGAAACTAAAATACCTATGAAAAGAAACTAAAATACCTATTAAAAGAAACTAAAATACCTATGAAAAGAAACTAAAATACCTATGAAACGAAACTAAAATACCTATGAAAGGAAACTAAAATACCTATGAAAGGAAACTAAAATACCTATGAAACGAAACTAAAATACCTATGAAAGGAAACTAAAATACCTATGAAAAGAAACTAAAATACCTATGAAAAGAAACTAAAATACCTATGAAAAGAAACTAAAATACCTATGAAAAGAAACTAAAATACCTATGAAAAGAAACTAAAATACCTATGAAAGGAAACTAAAATACCTATGAAAGGAAACTAAAATACCTATGAAAAGAAACTAAAATACCTATGAAAAGAAACTAAAATACCTATGAAAAGAAACTAAAATACCTATGAAAAGAAACTAAAATACCTATGAAAGGAAACTAAAATACCTATGAAAAGGAAACTAAAATACCTATGAAAAGGAAACTAAAATACCTATGAAAAGAAACTAAAATACCTATGAAAGGAAACTAAAATACCTATGAAAGGAAACTGAAATACCTATGAAAGGAAACTAAAATACCTATGAAAAGAAACTAAAATACCTATGGAAAGAAACTAAAATATCTATGAAAGGAAACTGAAATACCTATGAAAGGAAACTAAAATACCTATGGAAAGAAACTAAAATACCTATGGAAAGAAACTAAAATACCTATGAAAAGAAACTAAAATACCTATGAAAAGAAACTGAAATACCTATGAAAAGAAACTAAAATACCTATGAAAAGAAACTAAAATACCTATGAAAAGAAACTAAAATACCTATGAAAGGAAACTGAAATACCTATGAAGAGAAACTAAAATACCTATGAAAAGAAACTAAAATACCTATGAAAGGAAACTAAAATACCTATGAAGAGAAACTGAAATACCTATGAAGAGAAACTGAAATACCTGTGAAAGGAAACTAAAATACCTATGAAAAGAAACTGAAATACCTATGAAAGGAAACTAAAATACCTATGAACAGAAACTGAAATACCTATGAAAGGAAACTAAAATACCTATGAAAAGAAACTGAAATACCTATGAAAGGAAACTAAAATACCTATGAAAAGAAACTAAAATACCTATGAAAAGGAAACTGAAATACCTATGAAAAGAAACTAAAATACATATGAAAAGAAACTAAAATACCTATGAAAGGAAACTAAAATACCTATGAAAAGAAACTAAAATACCTATGAAAGGAAACTAAAATACCTATGAAAAGAAACTGAAATACCTATGAAAGGAAACTGAAATACCTATGAAAAGAAACTGAAATACCTATGAAAGGAAACTAAAATACCTATGAAAAGAAACTGAAATACCTGTGAAAGGAAACTAAAATACCTATGAAAAGAAACTGAAATACCTATGAAAGGAAACTAAAATACCTATGAACAGAAACTGAAATACCTATGAAAGGAAACTAAAATACCTATGAAAAGAAACTGAAATACCTATGAAAGGAAACTAAAATACCTATGAAAAGAAACTAAAATACCTATGAAAGGAAACTGAAATACCTATGAAAAGAAACTAAAATACCTATGAAAGGAAACTAAAATACCTATGAAAAGAAACTAAAATACCTATGGAAAGAAACTAAAATACCTATGAAAAGAAACTAAAATACATATGAAAAGAAACTGAAATACCTATGAAAGGAAACTAAAATACCTATGAAAAGAAACTGAAATACCTATGAAAGGAAACTAAAATACCTATGAAAAGAAACTAAAATACCTATGAAAAGAAACCGAAATACCTATGAAAGGAAACTGAAATACCTATGAAAAGAAACTGAAATACCTATGAAAAGAAACTGAAATACCTATGAAAGAAAACTAAAATACCTATGAAAAGAAACTGAAATACCTATGAAAGGAAACTGAAATACCTATGAAAAGAAACTAAAATACCTATGAAAGGAAACTGAAATACCTATGAAAAGAAACTAAAATACCTATGAAAAGAAACTAAAATACCTATGAAAGGAAACTCAAATGCCTATGAAAGGAAACTGAAATACCTATGAAAGGAAAGTAAAATACCTATGAAAAGAAACTAAAATACCTATGGAAAGAAACTAAAATACCTATGAAAAGAAACTAAAATACCTATGAAAAGAAACTAAAATACCTATGAAAAGAAACTAAAATACCTATGAAAAGAAACTAAAATACCTATGAAAGGAAACTGAAATACCTATGAAAGGAAACTAAAATACCTATGAAAAGAAACTAAAATACCTATGGAAAGAAACTAAAATACCTTTGAAAAGAAACTAAAATACCTATGAAAAGAAACTAAAATACCTATGAAAGGAAACTAAAATACCTATGAAAGGAAACTAAAATACCTATGAAAAGAAACTAAAATACCTATTAAAAGAAACTAAAATACCTATGAAAAGAAACTAAAATACCTATGAAAGGAAACTAAAATACCTATGAAAGGAAACTAAAATACCTATGAAAAGAAACTAAAATACCTATTAAAAGAAACTAAAATACCTATGAAAAGAAACAAATACCTATGAAAAGAAACAAATACCTATGAAAGGAAACTGAAATACCTATGAAAGGAAACTAAAATACCTATGAAAAGAAACTAAAATACCTATGAAAAGTAACTAAGAATACAAGTGCCTAATTAGTCTGTCAGTGGAAATCTCGAAAATATCCCGAACACGAAACCCCTTGGGAACTGGAAACAAGAACTACGAAGCGAAGTGCCTAGTAACGATTAATGAAACGTTCCTGTGGATTGTGATTTTACCACGTGACTAATTTGAGCCAGAAAGACCTAGTTGTAAATGGGTTTCTGCAAAGCCATAGAGGCAAGTATAAGCCCCCCCCCCCAAATTTTTTATTTAACGTAACCGCCCTTAATGGTGCAGAAAAAAAAATAATTTAGCAAAAGTTTTAGCATACATCTATCACTTTCCTGGCCCAACCCATACTCGTCATCTCCCACAAAAAACAGAAAAACGTTGTCAAAAAAACTCTCAAAAATGTGAGAAGGCTTGAACAAACCAACAGAAAAATACAGTTTTAGCACGTGGTTAAGCAACCATACCGCCCAAGTGAAGTTCCAAACGTGAACCAAAGTACAAAAAGCTCTTTAAAAATGTCATTCCCTGGGGAAAAAAGCACTTCCAAAAATACAATAAAAATTAAAATAAAAGAATAAAATATTACAACAGAGACCACGGAAGTAAATAGGAACTTTTGTACATACAGCTCCCACGATAAAGCGGAAGCCAGAAGAACAAAAAAAGTGAAAGAATGCTTTGGAAAAAAATACTTAAAGTTAAAAAAAGTTTCAATATTTACAAAGTATTCTAGGAATGCTTTAAGATTACAAAAAATAAATTTTGCTCCAACCAACTCCGAAAAACGACGACGACCACGAGGTCGAGTGACCAGCTAACAGCTTTAATAAAGAGCACAGAAACGAGCTCATGGCCAAAAGTAAGTGAAAGAAAATACTCAAATAGTTAGAATACAATTTGGAAATAGAAGCGAAATTTTGACAAGAATGAAAGATTTCTATTCAAAACTATATGAAATGGATGATACATCTATTCCAGACATTACGACAGGTACCAGTGCCAAAGTCCCTCCAATCCTCCCTGCAGAAGTTACATATGCAATTAAGAACATGAAACGGGGAAGAGCTCCAGGAAAAGATGGAATTACCGTGGACATTATACAAGAAGCAAGTGGAGAAATTGAAACTACACTTGCCCAAATTTCCACCAGATGTCTTAATGAAGGGAAGATTCCTGAGTATTGGAACAATGCTACAATGATCTTGCTCCGTAAGAAAGGTGACGTTGAGGATCTCAGGAACTACAGGACCTATCAGCCTCCTTTCAGTGGTTTATAAAATCTTCACTAAAGTTCTTTCACACCGCTTGAAGGTGACACTGGACATGGCTCAACCGAGAGAACAAGCTGGATTCAATAGTGGCTACAGCACAATAGATCATATCCACGTACTGAGAGAACTAACTGAAAAAGCGAGGGAATATGAACTTCCATTGTGCATGGCTTTTATCGATTATGAAAAAGCCTTTGATTCGGTGAAACCATCAGCAGTAACAATGGCTTTGAAATCCTGCGGTATTGAAGATGCATACATTAATAATATTAATAACATCTATGAAAATGCATGTGCAGAGGTGCGGATATTTGAGAATACAGAACCCATATAAATTGGAAAGGGGTGAGACAAGGCAACACTATATCTTCCAAGCTCTTTAACGCCACATTGCAAAATGCCTTTCAATCATTGAATTGGGAGAACAAAGGGATAAAGATAAATGAAGATTACTTAACTCACCTTCGTTTTGCTGATGACGTAGACATCTTTACAACTACCCCTTCAGAGCTGCAGAGTATGATCCAAGAACATGCTGACAAGAGTAAAGAAGTGGGATTAAAAATTTAGTTTCAGAAGACAAAACTGATGTACAATGCTTTTTCAAGAAACGAAGATTTATCGATTGATGGAGAAAAGATTGAGGCAACCGATTCCTACATTTATCTTGGGCAGCAGATATCAAGTGAGGATCACATTGATGAAGAAATTAATAGGCGTATAAAACTTGGATGGAGAGCTTTTGGAAGAAATAGTATAATTTTTAAGAGCAGTATGCCATTATGTCTCAAAAGAAAAGTGTTTAATCAATGCATCCTGCCAGTGCTTACGTATGGAGCAGAGACATGGACCTTAGCTGAAAACAGACAGACAAAAACTGCAGACAACTCAAAGAGGCATGGAGAGATGCATGCTTGGTGTAACCAGGAAAGATAAGAACAGGAAAAATGACAGGAGTGGACGACATCCCGACCAGAATGAAATCACTGAAATTGCAATGGGCTGGACATGTTGCCAGAAGAAACCGATGGACAACCGAAATTTTAGACTGAATTCCAAGGGACAGGAAAAGACCCAGAAGAAGACCCCATGGGAGATGGATGGATGAAATTAGAAAGTATGCTGGAGTGACATGGAGGAGATAGGCCCAAGACAGACAATTGTGGAAGAAACTTGGGGAGACCTTCCTTCATCCAGCAGTGGATTGATAATGGTTGATGATGATGTTGATCATCATCATTCTTTATCATCATTGTCAACCATTATCAATCCACTGCTGGATGAAGGTCTCCCCAAATTTCTTCCACAATTGCCTGTCTTGGGCCTGTCTCCTCCATGTCACTCCAGAATACTTTCGAATTTCCTTCATCCATCTCCCATGTGGTCTTCTTCTGGGTCTTTTCCTGTCCCTTGGAATTCAATCTAAAATTTCGGCTGTCCATCGATGGTCTGTCCTTCTGGCAGTATGTCCAGCCCATTGCCATTTCAGGGATTTCATTCTGATCATGATGTCTTCCACTTTTGTCATTTTTCTGATCCATGAGTTCCTCTTCTTATATCTCCTGGTTACACCAAGCATGCACCTCTCCATGCTGCTTTGAGTTGTCTGCAGTCTTTGCATGTCACTTTTAGTTAAGGTCCACGTCTCTGCACCATACGTAAGCACTGGAAGGATGCATTGATCAAACACTTTTCTTTTAAGACATAACGGCATATTGCTCTTGAAAATTATGCTGTTTCTTCCAAAAGCTCTCCAGGCTAGTTTTATACGGCGATTAATTTCTTCATCAATGTGACCCTCACTTGATATCTGCTGTCCGAGATAAATGTAGGTATTGCTTATCATCAGCTTTTCCCCATCAATCAATAAATCTTCATTTCTTGTAAAAGCTTTTTACATCAATCACTTTTGTCTTCTGAAAGTTCATTTTTAATCCCACTTCTTTATTGTCAACAAGTTCCTGGATCATACTCTGCAGCTCTGATGGGGTAGTTGCTAAAATGATTACGTCATTAGCAAAACCTAGGTGAGTTAAATAATCCATTAATCTTTATCCCTTTGTTTTCCCAGTTTAGTGATTGAAAGACGTTTTCCAATGTGGCATTAAAGAGCTTGGGAGATATGGTGTCACCTTGTCTCACCCCTTTCCAATTTTTATGTGTGCTGTATTTTCAAACAACCGAATCTTTGCACTTGCATTTTCATAGATGTTATTAATAATATTAATGTATGCATCTTCAATACCGTAGGATTTCAAAGCCATTGTAACTGCTGATGGTTTCGCCGAATCAAAGGCCTTTTCATAATCGATAAAAGCCATGACATGTAGTATTATATACGAATTTATATACTAACGTTACATAAAAAAAATTCTTTCATAATGGCTTCTGCCCCCTTTTTATACCTGACCCCCCCGGGAGTAAGCTTCTGGATCTGCTCCTGAATTAGAATGTTAAGATGTGCTATTGTATATGTATATAATTTAAGCCACCGGGAGTATTCCAAGCGTACGCTAAATCATTCCATTTTTTCATTCTTTTTTCTTCCGTAGTCTGTAAGAAACTTTTGACGAAACTTCCGTCAGTTTTAGTAAAATGTTACGAAGCTGAAAATTGTTCCTCCAGCTTTATTGCGTCGCATGATCTCAAAGAAAACATTGTTCGCTGCCTTATTGAATGCAGGGCGAATTCAAATTTGCATTTAAACGACCCACCGTGTTACGAAAGGCTTTTACTAAGGAGTTTCTCTCGCAGCGGATGTGACCTCATAACGACCTCTTTCTTTAAGAATCTTAACACACATACTTGCACGTGTTCATCCTGGGCTGTTCTGTGGGAATCGTCAGCTTTGCCTCTTCGCCTACTTAAGAACGCAGCTGGCGCCGAAAACAGGTTTTAAAGAATCTTCGCCTTTTTAAGTGCAGAATTGGATATGTGAGGGTTTCAGGAATATTGAAATGGCTGGATGCACTTACTCACGGAACCGCGAAGACAGTTGCCCTGGTGAATGATTGCGCGCAGGGGCGGAATATCCCATCTGCCCCCTCACTTTTTCTTTTTAATTTTGTCAAAAATCGAATAAATATTTAGATTTTTTTATTTTCTACAGTTTAAAAATTATTCTGATAAAACAAAATATTTTCTATTGAAATTATCAATAATTTGGAATGATATTTCTATTGCTGCGACGTGGATTAAAACTCTCTTCGCTTGTCCAGTGTGAGAACAAAAGTTTCACCAAGTACGACATTTATAATTATCACTACGAAAAAAAAACCAAGTTAGTAAAATCATGCAATGCATTGATTATGATACGCTTTCCAACATCCCAGGAATCATTACTCAACTTATTACTCAAGTTATGAGGATAACGGCTGGGGAGTAAATCTCGCTCCTGTGCCCTGACCCTTGACCCCATTTCGATTATGTTCAACAGAATCGGTTCAGCATACCTCCGGAACAACATACTAAAGTTTTGTCGCAATCGAAGCATTTTTAGTCAAGTTATGAGAATAATAGCTGTGGAATAAATCTCGCTCCTGTGCCCTGACCTTTGACCTCATTTCGATGGTATTCAACAAAACAAGTTTATTATACCTCCAGAAGAACATGGTAAAGTTTTGTTACAATCGAAGCATTTTTACGTAAGTTATGACGCATAAGGGCGATGGAATGGATCCTGCTTCTATATCCTGACCTTTGACCCCATTTCGCCCATTTTCAACAGGGTTCTTCCCTAGGCTGTCCCTTACCACACACTAAAATTTCATCGAAATCGAACTAATTTTACGCGAGTTATCGTGAGGACGGACAGACGGACAACGCTGGAGCATATACGCTTCTTCAAACTACGGTTGGAAAGCGTAAAAAAAAAACAGTCTCATGAAAAAAAAAGGTTGTCCTAAAAGGTCTGTTTTCACAAAACTAGCAGGAATGGTTTATTTTATTTCATTTATGTACAATAAAATACACTGAAGTGCCGGAAAAACTGGTACACCAGTCTAATACTTGGTAGGTCCCACACGGGAGCGCAGGACTGCAAAAATACGACGGGGCATTTACCCCACTAGATTCTGGAAATATGCTGTAGGCAATGCACACCATACTTCCTGCAAGAGCGTTCCACAATTCTGGTGTATTCCGAGGTCTCGGATTCCTGTGTTCGATAGCGTGGCATCCTAAATGTGTTCTATCACGTTCAGATCTGGGGACTTGGGTGGGAATGGCAACACCCCAAACTCAGATGAATGCTTCTCTAACCATAATGTGGCGTCCCGACACTTGTGTGGAGGTGCATTATCCCGTTGGAACAGGCCCAACCCATCAGCATGAATGCAGGACATGAACTGGTGTACCTCGTCAGAAAGGATGCGCACATAGCGTTGGCTTGTCACAGACGTTTGTAGACGTACCAGGGGTCCCAGTGAAATCCAGCTAAACACACCCCATATCATTACGGACCCCCCCCAGCCGGTACAGTTCCCTGTTGACAGGTGGGATCCATGGCTTCATAGGGTTTGCGCCACAAAAGAATCCTTCCGTCTGCCCGATAAGTTGGAAACGCGACTCGGCAGACCAGGCTACTTGTTTCCAGTCATCAAGTGTCCAGTGGTGGTGTTCCCGTGCCCAAGCGAGGCGCATAGCTCTGTATTGTGCACCCATCAAGGGGACTCGAGCTGGGCGTCGGCTCCCAAAGCCCACATCGTGCAGAGTACGTTGCACAGTCCGGACGCTGATGCTTGTTGAGGCTGCAGCATTGAATTCCGATGCTACCTGCGAGAGTGTCGCGTGAAACGATTCTTGACAGCCGACGATGGCCACGTTCACCCAATGTCTTTTTACGGCCACACTGGTATCGTAGGTTGGAGGTTTTGCCGGAATTCTTGTAGTCACGGTACACCCTTGCAATGGTCGTCCGTGAAAATCCGAACTTCGTTTCTACCTCCGAAATACTATGGCCCATCTCACGAGCGCCAACTATGACACCGCGTTGAAAATCGCTTAAATCGTTAATACTTGTCATTCTCATGACGAAAACAGCTCTGACAGCTGGCAAGGATGTCTATCGTTTTATATACGCACTGGAGGACGCAACCGAGTACGCGCATAGGTGACGTTGCTATGCATTTTGCATAAGATCGTTTGTACCAGTTTTTCTGTCACTTCAGTGTATAATACGTGCATAAAAAGAAAAAAGGCATGGTACCCTCGTGGGGGTACCGTGCCTTTTTAACAATTATGACTATGAGCTCACTGACCGATATGAATAAAGTATCTTCTCTCTCCTGTCAGTTATGACATGTTAAAGAGCATGCCCGAGATTATTTTAATTTTTATTGAAATATATCCCATAAAGCCTGGCGCAGTGGTCTAAGCGATGGCCTCTGATCATTCGTGCGAAAGGGGTCCGGGTTCGAATCCCGTGAGGCATGGATGTTGAGTTGACAGTTGCCTTACGGCACTTGCTCTCTCCCTTCCCTGGAACCAGTGACCCTAAATTAGGGACGAGCGACTGCTTATAGCCCATTGAGATGCTCACGGTGGTCGTTAAACCTCCAATAAAAAAAAAAATGGTTCTCGGGAAGGGTTTTAAGTTTTCTGGTACAACTTGGACGTTATCAGTATATTCTCTCATTAATGACATTTCACCAACATTAAAACGTCTTGTGACGTACCTGCCAGCAGGGCGCACACGACATAAAGGCACATAGCAATCAGAATGAACGTCTGCGTAGCTCAGTTGGTAGAGCGACTTGTTTCGGAATAAGCGGACTCGGGTTCGAATCCCGGCGTAGACCAAAAAATGACGGAGAAAGTTACTTCGTTATAATGGCGCCCGAACAATGCGGATGACTCGGCCGTTCAAGATCTCGCAATTGGTGTGATGTTATTTCCACACCGCGAGAGAGGAAAAATCAGAGAATTCCCTCTCCAGCGCTTCGAAAAATAAATGTGTGTGACGTTGCATTCCACACACCAGTTTGACTGGGAGTTCTCAAGTGCACGTTCTACAGAGGATGGCTGCCTGCAACGATTCATGGTCACGGCTGACCCGTTGGCCATGCCCCCGGCCCTCTTTTGGGGGGGGGAGATGTGACGTACCTGCCAGCAGGACGGAATAAGCGGACTCGGGTTCGAATCCCGGCGTAGACCAAAAAATGACGGAGAAAGTTACTTCGTTATAATGGCGCCCGAACAATGCGGATGACTCGGCCGTTCAAGATCTCGCAATTGGTGTGATGTTATTTCCACACCGCGAGAGAGGAAAAATCAGAGAATCCCCTCTCCAGCGCTTCGAAAAATAAATGTGTGTGACGTTGCATTCCACACACCAGTTTGACTGGGAGTTCTCAAGTGCACGTTCTACAGAGGATGGCTGCCTGCAACGATTCATGGTCACGGCTGACCCGTTGGCCATGCCCCCGGCCCTCTTTCGGGGGGGGGGGAGATGTGACGTACCTGCCAGCAGGACGCACACGACATAAAGGCACATAGCAATCAGAATGAAAGTCTGCGATAGCTCAGTTGGTAGAGCGACTTGTTCCGGAATGAGGGGACCCGGGTTTAGCCCCGGCATGGACAAAAATGAAGGAGAAATTTACTTCGTCATAGTCTACAGATTCGCCTTGTTTCTGGTTCTCCATAGTGCATGTCATCTGTTTTAATATTTATTCGCTCTAATGAAGAAATATTTTTAAGAAGTTGTACATTTTCACTGTTTGAATCTGAACACAGTCTTGATTTCATCCTGTCAACCGTGCTTTGAATAAAGTGGTTGGTTAATAAGTACAGTTTTGTTGTTAGGAATCAATGGGATATTTTTTAATAATACACTGAGGAGCAATTGAATTAGAGACAGCTGGCGTTACGCAAATGTGGCGCTGTGGGCGGCCCTGTAAACGGAAACGACATGGCGTACGCAGCGATCCGTCAGTATAAGGAGTGATGCGACGGGAATCAGTAAGCGTCGGACGCAGTATGGGTAAGACGAAGGATCTAAGCGCATTTGATCGTGGGCAAATTGTCGGGGCCCGACGAATGGGTCACTCCATCTCGGAAGTCGTGCAGGCACTGGGGATTTTCACGAACCACTGTGTTACGGGTGCACCGTGAGTACATCGAATCCGGTAAAACCATCCCTGCAAGGGCCAACTGCCGTGGACATCAGCGTGTGGATGAGCGGGGTCATCGTCGGCTAGCTCGCATTGTAACAGCGGATAGACGGGCCACAGTGCAAGAAATCACTCGGCAATTTAACGCTGGTGCATAAAAACGTGTAAGCAGCCGCACCATCCAGAACCATCTCCTCGCTATGGGGTACAGAAGCCATCGTCCCACGAGGGTACCACTGCTGACCGCACATCACAGGGTGCAAAGATTAGCATGGGCGCGGGAACATCGCCACTGGAACCTAGACATGTGGAAATATGTTGCCTGGATTGATGAGTCGAGATTCACGTTGGTACATGCGGATGGCAGGATACGAGTACGGCGCAAACCACATGAAGCGATGGATCCTTCTTGCCAGCAGGGTACTCTTCAAGCTGGTGGAGGTGGCATTCTCGTCTGGGGGCTGTTTACGTGGACTGAAACGGGACCCCTGGTATGTGTGACATCGTCCCTCACAGGTCAACGTTATCGGGATAACCTGGACGATCATTTGCTCCCGTTTGTGCGTCTTCAACATCCCACTGGGGACCTCATCCTGCAACAAGACAATGCAGCTCCCGAATTGTATCCGAATGGTTGGATGAACACTCCACCGACGTGACCGCGCTTCCTTGGCCAGCTAGGTCACTTGACCTCAGCACATCTGTGATGCCATCGAGAGAGATGACCCCGCCTCCATGAAATCTTCGTGAACTGTGGGAGCTTGTTCAGGGGTCGTGGATCCGTATGCCTTCCCAACGCTTCCGGTGTCTTGTCGAGTCCATGCCGAGACGAATCGCCTCCGTCATCAGGGCGAAAGGTGGTGCTACACGTTACTAGACAGGTATCTCTAATTCAATTGTTCTTCAGTGTAATTCCTTGTTCGCTGCTAATGTTAAATGAGTTTTTCCCCCAGGATTTTCTCCGAAGCTCTGTATAATTCTTATGGTTCTTTTTATTAGATGTTCAGCTGTTGACAGCGATGTTGTTCGGGATTGAAGTTCTGTTGATAATATGGATATTGAAGGTATACGCTATTCTGTCGAAAAAAAAAAAAAAAGCGGAGGGTATACCGCAGTATACCCTCCACTACAGCCCTGCTTACGGCCGACCACGTGACCTCCTGGAACCACACCGAACACGATCTTCGTGGTCTGTTTCTTTCAGCTGATGACGTCAGACATTTTGTCCGGGTGGAAACAAAACTTCCTTTTCAGAATATCGTGGGTTGTACTCTTAAGAACTTGCATTTTGTGACAACCGCCTCAAGTGACTTGTGTGGTTTCCTCTGTATCCTGTCCTGGATATCCTGTACGGTCTCGTCTACAGTGGATACCCTACCGGTGCGGGGGAGCATACAGAGCACTGCCAGTTTCCCGAAACTTTGCTATGAGCTGACGTACCGCATTACGGTGGGGAACATCTGATAGCAAAATTTCCTAGAAAATTGTTTTCGTCCGTGTATTTGTCTTTATGGCGAAAGACATGTTCCACAAAAACCACTCTCTGTTCAACCGTCAACACCATTGTCCTCGTGCCGAGACGAGTGATCAATCGACATGTCTGCCTCTGTCGACCGAGCGCTCGGGAATGACTTTCGCTCCGAATGACCGGGGTGGGGAGACATGAAGGTTACCAGACACAGAGCACTTCCACGTAGCGGGTCACTTCTACTGTAATTCCATCCAAAATTTCTTTATTACTACAATTTGCACATTCAGTACACAGTTATTATTCGGACACCCTGTACTTCCAACATTGCCATACCGCAGGTGAACGATCATTGTCAACGGTGCCGCCCGGGTGGCGCAATGGTCTAAGCGCTGGCTTGTGACCATTCGTCCAAGAAGGGTCCGGGCTCGAATCCCAGTGAGGCATGGATGTTGCGATTGTCTTACGGCACTGGCTCTCTCCATTCCCTGGAGTCAGTGGCCCTAAATTAGGGACGAGCAACTGCTCATAGCGCATTGAGTTGCTCACGGTGGTCGTTAAACCACCATTTAAAAATAAATAAATAAATAAATTCTCAACGCTACAACGACTCAAAACGTATCTACGAAACACAATGAGTGAAAATTGATTAAATGGATTGGGAGTATTAAATATACGTAGTACATAGAGATATCACGATTACAACTGATGCAGTACATGATGAACTAAATGAAACAGCACGTCGAATTAAGTTACGTTTGAAGTAAGTCAAGAAATAAATATTTTACACTGTATTGGGGGCATTGTTTGTTTTTAGCATTTGAATCCTGCGGTATTGAAGATGCATACATTAATATTATTAATAACATCTATGAAAATGTTAGTGCAAGGATTCGGCTATTTGGGAATACAGCACACATAAAAATTGGAAAGGGAGTGAGACAAGGTGACACTATATCTCCCAAACTCTTTAATGCCACATTGGAAAATGTCTTTCAATCACTGAACTGGGAAAACAAAGGGGTAAAGATTAATGAAGATTATTTAACTCACCTTCGTTTTGCTGATGACGTAGTCATTTTTGCAACTACCCCATCAGAGCTGCAAGGTATGATCCAGGAACTTGCTGACAAGAGTAAAGAAGTGGGATTAAAAATGAACTTTCAGAAGACAAAAGTGATTGATGTACAATGCTTTTACAAAAAATGAAGATTTATCGATTGATGGGGAAAAGCTGGAGATAACAGACACGTACGTTTATCTTGGACAGCAGATATCAAGTGAGGGTCACATTGATGAAGAAATTAATCGGCGTACAAAACTTCCCTTAAGAGCTTTCGGAAGAAACAGCATAATTTTCAAGAGCAATATGCCATTATGTCTTAAAAGAAAAGTGTTTGATCAATGCATCCTTAAAGTGCTTGCGTATGGTGCATAGACGTGGACCTTAACTAAAAGAGACATACAAAGGCTGCAGACAACTCAAAGTAGCATGGAGAGGTGCATGCTTGGTGTAACCAGGAGAGATAAGAAGAGGAACTTGTGGATCAGAAAAATGACAAGAGTGGAAGACATCATGATCAGAGTTAAATCCCTGAAATGGCAATGGGTTGGTCATATTGCCAGAAAGACGGACCATCGATGGTCAACCGAAAGTTTAGACTGGTTTCCAAGGGACAGGAAAAGACTCAGACCACGTGGGAGATGAGTGGATGAAATTCGAAAGTATGCGGGAGTGACATGGAGGAGACTGGCCCAAGACAGACCGTGTTGGAAGAAACTTGAGGAGACCTTCGTCCAGCAGTGGATTGACAATGGTTAACAGTGATGATGATGATACCGCACGTTGTTGGGGTGATCAGCTGATAAACCGCCCCTGATTGATCAGCTGATAAACCGTCCCTGTAAAAAAATCGCGTACGACACTATTTCTGGGAAGACAGTGTTTCCCCCTAAACCCTCCCCATACCAGCAGCAACTGGCCCCATTTACGGGGGTGGTCAGGAGCTTGACACCCCTTTAAATCATTTCGGGGAGGGGGTTCTCTGCACCTCTCCGAATTTTTGTTATATGTACTGGATTCATACTAAAATATTTAGTTCCACTTTACATAAAATTAAATTAGATAATCGGAATATAGCTCTAATATTTGGTTTCTATAAAAAAAAAAGAAATCAATATCTTGAAAAAATCGTGTTTTAACCACCGATACCGAATAAACACTTGAGAAATAAGACAGCCAAGCAAGCGAGAAATAGGGGGGGGAGATGTGGTTTGTACCCTACCTTCCTAATTGTTTAAAGCTACCGATTGTTTTTTCTTTTCTTTTTTTCAATCACGTTCCTTGCAGATCAGTAAGTTCAGCTCACCATGCACTCAACAAGCTTCGGTAGGGTCATAAAGCCATAAATGTTAGAACGGGAGTAATGAATGACCGTCCGAGAGCAGAAGACACACAGCGAGACTGCGAATGCTCTTTTCTCGCTATAAGGATAATTTTGAAAGGTTTTGTTTTTTGCTGTTGTTTTTGCAGTTATTGTTTTGTTTGTTTGACATAATTCTGCTGAGGCCATGTTTTCTTTCTAGCTTTATTAAAATATATAAGAAGTCGCCAGAGGTGACTTTAGATCTTTTGGGGCCCTAGGCGCTAAACGATTCTGGGGCCCCCTCCAGAACCTTCTTATCGCAGCCTCAGAAATTTTTATCCGTCATATTAACAAAAACAAAAAAAAAGTAAAGTCAAGAAAAATGTTTTTGCGCTTTTTGAAACACGATTATGTCATAAATTGTTTGGACGCTTTGTCAGTAACAGTGCTAATGTAATCAGTTTGAATGTTCGCGCACATCGAAATTTTTTGTTTTTACAGATATTTCAAAAATTATTTTTGCGGCTAATAGGAAATCAAAGGGCACTAAGTTTGGCACTTTAAATATCCCATATTCTTTATGAATTTACGACTAAAGGCTATCAAAGTTGACCATTTGTAACGTACCAGGAGATGTGACGTACCTGCCAGAAGGACGCGCACGACATAAAGGCACATAGTAATCATAACAAATGTCCGCGTAGCTTAATTGGTAGAGCAACTTATTCCGGAATGAGTGGACCCGGGTTCGAATCCTGGCGCGGATAAAAATGACGGAGAAATTCACTTCGTTATACATTCAAGAAATTAAAGTTCCCTTTTGAAGGAATATTTTTGTGCCTCTTAGATTAGGCTTAACGGTTCTTTCTCAAATACTTAAATTTTCGAATCAGTTCATTAATTTCCTGCTAGAGGTACTGAAGGACAATAAATGTGGTTTTCACAGATTCTTCAACAATTACTTTTGCGAATAAAATTTTATTAAATTTTGGCCATTTTAAATTTCACTACCAGTTCACAAATTTCCCTCTAGTTCTGGAATTGGAAATTTAAAGAAATTTGAGCTTTACGCTACGAGAAACCATTTCGGTTACGACAAAAGTTCTTTTTGAGTTTGATACGTTTGGCAAAACTAGCTACATTAGTACATCTTCAGCTGCTGTAGTTACTTGGCGAATTTTTTTTTTTTTTTTTTTTTTTGATTGATGGTTTAACGACCACCGTGAGCAACTCAATGGGCTATAAGCAGTCGCCCGTCCCTAATTTAGGGCCACTGGTTCCAGGGAAGGGGGAGAACCAGTGCCGTAAGACAAACAGAACATCCATGCCTCACCGGGATTCGAACCCGGACCCCGTTCGGACGAATGATCAGAGGCCATCGCTTAGACCACTGCGTCACCGGGGCGGCCTTGGCGAATTAAAAGCTAAAGTCGCTGAAAATGGAGTTTCGCTCAATTTATCAATACATTTCGTATAAATTTTCATGAAACTGGAATAAGTTTCAATTACAAAACATGAACTTTCCATTGCTTCAGCTTTACAAAATCACTTTGTTTTTACGTTATGAGCAAATTAGTTAAATTAGTAGGCACCGAGCATGGTATCCAGCAAAAATAAAATACTCGAAGACACTGGCAACCGGAGAAGGCCTCCGCGTTACAAAATACGGGTAAATTTAAATTTGTGCACAGTACTTCGCTTAAAAAGGGTGGGTGACTTTTCGTGGAGGAGTTTTTTGTATCGAACGATTCTCTAAATCGAAGAGATTCGGCCGTCCATGGCATAGACAAATGTCGTGGACCAAAAAAGTTGGACATTAACAATTTCATCAGTCAGTGCAAATAAGGAGTGTGAAGAGTTTCTTGAAAACATTTTTCCTTATTACTTTCATCAGGAAATTGAAGTCTGCGTTTTCTTTTATTGTCAAACAGATATACGTAATATTTTCTTTATACCTCCACCGCAGTTATCAGAAACAGAAGCATACGGATTAAATGCAAAAGGTCCAGCTTGAGAATGGAAAAATATGAACCACAGTTTTTCGAGTAAGAATATCATTGAAACTGTAACGTATACTCTAGATTCACTTTCCTTTTGATTTTTACTATCTGTGGTTATTTTATTTTACTATGTAAATTATCTTCTTACTGAACGAGATGTTATTTCTCCCGCTGAATGAAATCTGGCAATGAGTGTAAGTCATGACGTGGTGGTAGCCAGTATAAACAGGCGCGTTCAACGATACCTAAGGAGAGCTGTTGTTGTACGAAGTGAGCTGTTGTTTATGTGTCAGAGAGCTGTTGTTGTACGAAGTGAGCTGTTGTTTATGTGTCAGAGAGCTGTTGTTGTATAGAGAGAGCGGTTGTTTATGTGCGTGAGAGCTTTGTTTCGTGTGTAAAGAGATCTTCGTTTATGTGAGAGCCAGAAGTTTACCAAATAAAAGATTGTCTTAGTAAGAACGTCTTTCGCAGTTCATAGTTTTGTCAGATCTCTGTCTGGCTGTTAGGTTAATTTCATTAATTGATTATTATTAACAACCAGCATAAGACTTTATTCATCTTAATTACTACTACAACATTACTAGCAGTTAAAAGCTTGTTCATTATTATTACTACACTACTAGCAGGAAAGTTTATTCGTGTTATAATTAACAAACAACAAGCATTAGAAGAAGCATTAGCTTAGAAGAAGCCGAATTCATTATAATTCAGTAGCAGAAGCGATATATTCATTATAAAACTTTTATTGGCCGCCTGGGTGGCGCAGTGGTCTAAGCGCTGGCTAATGACCATTCGTCCGAGATGGGTCAGGGTTCGGATCCCGATGAGTCACGGATGTTGTATTTGTCTTACGGCACTGGTTCTCTCCCTTCCCTGGAACCAGTGACCCTAAATTTGGGACGGGTGACTGCTTATAGCCCATTGAGTTGCTCACGGTGGTCGTTAAACCTTCAATCAAAATAAAAAAAAAACAACCTTTTATTTCTTTTTCAAATGTTAAATTGTTGTCAATTTAAGGAATAGAAAAGGTGAGAATACTTGATTATTATCAGTATTAAACTAGGGGAGGAGAAAGCAATAAGAAAATGCTATTGCAATACAATAAACATTTCTTTTAACACTATTCAATAAGAAAAAGATAAACAGTGCAACATTTTCGAATTTCTTTATTTTGCAAGCTAAGCACACACTTTTCGTGAAAAAAAAAAAAAAAAAAAAAAAAAAAAAAAAAAGAACGAAGCACCCCGAGAAAGTCCTTTGATCCTAATGAAACTCTGCATGCAAGTACCTCAGGGCCGAATATGCAAATGATTAATTAAAAAATAACTACCAATGATTAAATAGCGGCCCGCGGCAGCTACCGCATCGAGAAGGGTATATCAAGAGCAAAGGGCGACGCAACAGGTCGTAGAATGCGTCGACGTACCAGACTATTTGTGACAACGAATTACCGGTACACTAACCTCCAGACTGTCAGGATGCCACGACGACGGATTCGTGCACACCACGAGAAGTCGAGCGGGTTTGCGAGAGGATAATAATTGAGCTGAGAGAAGCCGGTTGGTCAAGTCTCCGTATCACCAGGCATTTGGATCGGAGCGACGCGGTAATCGAACGATGTTGGCGCCAATGGGTCAAACAGGGCACCACAATCCAGCGGCACACGGGCAGTGGACGGCCGAGGGCAACGACAGAACGCGAGCATTGAGCGATTGTGAGATCCGCACGAACAGAACCGAATTCGTCGCTCTCAACAATCCGTGGCCATGTTGCGTCGTCCACAGGTACGGAAGTGGGCATTCGGACCGTTTGCCAGACGAGTTGCGGCACAGGGATTACATTCAAGGAGGCCAATCCGCCGCTTCCTACTGATCAGAGAGCATCGCAGTGGTTTCCGGACCCGATCAACGAGTGATAATGTCCAGTGGTGTCATGTTGTCTCCAGTGATGAGTCACGGTTTGCACTTCGCGCCGATGGCCAGTGCATGCGTGCCTGGACACGAGCCGACCAGCGCACGGATCCTGCTTTTACCGTGCAACGGTACAGGGTTCGGACACCCGATCTGACTGTCTAGGAAGCTATTTCCTACGATAGCTGGACACCCTTCGAAGTCCTTCGTTCTACCCTCACGGCTCAACGGTACGTCGACGCATTCTACGACCTGTTGTGTTGACCTTCCTGTAGCACATCACCGAATAATTTTGCAACAAGATAATACCCGGCCACACACGGCACAGCTCTCCCGATCACCCGATTTCTCGCCGGTCAAACATGATGGGACCCCACCAACACCCATCCCGGAATGTCGGCGAATTGGCCCACAATTTGGACACCGTCTGGCATTCCATACCTCAGAATAGTATCCGTAAACTGTATGTGTCTCTGCCACGCTGGGTTTCTGCTTGTAGCTGAGCGACAGGTGGCGCTACAATACAACTTACTGACTTCTTCTACTCATGTAATTGTTTTATCCGGATAAATGGCCCAACCCTTTGATCATTCCTCCGAAAGGGGTCCGGGTTCGAATCCCGGTGAGGCATGGATGTTGTGTTTGTCTTACGGCACTGGCTCTCTCCCTTCCCTGGAACCAGTGACCCTAAATTAGGGACGGGCGACTGCTTATAGCCCATTGAGTTGCTCACGGTGGTCGTTAAACCTCCAATAAAAAAAATAAAAATGGCCCAACTGCTGTGGAATTGCAATCATTTCCTCTCCCATACATGTACATTACACAGGTCAATTTTCATCTTGATTGGATGATTTCTTCTGGGTGCTTCGTTTTCTTTCTTTTTTGTTTTGTTTTTGTTCTTCTTTCTTTCTTTTTAGCGAAGAGAAGATTGTATTAGCTACTTTGGTTTAGGGTGGTGTAGGAAGATTAGGACTAAGGAAGAACTTGATTATACTACTCCAGAGAGAAGAGGTAGTAAAGAGCAAACACCCCGGATCATCAGGACAGTGCACTCTTCATCGCAGCTCAGGTAAGACAGGTAAAAAGTTCCAACACAGATGTTTTTCCTTAACTGGAAGTCATATGAAAGGAATTTATATCACAGCCAGCTAAGTGTTGGCCTCAAACAACGAAAAGTGTGGGAAGCGTCAATCCTTAGAAGGAAGACTAGGTAATTTTAACAGTTTCTTTCAAAACAAGTACATCGATAACAATTCGAAAATTTAAAATGAGAAAGTAAATTATCAATTGACAATAAAGTGGTCACTTTAAGGAATGATTTATTTCGGTCCGTGAAAAGGAAAACAAAACTGACAATCCAGTTATAAGTTTTCGGGGCCCCTCAAGCTCTTGGGGCCCTAGGTGCCCGCCTACTGCGCCTAGTGGGGAAATCCGCCCCTGGCAGTCGCCAATAGTAACACTAATTAATCCACGCAGGGGCGATATACCAAATCGATAACAACTAGTTGTTGTTGTTTGGAGGTTTAACGACCACCGTGAGCAACTCAATGGGCTATAAGCAGTCGCCCGTCTCTAATTTAGGGTCACTGGTTCCAGAGAGCCAGTGCCGTAAGACAAACACAACATCCATGCCTCACCGGGATTCGAACCCGGACCCCTTTCGGACGAATGATCAGAGGCCAACGCCTTAGACCACTGCGCCACCGGGGCGGCTACAACTGGTTCACATGGACTGCAAGATGAATGATGGCGGGGTGGGGGTGGAGAGATTTACAAGCTACACTTGTTGATCAAAGCAAAAATGTCACTGTGATATACACTGCGTTATACGCTAAATGCTAACAAGTAAGGAAATTAATACAGTGTAATGATTATGAAACGCGTTCCATTCGAACACTGAACACGTCAGTTTGTTTGCTACTGCTAGAGCTAGCTCCTCAAAGGAATCGCTATTAGCCTACTGTCTGTTTTGACTAATGATATATACTGCCAATCTCAGCCTTTTTCAACAGGTTTGGTTTTGTGGTAGTAGTCCCCAACAAAATGCTCAAATTTTGCCCAAAAGAAAAAAAAAATTATAGGAGCTCTTGTGCGCACATTACGGAAAATTAAATCAAAAGAATTAAAACGGGGTTCAAGAATTTGGTTGCTATAAAAAAAATGTAATATCTCTATCATGAAAGCATGTTATAATGAATATAATGCTTTCACTAATATTATAATGAATTCAATGCTTCTGCTACTAGTTTCTTCTAGTAGTTGTTGTTTTGTTAGTTATATCATAAATAAACTTTCCTGCTAGTAATGTAGTAATAATAATGAACAAGCTTTTAACTGCTAGTAATGTTGTAGTAGTAATTAAGATGAATAAAGTCTTATGCTGGTTGTTAATAATAATCAACTAATGAAATAAACCTAACAGCCAGACAGAGATCTGACAAAACCATGAACTGAGAAAGACGTACTTACTAAGACACTCTTTTATTTGGTAAACTTCTGGCTCTCACATAAACGAAGATCTCTTCACACACCAAACAAAGCTCTCACGCACATAAACAACCGCTCTTTGACACATAAACAACAGCTCACTTCGTACAACAACAGCTCTCCTTTACAACAACAGCTCTTCTTTACAACAACAGCTCTCTTTTACAACAACAGCTCTCTCTATACATAAACAAACGCTCTCTTTTACAACAACAGCTCTCTCTATACATAAACAAACGCTCTCCTAGGTAAATTATAATGAATATAATGCTTCTGCTACTGAATTATAATGAATATCGCTTTTACTAATAAGCTTCTTCTACTACTAATGGTTGTTGTGTTATTAATTATATCAGGAATAAACTTTCCTGCTAGTTGTGTAGTAATAATAATGAACAAGCTTTTAACTGCTAGTAATGTTGTAGTAGTAATTAAGATGAATAAAGTCTTAATGCTAGTTGTTAATAATAACAACTAATGAAATAATCCTAACAGTCAGACAGAGATCTGACAAAACTATGAACTGAGAAAGACGTACTTACTAAGACACTCTTTTATTTGGTAAACTTCTGGCTCTCACATAAACGAAGATCTCTTTACACACGAAACAAAGCTCTCACGCACATAAACAACCGCTCTTTGACACATAAACAACAGCTCACTTCGTACAACAACAGCTCTCCTTTACAACAACAAAAAGCTCTCCTTTACAACAACAGCTCTCTCTACGTATCGTTGAACGCGCCTATTTATACTGACTACCACCACGTCATGACTTACACTCATTTGCCAGATCTCATTCAGCGGGTGAAATAACATCTCGTTCAGTAAGAATATAATTTACATAGTAAAATAAAATAACTAGAGATAGTAAAAATCAAAAGGAAAGTGAATCGAGAGTATACGTTACAATGTATCGGTTTGTTTGCGCTTACACTGTAGACAAGGTCTATTTAAATATCTAAAATTTCAACACTGGAAACGGTACCTGAATGTTGAATTTCAGCATCCCTCGAGATTTTCATTCCAGCAGCCTGTAGTCAAACGGGTACCTGCGCTGTTACCACATATATGTAAACGCCCACAGGGATTTATACGCACACCCCAAAACCCCTCCAACACTCCACAAATTTCTTCAGACAACCCCAATAAAAAAATCTCAACACCTCTTCACAAAGCACAGTTTAAGGAGATGTCTGAAACGGTATTTTGGGACCCCGGTATTAGTGGCACATCTAGAATTTCACTACGGGTGGATGAATAAAAATATCCAGAAAAAAAACTTTCCCAAAATATGACGAGAAATTTAAGAGAAAAACAAAAACATAACTCACTTTTTCCTTAACTTTTAGTATTCCGTTAGATTTTCATGAAACGATTCATTTCGTTCTCCTTTCCATTGACATCTGTGGAACAAAAATTTTCTTTAAGTTCCGGTACATTGTGCATTTTGCACAGCGGAGAATTTTTGTTCACTTCAACTCCTAGTGAAGCACCTCGTACTTAGAAGCAGAAAAGAAAACCGGATTCTTGTGTTGTTGAGAACCCTTCATCTTACAAAGAATCGTAGCATTCCATTGGTTTAATAACCATGACGTTTTTTGTTGTTTAGCCAATGATGACATCGTGTTGCGCTTGGTTGACTGCAAGTAACAGGTCAGAAAGTTGTGTTTACCAACACGAGGTAGCAGACGGCATTACGGAAACTTCGCCGCAGGGAAACATTTCAGTGATTTTTCAAGGACAATGTCACGCTTATCTTTATTTTCTAGCTCAACGGGAAACTAATCTCAAAAGATCGTAGCGCCATTTTTTTTTTTTTTTTTTTTGCTTTTTCTGTTCAGCTACCGATATATCCAGAATTTCTCGCCATTCACTCCTTTTAACGCGACTCTAAACACAGGTGGAATGTAACAAGCGGTTTCAGGGCAGCCTCTCGGGGGTGCTTAGGCCCCCGAAAATCTATGAATGCCCCCAGTAGGTTTTTGGGTGATCTCCTCTTATCATCATCATCATCATTGTCAAACATTATCAACCCACTGCTGGACGAAGGTCTCCCCAAGTTTCCTCCACAACGGTCTGTCTTGTGCCAGTCTCCTCCATGTCACTCCCGCATACTTTCAAATTTCATCCACCCATCTCCCATGTGGTCTTCTTCTGGGTCTTTTCCTATCCCTTGGAATCCAGTATAAAATTTCCGCTGTCCTTCTCGCACTATGTCCAGCCCATTGCCATTTCAGGGATTTAACTCTGATCATGATGTCTTCCACTCTTGTCATTTTTCTGATCCACGAGTTCCTCTTCTTATCTCTCCTGGTTACACCAAGCATGCACTTTTCCATGCTGCTTTGAGTTGTCTGCAGCCATTGTATGTCTCTTTTAGTTAAGGTCCACGTCTCTGCACCATACGTAAGCACTGGAAGGATGCATTGGTCAAACACTTTTCTTTTAAGTCATAATGGCATATTGCTCTTGAAAATTATGCTGTTTCTTCCAAAAGCTCTCGAGGCAAGATTTGTACGCCGATTAATTTCTTCATCAATGTGACCCTCACTTGATATCTGCTGTCCAAGATAAACGTACGTGTCAGTTATCTCCAGCTTATCTCCATCAATCGATAAATCTTCATTTTTTTGTAAAAGCATTGAACATCACTTTTGTCTTCTGGAATTTCATTTTTAATCCCACTTCTTTACTTTTGTCAGCAATTTCCTGGATCATACTCTGCAGCTCTGATGGGGTAGTTGCAAAAATGACTACGTCATCAACAAAACGAAGGTGGGTTAGATAATCTCCATTAATCTTTATCCCTTTGTTTTCCCAGTTCGGTGATTGAAAGACATTTTCCAATGTGGCATTAAAGAGCTTCGGAGATATGGTGTCACCTTATCTCACTCCCTTTCCAATTTTTATGTGTGTTGTATTTTCAAACAGCCGAATCTTTGCACTTGCATTGTCATAGATGTTATTAATAATATTAATGTATGCATCTTCAATACCGCAGGATTTCAAAGCCATTGTAACTGCCGATGGTTTCACCGAATCACAGACCTTTTCATAATCGATAAAAGCCATGCACAATGGAAGTTCATATTCCCTCGCTCTTTCAATTAGTTCTCTCAGTACGTGGATATGATCTATTGTGCTGTAGCCACTCCTGAATCCAGCTTGTTCTCTCGGTTGAGCCATGTCCAGTGTTACCTTTAAGCGGTGTGAAAGAACTTTAGTGAAGATTTTATAAACCACTGAAAGGAGGCTGATGGGCCTGTAGTTCCTGAGATCCTCAATGTCACCTTTTTTATGTAGCAAGATCATTGTAGCATTGTTCCAATCCTCAGGAATTTTCCCTTCATTAAGGCATCGAGTGAAAATTTGGGCGAGTACTGTTTCGATTTCTCCACTTGCTTCTTGT
The DNA here is from genome assembly GCA_039090855.1 of Macrothele yani. NCBI lineage: Eukaryota > Metazoa > Arthropoda > Arachnida > Araneae > Macrothelidae > Macrothele > Macrothele yani. The sequence continues at coordinate 61,400,902 of CM077032.1, read as the reverse complement.
ATGATGTCTACAGTAATTCCATCTTCTCCTGGAGCTTTTCCCCGCTTCATGTTCTTGATTGCATGTGCAACTTCTGCTGGAAGGACTGGAAGAACTCTGGTACCTTTCATAATGTCTGGAGTACATGTATCATCGCTTTCATATAATTTGGAGTAGAAATCTTTCACTCTTGTCAAAATTTCGCCTCTATTTCTTGTTACAGAACCATCTTCTTTTCTCAGTGCTATAATCTGTTTTTTCCCCTTACTGAGATGTCCCTTTGCTATCTTTAGGCTTTGGTTGTTTTCAATTGCTTTCCTTACTAGTTCACAGTTGAATTTCCTTACGTCTTCAGTGATACTTTTTCGTACTGTCTTGCATAGCTCTATATGTTCCACTTTGGAATTCACATCTTCTTTAGTTGTCCTCATCTCTCTTCTTCTTTGCATCAACAATTTGGATTTTCCTGATAATTTGTTCGCATGCAACTTGTTCTTAGACCCAGCTAATTTCGTTGCTGTTTCCATAAGAGCTTTGGTTACTTTTCTGTTAACTTCAGAAATATCCACTTCTTCCGATGTTAGGCCTTCTAAAGCAGAGAATCTGTTCTTCAGTTCCAACTTGAAGTTATTATGGTGTTTTTTAAGGTTGGTAATGTCAATACATTTTGTTTGTCTTATGAGCTTGCCAGGTTCGAGTTTAGTGTTGAGGTGCATCTTACATCTCACCAATCTATGGTCACTAACTGTGTTGAACTTGCTTAGCACACTGCAGTCTTCTATGACGAATTTTTCGTTACATATAATAAAATCAATTTCACTTGTCGTCCCATTTGGATGTCTCCATGTCCATTTACTGTGCGGCTTTTTCTTGAAAAAGGAGTTCAAGATGAAAAACCCTTCTGCCTCTGCAAACTCAACAAGAGTATTTCCACGTTGGTTTCTGTTACCGTGACCGAATTTACCTACTGAAGTTTCATTCTGTTGCCGTTGCCCTATTTTTGCATTGAAATCTCCCATAATTATTTTCAAGTGCTGCTTACCTTTATTATTTAGATGACAAATTTCCTCATAAAATTCTTCAATTTCTTCTTCAGGATGACTTGTGGTGGGTGCATAAGTTTGAATAATCTGAGCCTGGTATCTTCTCGAGAGTTGGATAACGAGTCGTGCAGCTCTGTCAGAGGAACTTTCAACTTCTACAACTTTATTCTTCAGTTTCTTGTTTATTATAAATCCAACACCACTAGTTCTGCCAGTATCTGTCCCACGATAGTAGAAGAGATGTCCACTTTTCAGTTCAATGAGATCTTCTCCTGTTCTCCTTACCTCACTTATCCCGACGATGTCCCACTTGATCCTTTGTAGTTCCTCTTCCAATGTAACATAACCACGTAAATTTTGAAAATTTAATCGTCTTGGAACGGGAATCGAACTTGCATTAACCGATCTGATTCATTGTTGAATCGGGAGATGCGATTTGAAAATTGTCATTGGAAAGTGACAATAGATTTTTTGTCCTAGGGGGTGTAATGGTAAGCATACTCAAGCGCGAGATGCGGGTTCGATTTCCGTTCCAGACCAATTAAATTTTCTAATTTATGTAGTTACCGTAAGAACAAAAGTATTTGACGTCATTTTGGGATATGATATGTGTTATTCAGTTGTAAACATGACCCATATGCAGATGGATCGGAAACCTTAACACAGATCAGGTACCGAGCTTAATCGCAAAGATCGTACAAATTGACCAACAAAGTAGGTGTGTATCACATTCATTTAATGCAACGATAACAGAAAACAAGTACGAGAAAACGACAAAATAATAACTAATACTTAGTGGGATAACCACGAGACTTAATAACAGCTGCACAACAAGCCGGCATCGAGTCCACTAGCTTCTCGACGGTGACCTGAGGAATTCGCGCCATTTCTGCCGACAGCTGGTCGAACTTCTGGGCACTATTCCGTAAGCTTTTCTTTAAACATCGTCTCTCCAGCCCCTCTAACATGTGCTCGATGGGGTTGAGGTCTGAAGATTGGCTTAGCCAGTCTAAAAGTGTGGCCTGTTACTGTTGGAAGGATGCCTTCGCTACTCTGGAGGTGTGCTTCGGGTAGTTGTCTTGCTGCATGATCCATCCGGGTGGCATGTTGTGGTTTTCCCATGGGAAGACATCGTTGATGAGCATGTTAGTGTAGCTCTGGCCGGTCATTATTCCGTCAATCTTGATAATGGGGCCCATTCCATTGCGAGAGAAGGCGCCGTAAACCATGAACGATTCACCTCCGTGCTTAACAGTCGGCTGAATGAACTGGGGGTTGCATCTCTGGCCACGCGGACGTCGTACGTATCGGATGACATCACTTCCGCACAAGTTGAACTTGCTCTCGTCGGTGAAAAGCACCTTAGTCCAGTCCACCGCGGTCCAGTGTCGATGACGGCGCTCGAACGCGACTCTGGCTCGTCGATTCTTGACTCCGATGAGTGGTTTCTTGTTGCGGGCGTCTTCCATTCAATCCACCAGCAATGAAACGACGGGAGATGGTAATTCGGCTGACGTTCAGGTCGTCGCTGTCGCGGAATTCGGTGGCGATGTCCACAACAGTCAAGGTGGGATCAGCACGATATCGACGGAGGATGCGTCTATTCTGACGCAACGTAGTGGAACGAGGCCTACCACATCGCGGACTGTTCTCCCAGTCTTCTTATAACGTTGCAGGATAGCTGAAATGGACTAATGTCGGATCTTCAGGGCCCTCGCAATGTCGGTGACGCGCATTCCGGATTCCATCATGTTCACGGCCGCCTGGCGAGCTCCAACAGGGATCTCCGCCTTTTTACCCATTTCTGAAAAACCTAAGATTGACTTATTATCACCCTGCACATCACAAAACCCACAAAAATTACAAGAAAAACATTAATACACGCAGCAAACAAATGGGTAGTAATTGGCGACTCTTGAATATGGTCAATTTCGAACGACAAATTCGCTCTGAGCGGAATACAAACTACGCGGCATTGTAACCCACGAATCAACACATATCATATCCCAAAATGACCCGATTTGGTCCAGCAGAAAAAAACATTATGGTCGAAAAAGTGTTTCGCCAAATACTTTTGTTCGCTGCTACTGTATGTAGAAATTTTCTATTTTCCTTCGGGGGGGGGGGGGGCGAAAACAGGAAGTTTTTGAAATCCACCATCTGGAACAAAGTTAATGGAAAATTGAAAAATAATTAGAGCATTTTTTCTAATGTAAGTCGCATTTACACCAATATCAAAAACAATGAATTTTCCGGGGGAAAGGCCCCCCTCTAAATGTACCCCTGTGCTCGATATATAGTAAATACTTCTATATATACACTGAAGAGCAATTGAATTAGAGATACCTGTCCAGTAACGTGTAGCACCACCTTTCGCCCTGATGACGGCGGCGATTCGTCTCGGCATGGACTCAACAAGACACCGGAAGCGTTGGGAAGCCATACGATTCCACGACCCCTGAAAAAGCTCCCATTGTTCACGAAGATTTGATGGAGGGAGTCAGAGCCTCGAACATCTCTCTCTATGGCATCCCAGATGTGCTCGACGGGATTGAGGTCAGGTGACCTAGCTGGCCAAGGAAGCGAGGTCACGTCGGTGGAGTGTTCATCCAAGCATTCGGATACAATTCAGGAGCTGCATTGTCTTGTTGCAAGATGAGGTCCCTAGTGGGATGTTGAAGACGCACAAACGGGAGCAAATGATGGTCCAGGGTATTCCGGTAACGTTGACCTGTGAGGGACGATGTCACACGTACCAGGGGTCCCATTTCAGTCCACGTAAACAGTCCCCAGATGAGACTGCTACCCCCACCAGCTTGAAGAGTACCCTGCTGGCAAGAAGGATTCATCGCTTCATGTGGTTTGCGCCGTACTCGTATCCTGCCATCCGCATGTACCAACGAGAATCTCGACTCATCAATCCGGGCTGTGATGTGCGGTCAGCAGCGGTACCCTCGTGGGACGATGGCTTCTGTACCCCATAGCGAGGAGATGGTTCTGGATGGTGTGGCTGCTTACACATTTTTGTGCACCAGCGGTAAATTGCCGAGTGATTTCTTGCACTGTGACCCGTCTATCCGCCGTTAAAATGCGAGCTAGCCGACGATGACCCCGCTCATCCACACGCTGTTGTCCACGGCAGTTGGCCCTTGCAGGGATGGTTTTACCAGATTCGATGTACTCACGGTGCACCCGTGTCACAGTGGCTCGTGAAAATCCCAGTGCTTGCACGACTTCCGAGATGGAGTGACCCATTCGTCGACCCCGACAAATTGCCCACGATGAAATGCGCTTAGATCCTTCGTCTTCCCCATACTGCGTCCGACTCTTACTGATTCCCGTCGCATCACTCCTTAAATTGTCGGATCGCTGCATATGTCATGTCGCTTCCAGCGCCACATTTGCATAACGCTATAAATATAGTAGTTAAAATTACATATACACTGACGGGAAAAAAATCTCAACACCACGAAAAAATAGTTGTAGAGGAATGAAATCGCGGCAATACCTTTGTATAGGTAACATATTTAATCGATTAAGGTTTCAAGATCACAGCTTATTGTAAGCGCGAGAAGAGCCATTTTAAATGTGAAATGCTGGTACATTAATAACCGGTGTAACCGCCAGAATGTTGAATGCAAGCACGCAGACGTTCGTGCATTGTGTCGTACAGGTGCTGGATCTCAGTTTGTGGGATGGAGTTCCATGCCTGTTGCACTTGGTCGGTCAATACAGGGACGGTAAATGTTGGTTGGGGGTGACGCTGGAGTTGTCGTCCAATGATGTCCCATACGTGCTCGATTGGTGAAAGATCTGGTGATCTAGCAGGCCACCGCAACATGTCGACACTCTGTAGAACATGTTGGGTTACAACAGCGGTATGCAGGCGAGCGTTATGCTGTTGGAAAACACCCCCTGGAATGCTGTTCATGAATGGCAGCACAACAAGTTGAATCACCAGACCGACGTACAACTGTGCCGTCAGGGTGCGTGGGATAAGCACGAGAGTGCTCCTGCTGTCATAGGAAATTGCTCCCCAGACCATAACTCCAGGTGTAGGTCCAGTGTGTCTCGGCCGCAGACAGGTTGGTTGCAGGCGCTCACCTGGCCTCCTTCTAACCAACACATGGCCATCACTGGCACCCAGGAAGAACCGGCTTTCATCAGAAAACACAACAGATCTCCACTCCGTCCTCCAATGAGCTCTAGCTTGACACCACTGACGTCGCAAACGGCAGTGCTTTGGAGTAAGTGGAATGCACGCTACAGGGCGTCTGGCTCGGAGCTGTCCTGCAAGTAACCGATTTGTAACAGTTCTTTGTGTCACTGTGGTGGCAACTGCAGCTCGAATTGCTGCCGCAGACGCGGTACGATGCGCCACGGCCATACGCCGTACACTGCGGTCTTCTCTCTCAGTAGTGCCACGTGGCCGGCCGGAACCCGGTCTTCTTGAGGCAGTACCTTCCCTTGACCACCGCTGCCAACAATCATGCACAGTGGCTACATTCCTGCCAAGTCGTTCTGCAATATTTGCGGAACGAAAATCCACCTTCTCGTAGCCCTATTATACGACGTCGTTCAAACTCCGTGAGCTGTTGATAATGGCTTCTTCGTCTTCTTAAAGGCATTCTTGACTAACATCAACACCCTACGTCGAATCTCAACGATAACTAACGCTCACGAACGTTACAGCGCGTATTTACAGCAAACCTGCTTTGCATGTTCAGAGGGGCGCTACTAGCGCGACACGTATGCGCCGACGCGAAATTTGCGTAGACGTCATCTTACAGATGTACTCTCACCGCCCACCAACTGTCGTTTATCTAACACAACCCCTTCTTGGTGTTGGGGTTTTTTTTTTCCGTCAGTGTATATGTATAGCAAATGGAAAACTTGCCCCCTCTAATATTCCATTTGCCTTCCCTCCCACCCGGGAAAAAAGTCCGGAAAGAAACACTGTACATAACGCTGTTAATCAGTGGCGTAACTACCACCCCCGCAGACCCCACAGCTGCGTGGGGGCGCAGGTAACGATTGGGTGTGTGTACTGCATCTGCCTGTAATGGTTTTATGAAAAAATCCGAACGCATACGAAAACAAACAAACAAGTAATTAATCAAAAAATTCATATTTCCCTTTAATACATACACAACTTTGCCTAAAAAAATACCAAGTTTTACTTTTAATGCACTGGATGCCCTACGGATTGAAGCTGTTCAGCCCTTGGGCTCCGGGTTGTAATACGACAGCTCTCCGATGGCACTCTCTGGAAAAGTACGACATTACTAGGGGATGGCCCGTGGAGGATGTGAGAAAACAATCAGTTACCTAAGATTACGTGCACGACAGGCACCAACATTTATTAACAGCAACCACAGATCTGTGTCAAAGAGGGTGATTTCTTCAAGGGATGTACATTGTTATAGTAACAAATGCACATTGCTTTGCTCTTAGTTCTTGTTTATAGTAAGTATGTCAATTAGAGGTCTGCATGGGCCGTGTCGGGCCTTTGCTCATTTTTAAGTTGGGAAAACGGGACGGGCCGAGCCTTCAATATTTAATGTAAGGACTAGCTGATGACCATTAACCTGTACCGTCCACTTGCGGAATCCACAGGGTTAAACAAACTCTCTCGATATTAAAAGTGACGGCGTTGCGAGTAATCCTGCCAGGATCCAACAGTCCTCTCATTTGATATAAAAAAATCCGTATTTTCTTCCTCCTTGAATGTAAAATGGCAAAGCTTTGCATGGATCAACAATGCGCTGCAGGATCCAACAGTCCTCCACCCTGACAGAATCGGCCCGTAGACCAGCAGCTTGTTGCTGCCCCCGTGGGCCAGCACTTCTCACCTCTCCGTCATGACCCGTGTGTGCGTGCCAATTGGGCAGGGGCTAGAAAATATATCTACCCCTGTCTGGGAGAATCGATCGCTAGCGAGAACTGTTTGGGGCGACTGCCCTTTATTCAAACAAATACATACATGCACATGTATACACTGAGGAACTCATCTTTACGAGGGAAATAAATCATTTGTTCAATGAGCCCTCTCACACTGAAATAACATTGAAACCATTTGCAATGAAACTGTTTACACTCATACTTACACTGCCGCAGGACTAGGGCCAGTTCTGCAGTGATGACTCTGGGCTCGAGTCATCAGTTCCTCTTCTCCGTCTTCATCCCTCTTCTATCTTGTTTCTTATATCTTCTGCGGTCACCCCTCAATTAGGTAGACCGTGCTTGACCAACTCGATGATTCCCTGCCTCGCTCTTGGGTACGCGAGCACGATAGAGAGGTACCTCGTCTTTGCCAACCAATTCTGGCACCAAAGTTGTTCTCTTACCTGACAGAGAAGCACATTCCAGATTCATGTGTGCGACATCTGAAGTCTGGGCACCACAGCTGCACACTCGCTCCCTAACCGCGAATCTGCGGAAGTGCTCCGGCGAAACACAATGGCCGGTTAGTACCAGGTGAAGGAAACCATTACTCTCAATGCGCCTAATCGAGATTCGTAGGAAAATACGGCGTGTTCTTCTGCCCGTATCCCCTTCATCCCATCTCTGTTGCCACTCCACTAGTGTGGCTTTCTTCAGTTGTATCCGCACGCTTTGCAGCGGCGTTCGTATCTGAAAATCTATGCCCTATTTTCCAGCAGCTTCCTTCACTAGCTGGTATGCCCGTTTATTTCAAACTGTACCGACATGGCTTCGGGTCCAGTGGAAGGCAACCACCATACTTCCCTGTGACTTGAGTAGCGCTTTTATCTCTCTGACAAGGAGAGTGTTACTCCCGAACTGACCAAGCGCTTTTAGGGCAGCTTGGCTATCAGAGAATATGCTACAAGCCCCTTCGCAGTTGGTAGATAGGTTTCTTGCCCTGTCCTGTGGGGAGAGCTTTGTCTCAGATCAGACAAAGCTCGTTGGTTGGGTGGCAAGTCCAGTCCATTCTCAGTAGTTCCACCTCGGATAACCGGTACTGGTGTCCAAGGAGAGATACATCGTCCCCGTAGCGGAGGGTCTGCATTACTGCTTCCATCGCTACTATCAGGTCCGCCGGTTCACACCCAGCCAGCACTTGTAGCGCTGCTGTGGAGGTCGTGCGGAAACACCTCGTGATGCCTAGTAGCGCTCTGCGCTGAATTTGATTTATACCATTTCGCATTCTCACGGTGTCCAACCACCAGGCGGAACACGCATAAGTTAGCATGCGCTCTACCCCACGTTTATATAGTACCTTTTTAGCTGTCCAAGTCGGCCGCATTCCATTGATCTTATTAAGGATGCTGGTACCTCTATATTTTAAGAAACGAAGGTGGGGGAACCCCGACAGCCTGGTATCTAGGATGACTCCTAGGTACCGCATCTCCCTCACCGCTTTAATAGTATGCCCACTGAAGCGGCACTTCGGGGGGAGCGACCAGTTTCCCCTTCTTGGCTATCAACATTAGTGTCGTCTTTTCGGGAGCGAAGCAGAGCTTACACTCCTCGCTCCCATTGTCGAGCTGTGAAAGAGCGGAGTGTACCTTCCGCTCAATCACGTGCCTAACAGATGCGGAAACTACCAATATGAGGTCATCTGCGTAAGCCTGCAGCTGCACCCCGTCTTCCAGCGGAAGCGCAAGTGCCGTATCTGCAACCACATTCCACCACAAGGGGCCCGAGCAAGAGCCCTGCGGGCACCCTTTTGTGTACTCCCTGCTGTAGGTCTTATCACCTACTCAAACTCTACCCTTCTATGCGAGAGGAAATCGCTTATTAACAGGAACAGATTCCTGGAGATTCCAAGTCTTTTCAGATGGTCTAACACCAGTGGCCACCAGACGTTGTTGAAGGCGCCACGCACATCCAACGAGACGAGGCAGGTGTGCTTTCTCTGTGCTCGATTTAGCTTTACCTGCATAGTAAGACTGACCAGCGCTTGGCCGGTACACCTCTCCGGCGTGAAACCAAATTGGCGGCTGGAGAGCTTACCTAGGCCGACTGGGTCTGGTACGATTCGTCCAACGACGATTGGTCCAATGCCGATTCGTCCAAAGAGACGATTCTTCCAATGGACAATTGGTCCAAAGGTACGATTCGTCCAATGGTACGATTAGTTCAATGGTACGATTAGTCCAATGCCGATTCGTCCAATGGACGATTGATCCAATTCCGTCCTATCTGTCCAAAGTGCTACTCGTGTTATAAAAATCTCAGCTGTTCTGATTCTATCTCCGATGTTATACGAAAGTGCCGGTAGTACAAAGAATGTAAAATAATGTTACATTTCATGCGTAATATTGTGGTTACATTTTTTTCTGTCCTTGCTGCCGCATGAAGTTACTCATGTACGAGCCGTTCAATTAACTTCGATGTTTTTCTTTTGCATGAAATAATATAAAATACTAGTTTTCCGTTTCTGTTTGTAGAATGCAGTGGGGTTCAGGCAACTGCCCAATGGTAACAACTGGTCGGGGTTTGGACAGAAGCCTTTTCAACAGTTTTTATTCCAGCGATGTCATATTCATAACGTTTACATATTAAATCAAATTAATAATATTGCGCTTTTACTTAAGGACGAAATATTAATTCGTAAGGCCTAGGCCTAGGTTTTTTTAACAGTTTATATTCTACCGATGTCAGATTAATAATGTTTACATATCAAATCAAGTTAATAAAATTGTGATTTTACTTAAACATGAAATATTAATTCATAGGCCCTAGGCCTAGACCTTTTTAAAAAATTTTATTCTACCGATGTCATATTCATAACGTTTACCTATCAAAGCAAGTTAATATTGCGCTTTTACTTAAGCACGAAATATTAATTCACAGGCCCTAGACCTATGCCTTTCTGACAGTTTTTATCCTACCGATGTCAGATTCATAACGTTTACCTATCAAGAAAACTTATACTAGTATTTTTAACTTTACTTAAACGTCAGAATATGACATCAGTAGAATAAAAAGTGTTAAAAGGCCTAGGCCTAGGTGCGTGTAAAGGGCTAAGAAATGATACGATGAGTGCCTTTCATTAGATTTTATATCATATTTACAAATACCAAATAACTAGGTTGTAACATAAAGTCTTCTAAAAAAGCCCGCGGCCTAGGTGCCTGGTAGAGAGCTGAAAAATGATCCGTTGAATGCCTTTTATAAGGTTTTATCAAATGTTTACAAATACCAAATATCTAGGTTGTAACTTAAAATCTTCTAAAAAGGCCCGCGGCCTAGGCGCCTTGTATAAAGGCCTGATAAATTATACGATGAGTGCCTTTTATTAGGTTTTATAAAATGTTTACAAATACCAAATATCTAGGTTGTAACTTTAAATCTTCTGAAAAGGCCTGCGGCCTAGGTGCCCTGTAAAGACATGAGAAATGATACGACGAGTGCCTTTTATAACGTTTTATAAAAGGTTTACAAATACCAAATATCTAGGTTTTAACTTAAAATATTCTAAAAAGGCACGCGCTTAGGTGCTTTGCAAACAGCTGAGAAATGCTCCATTGAGTTCCTTTTACCAGGTTTATGTAAAATGCTTACAATTACCAAATATACGGAAATGATCTTTCAAAAGGATATAATGAGCAGAATAATTTAAATCCTTATTCCTTTCTGGAAAATAAAACAGTTTACCGTTGGTAAGATGATACCATTGGACGAATCGGCATTGGACCAATCGTACCATTGGACGAATCGGCATTGGACCAATCGTACCATTGGACCAATCGGCATTGGACCAATCGTACCATTGGACGAATCGGCATTGGACCAATCGGACATTGGACTAATCGGCATTGGACCAATCGTCGTTGGACGAATCGTCCGGGACCGAGGCCGACTAGGTAATGGGTTGCTCGGATCACAACGACCTTTTCCAGCACCTTACTCCATGCTGATAACAGGCAAATCGGCCTATAGGTTGCGGGATCTGCTCGTCTCTTATTTTGCTTGCTGAAGAGGACGAGCAGCGCAGTCTTCCACATTGATGGGAAACATCCTCGTTCTATGCATTTATTCAACAGGGCAACGAAGTACCCTGGGTTGGCTAGAAATTCGTCTCTGATGACCGAGAGGTCCAACCCATCTATGCCTGGTGCCTTGCCTTTGTTCAGGCTGTTGATTGCAGCACCTACCTCCGTCTCCGTGAACGGCGGGTCGTCGACCGTGTCTGGAGGATCTCTGCAGCATTCTCTGATCGATCTTTGATCGGGGAAGTCCCCCGACTTCTCATCGGCCGGGAAGTGATGGTTTAAGACAATTTTTTTTAGTCTTGCAGAGTGGCGGTGTTTGTGCCACTCTTTGTTCTGACGGAGGCCAGTAACAGTGGGCCGGTGAGGGAGCTCTTTGCCATTTTGTACGGTATCCCAAAGGGATTACCGACATTGGTGTTCTCGTATAACTGTCCACAGTATTCTTTTCTTCGATGCTATCATTGCTTTGCGGTATGTAGCGTTGGAGAGGATGTATTCCCTTTTCAGGCGTTCCCTCCTGACCGGTTCAAATCTCTCTCGTTGCATTCTTCGTCTGCTGCTTCTGGCCTTCCCCTCGCAGAAGGCTCAGATTTACCGACCACCAGGGAAGCAGGGGTCTTGCCCTACCCCCCGCTTTTCTGGAACCTTCACAAGCCGCTACTATCTCGTTGTTTAGATGACCTAAATATTCGTTTAGGTCATATACCTCATCAAGATCTGCTGCACTTCTGTCTCTAAGCAAATCTGATAGTCTGCCCTGGAGGTCCGACTATCTGAGGTTCCGGGCGTTGAACCTCGACTTGGGCTTTTTCCCAGTTCTCTCAATCCTTATCGTGAAGGATATAGCAAGGTGGTAGCTGCAACTCACGTCGTCCAGAAATTGCCAGTTCTGGAGCAGTGATGTATTCAGGCATCTTCTCGGGGGTGCTTAGCCCCCCTGAAAATCAATGAATGCCCCCCGTAGCTTTTTTGGGCGATCTCCCCTTACATTTAGTCGAATTGTGTTCGTTTATAACTGAATATTTAGAGAAATTCATTTAAAAAATTAAGAAAATGAGAGAAAATATAATAATAATAAAAAAAAAAAAATCCACATGGACTTCAATCCGAAATTTCTATCATCCTTCAGCACAATCCTTGCTGAAGGGGTCATTTTTCAACCACTGGCAATTCAGACTACCGCAATAAAAACCTAATTCCCCTCCAGCAGAGATGTTTGCACTGCAATACGTCATCATGTTTTTTTTTTTTTTTTTTTTTTTTTTTTTTTTTATTGGAGGTTTAACGACCACCGTGAGCAACTCAATGGGCTATAAGCAGTCGCCCGTCCCTAATTTAGGGTCACTGGTTCCAGGGAAGGGAGAGAGCCAGTGCCGTAAGACAAACACAACATCCATGCCCGACCGGGATTCGAACCCGGACCCCTTACGGACGAATGATCAGAAGCCTGCGCCACCGGGACGGCCATCATGTTTTGGAAACTGGCATTCAGTTTTATTTCTGTGTTCTGAATGCTGACTTTCCATGTATACGTTTAAGCCTCAGGGCAGCTAACATGAAGTTAGTGTTTCCAATACAACAAAATATTTGCTACCAAAATTTTAACAATAGCAAATTATTGGAAATTGTTTCCATAATAAGGTCTTTTTTTTTCTGGGCGGTGGTGGTTTACACTCTGTGACAATAAAAACCAAAAAAGCGAGGCACCTCAAGCTGCCATCGAAACGGTTAGTTAGTTTTTGGGTTTTTACTACTATTTGCTAATCTAAATTATCTAAAGGGGCTGAAAGCAAATGGCACGGGAATGATTTACACCATACGTTTTCAGGTAACGCTGTAATGATTCCTTAACAATCAGAAACACGCTTGTAGTAAGGGAGGACATTTTTACCAATCCTAATGTCTTGGGTGGGATTTTCTCCAGCACAGCCTTACCTTTACTAGCGTCCTCAATATTTTACACCACCTCTAGTGAAATCCGTAGTCCATTACTGAATGAAAGGTATAACATTTTTTACATTTTTAATCACTTGTATGTGTAAATTTATTGGAATCTGCATGCGATATAAGAGCATAAGACATTTTTGTACTCATTCAAATTTTCATATATATATTAATATATTGTATTGAAATAGCGAGTGAATATGAACTTCCATTGTGCATGGCTTTTATCGATTATGAAAAAGCCTTTGATTCGGTGAAACCATCAGCAGTTACAATGGCTCTGAAATCCTGCGGTATTGAAGATGCATACATTAATATTATTAATAACATCTATGAAAATGCAAGTGCAAAGATTTTGCTGTTTGAAAATACAACACACATAAAAATTGGAAAAGGAGTGAGACAAGATGACACCATATCTCCGAAGCTCTTTAATGCCACATTGGAAAATGTCTTTCAATCACAGAAGTGGGAATACAAAGGGATAAAGATTAATGGAGATTATCTAACCCACCTTCGTTTTGCTGATGACATAGTCATTTTTGCAACTACCCCATCAGAGCTGCAGAGTATGATCCAGGAACTTGCTGACAAGAGTAAAGAAGTGGGATTAAAAATGAACTTTCAGAAGACAAAAGTGATGTTCAATGCTTTTACAAGAAATGAAGATTTATCGATTGATGGAGAAAAGCTGGAGTTAACAGATACATACATTTATCTTGGACAGCAGATATCAAGTGAGAGTCACATTGATGAAGAAATTAATCGGCGTACAAAACTTGCCTGGAGAGCTTTGAGAAGAAACAGCATAATTTTCAAGAGCAATATGCCATTATGTCGTAAAAGAAAAGTGTTTGACCAATGCATCCTTCCAGTGCTTACGTATGGTGCACAGACGTGGACCTTAACTAAAAGAGGCATACAAAGGCTGCAGACAACTCAAAGCAGCATGGAGAGGTGCATGCTTGGTGTAACCAGGAGAGATAAGAAGAGGAACTCGTAGATCAGAAAAATGACAAGAGTGGAAGACATCATGATCAGAGTTAAATCTCTGAAATGGCAATGAGCTGGACATACTGCCAGAAGGACAGAACATCGATGGACAGCCGAAATTTTAGATTGGACTCCAAGGAACAGGAAAACACCCAGAAGACCACATGGAAGATGTGTGGATGAAATTCGAAAGTATGCAGGAGTGACATGGAGCAGACTGGCACAAGACAGACCGTTGTGGAGGAAACTTGGGGAGACCTTCGTTCAGCAGTGGATTGATAATGGTTGACAATGATGATGATGGTGATGATATAAATAAAAAAATTGTGATTGTATGTATATAATCAGTCAACAAGTTTTAGACCCCTCGAAATTTGTAATTGCCCCCCCCGGAAAAAAACTTTCTGAATGCATCAATGTTCTAGAGGAAGGTGAGGACCGATGTCCTCGTGAGGGTGGGGTCGATCCACGACGTCCGAGGAGCACCTTGGTACGTGTGGACAATGTCGAGATCGTTCCGGATTGTCAGATCCGACGAAATGACGAAGTCCAGAAGTTCATTACCTCGCCTATCTTCAACCTGGTCTCCCCAGAGGGGGCTTTTAGCGTTAAAATCGCCTTCAATGATAGTCTCGTGCTGCGGGTGGGAATCCAGCAACCGAGATACGGTGTTTAGCACGTCTGAGAGAACATCGGAAGGTGAACAGTATGCGTTAATTGGCAAGATTTTTTCATTGCTCCTCTCTATGGCCAATGCCACCACATTGGATGTGTATTCAAGCTCCAGAACTCCCAGATCTGGGTCAAGGACGACTGTGGCTACCATTAGTTTTTCGCACCGAGAGTAATGCCTTCGTGAGGAGTTGGGAAATCCCGCCACTCTACCATGGGAGTGGTACGGTTCCTGCAAGAGCAGGACTTTCGCAGCGACATCACTGGCTGTCCTGAGGATCTGCCCTGTTGCAGTTTTCGCGTGGTGAGAATTGAGTTGGACTACTCCTATTCCAGTGCTTGTCCTTTGCCGGTCAGCCATAATTAGTCCGGCTTCTCTGCTGCTCCAACTCTCTAATAAGAGAGGGACAAGTCTTGCTGAAGCTACACTGCCGGACAATTGCCAAGGACGGATGACAATAGCAACGATAGCAACCATAAAATGGAAGGCAGGAAAATGTGGAAATTAGCATAAGTGCCGGATACAGTAAGACGTGTTGTGCGTATGCAAATTTTGGATTGCCGAACTTGTTCGTGACGTCATAGCGCTGATAAGAGATATAAAGCATTTGACGCGTATTGACCGTTGTTGTTCAAACGCAAAGTTGAAAGGGAAAGAATCAATTGACGAACTTGCAATTTTCAGTATGTCTTCCCGACATCATCTACATGATTTCACGCGTGGCCGTCTTATTGGCAAGATTGAAGAAGGGCGAAAAATAACAGATGTTGCCAGGGAGTTCGACGTCAGCCACAGTGTTGTTTCAAGGCTTTGGAAATCATTTCAAACAAATGGAGAGTGTAGCAAACGTCACGGGGGAGGTCGTGTTCGCAGTACGACACCTGCAGAAGAGCGGTGCATAGTGCTATCCACAAAAAGACACCGGCGCAGCACAGCTAGTGAGGTAGCAAATCAGTTTATGGCTGCTACTGGCAAGTGGATCTCCCGAAAAACTGTCGCCTGACGTTTGCATGAAGGAGGACTATACGCCCACCGTCCTGTTGTGTGCATCCCATTGTCCAGACGTCACCGTACCGCCCGTTTGCAATGGTGCCATCAAGATCTCAATTGGACTGATAACGACTGGTCTGCTGTCCTCTTCTCAGATGAGAGTAGATACAGTCTATCGTCTGATTGTCGACGACAACTGATCTGGCGTGATAGTTGTACTGCATATTGTCCAGCAAACATAGAGTAAAGGGACCGATATCCGACATGTAGTGTCATGGTATGGGCTGGCATCATGATCAATGGCCGTACGTCCCTCTATGTGCTTCCAACTGGGACTATGACTGGCCAACGATACATTAATGATGTTCTGCTTCCTCATGTTTGCATGTTCCGTGGTGCTGTCGGTGATAGATTCATTTTCATGGACGACAACGCAACATGTCATCGAACAGTCGCTGTCCAGGAGTGTCTTGAGAGCGAGGATATTCAACGCCTCGTATGGCCAGCAAGTTCTCCAGATCTGAATCCCATTGAAAATGTGTGGGATGCTTTGGGGAGGAGTCTTGCTGGTCGCCAATGCCCTCCAATAAACAAGGACACCCTCATCCGTGCACTGACAGAGGAATGGGATAAATTACCCCAACAGCTGCTTGATAATGTTGTGCAAAGCATGACACGACGTGTGGAATCTTGCATCGCCCTCCATGGTGGCCATATCCCGTATTGACATCTTACGGCGGAACGCCTGCGGAAGGTAATTGCATTTTTTTCACGTTTACGTATTCTGCACAAAATGGCCTGTTTGTCCCTTGAACACGTTCCAAAGCCTTTTGGATTTCAGAGCACAATAAATTGTCTTTCTTGTAATGTCCTGGCATTCTGACATTATTTCATTTCACTTGGCATCCAACCACACTTACTTTTTTATGCGCTATATAGCCGTTTATGATCCGTCCTTAGCAATTGTCCAGCAGTGTAGAATGGGCTTTATCTAGCTTCAGCTTAAACCACGTGTTAGCGGAAGCACAATTGTTGCACTTTGGAGCAGCAATGCATTCTTTGTGCCGGTGACCTGACTAACCGCACTTCCCACACTTGTCCTCTGCTTCCTTGCAATCACTCTTGAAGTGGCCGAAGCCATTGCACCGGAAGCATCGGATTTCCCTAACGAACTCCTTCAAGTGCAGGACTGACCAACCCAAGTTCAGTTTTCCTCCCTTAAGAAGAATTTTGTAGGCCAGGGGTTCGGCCTCCACCACCCAGTGGGCCTTACCCCCTTTGGCCCTGATGGCGAATTTCGTCGAGATGTCCCCTTCGGGGTCGGGGTTTTGTTCTTTCACCCCGGCCTCAAAATCCTCACGCGAAACTTCCCCGTCGACGCCGTAAAGAATTAGACGCGGGAGACGCTTTTGAGGGGATTTAGAGTGGGCGCTATCCCTGGTCAGGGGATTGCTTCGCAGCTCTTCTTCCAACTTGGCGATGTCCTCGTGCTTCGAGCACTCGACCGCCACCCCTCGTTTGCGCACCTTTTTGGCACCTTTGACCCCAATCTGCAGTTCAGACGGATTGACTTCTGATTGGATGGCCTTCTTAGTGTTGTCCGAGGACTGCAAGTCATCGGTGGGATAAACCAAGAGGACGGGCCACTTGTCTACTACCACCTTCTTTTTTCTTGGGGCGAGCTCCGGCCCTGGCACCACCTTAGCCCCTTCCTCTCCGCTGCTGCGTAGGAAGTGTCCTCTGGGGCAGAGCTTTTTCGCTCCTCCCTTACTGCTTCATCTGATTGCAGTCTCTCTTAGAGTCTGGCTACCTTGATGCTCTGTTTGGCACAGGCATCAGCGATTTGTGCCAGCAAGGCCCTAATGTTGCTGGCAGCAGTTTGGTGCATCTGTGTACAGGTATCCTGCAGGATGGCCTCAACCTCCATCACCAACACCCTGATCTCGTCAACGAACTCATTAAGAGTCTCAATTTGACTGGGCATGGGGTCCCGGTTGACCTTCTTAGGAATCTTCTAAGGGCCGGTGGGTGACCCCCTTCCACCCGAGATGGACTTGGGGAAGGAGCTCCACTTTCATTGGTTGCCTGATGGTCTGGCAACCTTGTCACCTGGACTGACACCTTTTTAATGATCCTGTCGTCCTTCTTGGGCTTTTTCTACTCCTTTGCAGGAGGCATCTCTGTGTGAGAGAGAGCAGAGGCAAACTTTTCTAAGTGTTGAGTGGGCACCCTGGGGTTCTTCCACTCTAGCCAAAACTCAGAAATCCGGGCGCGCGGGCTTAGGCCTAGTGTTGGATCAAAGAGTCCTAACACTAGTCGAACCGGAACGACGTCGACGTAACCGCAATCTGACACAAACGGCTTGTGTAGGCTGACACGGGACTTCGCCCTAAGAAGGGCGTTTTACTAAGTCCGTGACACTGCTCTGATTAAGAGGCAACGTACAGGAGAAAAATTCTCAAAAGAAAAATCGCGAGAGTGGGATGAATCCCTCTCTCGCGCTTTAGATCGTTAGTTCTGCTAAAGCAGCGCAGTATAGCACAACCAAATCACACACAAGCTCGCTCCATGGTACGGTGTCAGACCGACCGGTCATATGTAATATTAATGATTACTTTGTCCCGTTCCGCCAATATGCTTGGCTCCACGGGGTCTAATGGAACCCCTTGGATTTTGTTTGAAATGTTGCGACAGTTATCCTGCCTCGAGACGCTGGTTCGGACTCTGGCCACCCCCGGGGTCCAGAGACAAGCCCGCGATGTCCTGCTGGCAGCCGACCTAGCGCACTTTGGCTGGGTTCCCGCTCTGCCTGGCGGGATAGGCCGTTAAATTTTTAGGGTTGACTGGGAGATTGTCTACCCCTCGAACAGCTTTGATTTTTTAGGGGTATAATTTCCCTTTATTGACTAGAATTTACACACATCTATACACTGTCCTCATGCTTAGGACTCACAACATTGAGAGATTGAAACTAGTCTATTTACAAGGTATTTACATTGGTAGTTCACTTGCCACTTGACCTCAGACTTTTGCCCTCATTCCGAGACCGAGTCGCTTTTGGTGTGCACGCTCACCTCTTGCGTCTCGGTTCCCGTTTGACTGGGGAAAATCGTGTGCTGCTGGAGGGTTAGTCTCTCTACTAGAGCTATTACCCCCCCCCCCCCGTTCTGTTAACAGAGGATTGGACGAGCAGATCCAATCTTCGCGTTCTTTGCACACCTGGGATCAGTGTGTTTCTCCATTCGGCGAAGCCACTGCATTTTTTTTTTGATTGAAGGTTTAACGACCACCGTGAGCAACTCAATGGGCTATAAGCAGTCGCCCGTCCCTAATTTAGGGTCACTGGTTCCAGGGAAGGGAGAGAGCCAGTGCCGTAAGACAAACACAACATCCATGCCTCACCGGGATTCGAACCCGGACCCCTTACGGACGAATGATAAGAGGCCATCGCTTAGACCACTGCGCCACCGGGACGGCAGCCACTGCAATCAAGCACGCAGTGTTCAATGGTTGCCACCCGATTTCCACAGGGACAGGTGCAGTTCCTGATGGCGAATCTGACCAAGTATTCAGGGCAGATGCCATGGCTGCTGAGTACTTGATTCAGGAACTTGTTTGTCTGTGCAGACCTTTTTAAATACTCTGTGTGTCTTCCGCGCTGTCTCTCCCGTTCCCCATCTGACCTGTTATTCGGCTGCGGTCTGACGTGCCAATGCTGCGCGGATGCTCCTGCGCGTCGTTCTGCATTGCACGTGTACAGTCTCTTTCAGCGTGGCTTCCTTCGCCAGCTGGTCGACCCTTTCGTTTCTTTGGGTCCCGACATGGCTTCGTACCCAGTGGAAACTAACTGCCCCATCTCCTTCTGCCCTCAGGAAGGTTTTAATCCTCTGGACGATGGGATTTCTTCCCCTGAATCTACTCAGAGCTTGCAGTGGTGCCTCACTCTCAGAGTAGAGTTTGATTATTTCGTCGCTACACCTGAGGAGTGCCCAGGTGAGTGCCTTTTCCATCGCCAGAAGTTCTGCTTGGAAGACAGAAGCGTTCTGCGAGAGTTTTACGCATTCTGCTGTCGCTTCGTTCCCATCCGAGAACGCGCAGAAGCCAGCACCCACTTGTCCCCATAACTTTGAGCCATCAGTGAATAGCTCATGCCCGACTACCGTGGGCTTCGCCTTGTCCCACGGTGGGCAAATTTCCTCTGCCGGGTGGATATTCCAGTCCACGCTTTCCAACTCCATGTTGGAGGTTCGATGTGGCACACCGAGAAGGTAGGCGTCCTCACTTGGCCTTAGGCAGTACACGGCCCGAGCAGGTGTTTTTTTATTTTCTTATGAGCAAAACAATCGCTGTACCATGCCTTTTTCGTTTGGAAAACTCGCAACGTACAACAGCAGGATAAGATTGAACAATTTCCGCTGATGGAAAAAAAAAAAAAAAAATAGAGCCGCCCCGGTGGCGCAGTGGTCTAAGCGATGGCCTCTGATCATTCGTCCGAACGGGGTCCGGGTTCGAATCCCGGTGAGGCATGGATGTTGTGTTTGTCTTACGGCACTGGCTCTCTCCCTTCCCTGGAACCAGTGACCCTAAATTAGGTACGGGCGACTGCTTATAGCCCATTGAGTTGCTCACGGTGGTCGTTAAACCTCCAACAAAAAAAAAAAAAAAAATAGAAGTTTTACGACATCCTCCCCTCCTACAAAACAATTGGAGTGGATCAGTACCCTTAGTTTTTCAATGTAAATGTGGTCCCTTCTCTCTCTCCCTAACTTTCACCTTCCTCTCATGCTTCGAGGCAGGCTATTAACTGCAGCATTTCTGAACCGAGCCGCCCGCTCCCTGACCAGGGCTGTCGCAGACGATCTTTTTAGCACGTCTTTTGTAAAAAAAGAACGTGCTTATGTTATCGGTTTGTCCGTCAGTCCGTCCGTCTGTACCCAAGATATCTCTGCAACTATTAGTCGGATATGAACAATTATTTTTGCATTCGGAAGCATGAAATATGAGAATGATAATCCTTCACTTCGTTTTTTTTTACGATGTACAATTTCGCCGCTAGAGGGCGAAAATGCAGATGATGTCGAATTCAAAATTACGTTTTATTCCACATATTTGCTTCTAAACATCCGATTGAAAAAATTATTTTGTCTTTCGATTCCATTTATGTCGAAGAGTACTTTAGATATAGTTTCTTTTTCAAATTACTCATAGATTTTCCGCTAGGGGGCATAAAAGTAAATTACGTTTTCGCGATAACTTTACTTCTGAAACTCCGATTTGAATTTTTTATTTTCAGCGGATACATCTCCTGATGGAAAATCTTTTCCATATAATTTCGAATTTTTGGTAAAGAATACTTTGGCCACCAGGGGGCGTAAGCGTTAATTTTGGCTTCTGATGTATTTGCCATAAATCGGAGCTTCTAAAATATCGATTGAAAAAATTATTTCGTGGACTGATTCCACTCACATCGATAAACCTTTTCGGAATATTTTCTTCCTAAAATATTCCACAGTTTCTCCGCCAGGAGGAGTAGATGTATATCTTATTTTTGTCAATATCTCTACTTCTAGGAGTCCGATTTGAAAAATTCCTTCTTTGTTGGATAGTGTTTTCCGTGTGACATGTTTTTCATGTAATTTCAAAATTTTCAAGTAATTCATAGACTTCCCGCTAGGGGGCGCAGCGGTAAATTGCGTTTCCCCCATATCTCTGCTTCTAATACTCTGATTTAAAAAAATGTTTCTGCACCGGATACAGCTCCTGATGGGAAATCGTTTGCAAATAATTTCTAATTTTTGTAAAAAATGTTTTGGCCACCAGGTGGCGTAAGTCTTAATTTCCGCTTCTGATGTATTTGCAGCAAAATATGAGCTTTTAAAATCTCGATTGAAAAAAAAGTCGTTTGTTGACCGATACTCCTCATGTCGACAAACCTTTTAGGAACATTTTCTTCTTAAAATAACGCATGGTTTCTACGCCAGGCGGCGTAGATGTATAACTTATTTTTGTCAATATCTCTACCTCTAAAAGTCCGATTTGAAAAATTCCTTCTTTGTTGGATAGTGTTTCCGATGCGAAATGTTTTTCCTATAAATTCAAAATTTTCAAGTAAATCATAGACTTTCCGCTAGGGCGCACAAGAGTAAATTGCGTTTTCTGCTCCTAAAACTCCGATTTGAAAAATTCTTCCTGTATCGCATACAAGACCTGATGGAAAATATTTTTCACATAATTTCTAATGTTTGGTAAAGAATGGTTTGGCCACCAGGGGTCATAAGTGTTAATTCCTGCTTCTGATGTACTTGTAGAAAAATCAGGGCTTTTGAAAACTCGACTAAATTTTTTTTCTGGGACCGATACCGCTCATATGGATAAACCTTTTGAGAATACTTCCTTCCTAAAATAATGCATGGTTTTTCCACCAGGAGACGTAAAGTCACATCTTATTTTTGTCGATATCTCTGTTTCTAAGAGTTCGTAAGCTCACGATTCCGTTTACAGCAATATCTGAGGGATTAAAAACCCGATTGCGAAACTTCTTTGTTCCGTCAGATACTATTGTTTTCCATACCGGTTCCTCTGACTTTGAATAGCTTTGTTAAATTTAATTTGCGTCAGAACGGATTCAAAAGACGTGCTTATTACACCCGAAAATTCGGTGTCATCTTTCTTGTTTATTGTTCTGGTCGGCGGCACTTTGTTCTCTAGATATGTGAAAAGCTTCTAAGTTGTCTTAAATGGCACGGGAGAAATGGTTTGGAAGGAACTGACTTCTGTATATAAATCTGTGCCGTATTTACCCCATTTGTACTATCAGGCAGCCGTTTTCAAAACTTGTGTGACACTGATTATGTCATGGCGAAAATTTTAACCTCTGGTGAATTTCAGAAAGACCTGATCAATCTTTCCGTTGGTTTATCAGGGATTAATTAATGCAAAATTTTCTCCCATGACATACGTTAGAAGAAAATTCCTGGTTGAAAGGCAAAGGAACTCGTGCGCAAAATTCGCTTGTCTTAATCACAACCAGAAGAAAACAAAATTTCATGTTAAAAAAAAGAAAAAAGAAAAAGAGGATAATATTTGATTTAACTGACTTTGGGGTTTTGGAAATAATTATTTTATCTGTTCTTTTATCGCGATAGGAAAAGGCGAGTAGGTGTGCAGCTCAGAGAATCAAAATTAATTTTACTTTTACATCACGGAATGAGGAGAAAAAAAAACGTTTCTGAAAAAAAAAAATAAAAAGGTGTGAGAAAAGGGAATCTTCTTTCAGGTCGGCCATTTTAAGGATTCGGTAGAAGTCGCTCAGAAAATGTTGCTTTCTTGGGTTGGCGCTGTTCTATTTTTGGGACAAGGTCACAGCCGCACATAGGAAGTTACTTGGTCCCTACGTGTGAAGGTCACTCTCTAGGAGTGGGAGAGAAATTCCGTTGTGAGAGGAACTGCAGTTGCCATGCAGAGGTCAGCCAATGAGGGGTCAGCATTTTCCAACACCACAGAGAGTTCTTTTTACACTTTAAGACGCTTGTCTCAGGCATTCTTGCTCTTGCTGGCCGGCAGAAAAAGGGGACGGCCGAGTTTTCTCCTCGCCTTTTTGGTGGGGAGAGGACCCACAGAAAATAAAAAGGCTTTTCTTGACTGCCTTTGCTGACCACCACGATGCGACACTCTGGCTCTGGGCTGCATTTTGAAGGGTTGACGATGTAGAACGCCGTTAAAGAGGCATCCCGCCGGCCGGGAACTTCGCCCTGGCAAGAAAAGGATCTCCATTCTGTTGCTACTCCCAAAAGGAGGCCTGCTTCAAAGGCCGGAGGAAAGAAGCCTAAAAAGCAGTCCTATCTCATCCCAAAGTTTCAGAAAATGGTTTGGGGAGGCTCTTCCCTGCAGGCCATCAAGAGGCACATTGCTGCTAATCACCAGGTGGATATTGAAGGCTCTCTCCCTTTCATCAAAAAGGTACATCGAGTCTGCAGCTGCCAGCGATGCCCTTGTTCAAGAAAAAAAAAGGAAGACATGGAAGACGAACTACCGAGACTGTGGGTGTGGCAGGACTGTGAACTGTTGTGAGAAAAAGAAAAAAAAGGACGCCTGCTCAAAGGTAATGCTTTAGTCCATATCTTTTAGTATTGATACATAAAAAGCCCACGGAAGTACCTAAGCTTCGAGCTGAGCATAAGAGAAAAAAAAGCAGGTTTTTTTTTCCTCTGATTGTGGCGGTGTTGTCGTTCAGTTTTCAAAAATGAAATTTATTAGTTCCTCAGGTATGAGTTCAGAAAAAAAGGGAAAAAAAGAAAGGGGAGTTGAAAATGCTTTCATTTATGTTTTTTTTTTTTTTGTGTTGTCATGTCTGGTATTTTAGCAACTCCCCAGGCCAGTAAATTTTAATGTATCCGAAAAATTTGGTTTAATTTTTGAGCACAGTGAATTTTGGTGCATCGATTGTAGTTTAGTTAGGCATGTGAAAATTGAAACACAGTGTTATTGGGATTCCGTGTGTGATAAAATAATTGTAAACATTTTTTCTCTAGCCTTTTATAGCGTTGAGTTTTTTTTTCTGAGTGAAGATAAATTATGGGATGATTTATATTGGGATTTTGGGAGCATATGTATAGTGTGATGAAATTGGAAACCTAAAGTGCTGTTTACATTCTTGGAGTGTTGTGTCGAAATTAAGATTGTTGGTGTGTTATTTTGAGGACCAGTATTTTACATGCTCCAGATGAGTGTTAATCTCCCATTGGAAAGGGGTGATCTTAGGGCAAGCCTGGGAACTTGTCCTAAGGCAGAGGGCTCTGAGTAGGGAATTTTCACCAGGATGCGATATGTGCAAAATAGAAGTTAAGGTATTTGGGTTCTCAAGTTTAGTATTTCACAAAGAGAATGAACATCATGGGTTGAGAAGACACACTTTTGCTCACCAGTTCCGGTATTAATTGTTCTTTTCTTTTCTTTGGCCTAAATTTTCTTGTTTTTACAAAAAGAGTCTAAATGTAATTTTAATTTTCAATAAGGTGAAAATATTTAGTAGGTTATGTAAATTGTCAGTGTTATTGTCTGCAGTGCGACCTGCTCATTGCCACGATACAGAAGAATTTCCTTGCTAGTGATTTTTCCTGGGATTTGGATGTAGTGTGAGATAAGTGATTTTTTCCTGGGATATATGTGGATAGATAAATGATTTTTTTCCTGGGATATATGTGTAGAGATAAGTGATTTTTTTCCTGGGATATATGTGGATATGGTGATTTTGGATTTCTTGGAATATAGAGAGATAAGTGATTTTTTCCTGGAATATAGTTGTGTTAGTTCTGGGCCGGATGTGCCTGGAGTATTTTGGGTTGAAGTACGACAGGCTCTTGCAGGCGTGGTTGATCAAGGTGGGATCATGCATTGGTTCGAAAGGGGGAGCCTTGAGGACGTGGTTTTTGGGGTAAAACTTGTCTTCAACCCCCCCCAGTAGTTTCGCTGCCGACGGAGATATGTACTGCCAGCGAGGGTCGGTCGGGCGTTGCTTCAATGGATGTTGCGAGATCATGTTAGAGGAAATTCTGTACCTGATGATGATGTGCCGCACTTGGGGATTTTTTCCTTTCCCTTTGCCTAGGCTGAAATTGGATTCACGACCCAATTTCACGCCTTCAGCCTGACTAGTATTTTCTTCCTGTGTTGGTTCTCAAAACCCAGGGTAGTGTCTAAACTGAGGTTATTTGCCTCACCGCTACCTCAGTAATTCACTGCAGGTATTAAATTTAAGTTTTGTTTTGTGATTTAAAGTATCTAAATTAATTTGTTTATGATATGCTGTAGTGCTAGGGATGTAAATTCTAAATTCTGGTTGTTAGTGTTGGTGAACATGATATTTAGTTTGGAAATTTAGTTAATTGGTATTTTGGAGCTTTTGTTTACAGTATAGAGTTATTAAGTATCTTGAGCTATTATTTGAAGTGCAGAGTGAGGGGATTTTTATGAGCAAGCTAGTGCAAGAAGATTGTTTGAATTTCTGAATTATGTTGATGTTGTTATGAAGAGTGATAATTTTTAAGTTAGTGAGGTTTCTTTATAAGTGAAGTAGGTTCATTCAGGGTAGTTTCTATAGGTTATGTAATGTTAATTAATGCTTGTGCTCAGTGGCAATTCTGTTTTGAGGATAATTTACTTGGTTTGTTTACTTGCAGATAGTAGATTTGTTAATGTATAATTTGTGGCTCTTATTATAACTGTAAATTTAATTGAGGTCTTTGAAGCTTATTTGGGGAGATCGCAGAGTTTGCTAAGGTTGTTCAGGTGCTGTAAATTTAAATCAATAAGTGTACAATTGTAAATTTGTCATTGAGCTAATTAGGTGAGGGAGAAGAGAGTACGTTTCAAAAAGAACAGAACGTTGTCCACCTTGTGGAATTAAAAAGAATCCAGTATTTTTTTTGTGTAAACTATGTGAATCGTAGTATAATTTTGGATGCATAAAGTTAATGCCTGGAGTTCAAAACAACTGTGTTGAAATATGTCAAGTTGTGCTGTTCATAAGGCCAGTGGCCAAATAGAAAAAAATTGAGATTCTGTTTTGATACTGCTGTGTGTAAGCAAACAACAACAAAAAAAAGAAATACTACAGCTGATTGTCCACTAAATTACCTTGTTAAGTTTTTAACGAAAAAAAATAAATAAATATGGGCAGTAGCCTTTCAAAAAAAAATTCCAAAATTAGTGCAGTGTGAAAAATTTTGTGTGCTGTTGTCTTCCATGACTTGGTCCCATGTATTCACCTTAGCTTGACTAAGGCTATCGATCCGAATCCTGGTATTATAAGGTATTTCATAACTGCAATTTTTGTCCTGTCCTTTTAAGTTGATTTTCACAGCCCCCACAAGTTGTTATTGAACGAGTACATTTTATCCTATGACTTACAGTGACACATTTTCATATACATGCAACAATATTCACTTATTTTTGCACTTTCAGGTGACTCAACTCTGCGTGAACACAAACAACGCAAACTTTTCAATAACTTCTTGTGGAATGTAAATTCTTAGATGCATTTTTATTTAGGATGTTCATGGCCTATAACGAAGTAAATTTCTCCGTCATTTTTGGTCTACGCCGGGATTCGAACCCGAGGCCGCTTTATTCCGGAACAAGTCGCTCTACCAACTGAGCTACGCAGATGATTATTCTGATTCCTATCTGCCTTTATGTCGTGTGCGTCCTGCTGGCAGGTACGTCACATCTCCCCCCCCGAAAGAGGGCCGGGGGCATGGCCCACGGGTCAGCCGTGACCATGAATCGTTGCAGGCAGCTATCCACTGTAGAACGTGCACTTGAGAACTCCCAGTCAATCTGCTGTGTGGAATGCAACATCACACATTTTTATTTTTCGAAGCGCTGGAGAAGGAATTCTCTGATTTTTCCTGTCTCGCGGTGTGGAAATAGCATCACACCAATGCGAGATTTTGAACGGCCGGGTCATCCGGATAGTTCGGGCGCCATTATAACGAAGTAAATTTCTCCGTCATTTTTTGTCTACGCCGGGATTCGAACCCGAGGCCGCTTATTCCGGAACAAGTCGCTCTACCAACTGAGCTACGCAGACGTTTTATTCTGATTCCTATCTGCCTTTATGTCGTGTGCGTCCTGCTGGCAGGTACGTCACAGGCCTTCATATACTTAGAAAATATTTTTGTTTCGAAATGCATCTACCCATCTCCCAAAGTTAAATTTTAGTCGAAATTCTAAATTTTCCTTCAAGTTCACTTTTGGCTATCTATTATAATAACCCTTATATAAAGTGGCTAAGATAACGCCACAACAATTAGCTGGGCAGTCTGTCGTTGTTTTCCCTTAGCATATGCTCAGTTCAGTGTTGCTGATATAAATACTCTTCCATACTTATTATAGAGTTTAGGAAAGCGAAAGATTTTCGCGAAAAAATCGCTTCCGGAGAATATGTGCTTGTAGATAATGTAAAACTGAAGGAAGTTAAAGGGCATCCAGAGATTCTGACAGGATAGTTTGTAAGTGAAAACACACTGGGTGGCGCCAGCATGCGATTTTGCACATAGAAGGCAGATAGAAATGGAGGGGAGAGGGAGGGGGAGGGGGGGCTTAGGAAGTTTAACCAGCAGATTCCTACCCGGGGGCCGTCACTTAACGTGCTCTTGCGATGCACGGCGAATATTCAACGATTCTTAGAAATTCACAACATCACGGAGGTTCAAGCCTATCAGGTTAGGTTTGAACCTGGGGTCCCTCAATGTGTAGTCTGAATCTCTGACCACTAAGACATCAGCTGTTCGATTTCAAATTTGGAATACGTGTACTCCATACACTCATTTATTCATAGAATCAACTGAATTCGATGGCACATCTGCGATAATAGATATACTCGTTGTCACATGCTGGACAAATGGACCGCACAATTTTTTAACAAATATAGTGATGAAGCGACAATATATTATTATGAGATTGACACTTAATGTAAAAACGTACACAAAGGTATTTTATGCATAATTAAATTACTTTTGATCAGAGACTTTGTTCTACTAATTATTTATGTGTGCCACTTTACACATTTATTAAACAATTTCTTTTGAAATCTATAATATCTAAATTGAAGTAATACGAGAATATATTTATATTTATTTACGCAGTTATTTCTAAGTACGTATGGTTACTTATATTTAAGCATGTCATGTACATGTTTACGATACGATTGTACTAAAAAAAACAAAAACGAGTTGGTTCAGGCTCTCATTTTTAAGTAGATTTCTTTTAACAGTGTAGGTACTTCCTTAATTCAGTTAGTCGTTTGCGCGGTTATTTTCCCCGTTCGCACTGTTGCCAACTATAAAAAAATAAGATATACATCTACGCCCCCTGGCGTAGAAACCATGTGTAACGTACCAGGAGATGTGACGTACCTGCCCGAAGGACGCACACGACATAAAGGCAGATAGGAATCAGAATAAAACGACCGCGTAGCTCAATTGGTAGAGTGACTTATTCCGGAATGAGGGGATCCGAGTTCGAATCCTGGCGTGGACAGAAATGACGGAGAAATTTACTTCGTTATAATGGCGCCCGAACTATCCGGATGACCCGACCGTTCAAAATCTCGCAATGGTGTGATGTTATTTCCACACCGCGAGATAGGAAATATAAGAGAATCCTTTCTCCGAAAAAAAAAAAAAAAAAAGAAATGAAGGGGGAGATGATGTAACGTACCAGGAGATGTGACGTACCTGCCCGAAGAACGCACATGACATAAAGGCAGATAGGAATCAGAATAAAACGTCCGCGTAGCTCAATTGGTGGAGTGACTTATTCCGGAATGAGGGGATCTAGGTTCGAATCCTGGCGTGGACAGAAATGACGGAGAAATTTACTTCGTTATACATGCACTATTTTAAGAAGAAAATGTTTCTAAAAGGTTTGTCGACATGAGTAGTATCGGTCAACAAACGACGTTTTTTTTCAATCGAGAATTTAGAACATCATATTTTGCTGCAAATACAACAGAAGCGGAAATTAAGATTTACGCCCCCTGGTGGCCAAACTATTTTTTTTTTTTTTTTTACAAAAATAGAAATTATGTGCAAACGATTTCCCATCAGGAGCTGTATCCGGTGCAGAAAGAATTTTTCAAATCGGAGATTTAGAAGCAGAGATATAGTGGGAAACGCAATTTACCGCTGCGACCCCTAGCGGGAAGTCTAGGAATTACTTGAAAATGTTGAAATTACATGAAAAACATGTCCCACGGAAAACACTATCCAACAAAGAAGGAATTTTTCAAATTGGACTCCTAGAACTAGAGATATTGATAAAAATAAGATGTATATCTACGCCCCCTGGCGGAGAAACTGTGTAATGTTTTAAGGAGAAAATATTCCGAAAAGGTTTATCGATGTGAGTGGCATCAGTCCATGAAAGAAGTTTTTCAATCGATATTTTAGAAGCTCCGATTTTATGACAAATACATCAGAAGCAAAAATTAACACTTACGCCCCCTGGTGGCCAAAGTGTTCTTTACCAAAATTTTGAAATTATATACAAAAGATTTTCCATCAGGAGATGTATCCGCTGAAGAAAAAAAAATTCAAATCGGAGTTTTAGAAGAAGAGTTATCGAGGAAAAAGTAATTTACTTTTACTCCCCTAGCGGAAAATCTATGCGTGATTTGAAAAAGTAACCATATCTAAAATACTCTTCGATATAAATGGAATCGAAAGATAATTTTTTTTTTCAATCGGATGTTTAGAAGCGAATATGTGGAATAAAACGTATTTTTGAATTCGACATCATCTGCATTTACGCCCTCTACCGGCGAAATTGTACATCGTAAAAAAAAAAAAAAACGAAATGAAGGGTTATGATTTGCATATTTCAAGCTCCCCAATGCAAAAATAATTTTTCAAATCGGACTAATAGTTGCAGAGATATCGTGGGTTCAGACGGACAGACCGATAACAGAAGCACGATTTTTTTTTACAAAAGTCGTGCTAAGAAATTACTCCCAGTTTTTATTAAACGGCGTTTGTAGTATTGAGCAATAATTATGTCAGAACGGTGTACACAAGACCTCACCTGCATTTCGAATCGTAGACACATCATCATCATCATCATTGTCAACCATTATCAATCCACTGCTGGACGAAGGTCTCCCCAAGTTTCCTCCACAACGGTCTGTCTTGTGCCAGTCTCCTCCATGTCACCCCTGCATACTTTCGAATTTCATCCACCCGTCTCCCATGTGGTCTTCTTCTGGGTCTTTTCCTGTCCCTTGGAATCCAATCTAAAATTTCGGCTGTCCATCGATGATCTGTCCTTCTGGCAGTATGTCCAGCCCATTGCCATTTCAGGGATTTAACTCTGATCATGATGTCTTCCACTCTTGTCATTTTTCGGATCCACGAGTTCCTCTTCTTATCTCTCCTGGTTACACCAAGTATGCACCTCTCCATGCTACTTTGAGTTGTCTGCAGCCTTTGTATGTCTCTTTTAGTTAAGGTCCACGTCTCTGCACCATACGTAAGCACTGGAAGGATACATTGATCAAACACTTTTCTTTTAAGACATAATGGCATATTGCTCTTGAAAATTATGCTGTTTCTTCCAAAAGCTCTCCAGGCAAGTTTTGTACGCCGATTAATTTCTTCATCAATGTGACCCTCACTTGATATCTGCTGTCCAAGATAAACGTACGTGTCTGTTATCTCCAGCTTTTCTCCATCAATCGATAAATCTTCATTTCTTGTAAAAGCATTGAACATCACTTTTGTCTTCTGAAAGTTCATTTTTAATCCCACTTCTTTACTCTTGTCAGCAAGTTCCTGGATCATACTCTGCAGCTCTGATGGGCTAGTTGCAAAAATGACTACGTCATCAGCAAAACGAAGGTGGGTTAGATAATCTCCATTAATCTTTATCCCCTTGTTTTCCCAGCTCAGTGACTGAAAAACACCCTCCAATGTGGCATTAAAGAGCTTCGGAGATATGGTGTCACCTTGTCTCACTCCCTTTCCAATTTTTATGTGTGTTGTATTTTCAAACAGCCTAATCTTTGCACTTGCATTTTCATAGATGTTATTAATAATATTAATGTATGCATCTTCAATACCGCATATTGCTAGCTATAGCTATTTACTTTACTTTATTTAGAGCTTTGCCCTTTGTCTATGCATTTTACTTCGTCCGTTTAAAATGAAATATGGAGAAGAGTGAAAGCAGGACGATAAGCGAACGAAATGTCAAGATCATAGGTAATGGCCCTCGAAAGTCTTTGAACAAGAAGAGCAGATGCACATTGAAAGGAGGGGACACTCTGTCGCCAAGTGGGAGACGCGAAGTCTTGAGCGTGAAATCGATAGATCACCTAACATTCTATTTCTACAGAGCTTGAAAGAACTCTCTAAATGGTCATTGCATTTCATTCATTTACGAATCGAAAGCTAACAGTGATTTACTTCATACGCATGGTTTTAAATTCCACTTAAGCGTGGGAATACAGTCAGGTAACGTTTTTGTATCCCTACATATTCTGATTTTAATTTAAGATCTCTCATTCCTTCAGCTATCAATGCCCTCTTTAATCTGGAAAATGAATATGTACTTTCCGGATGACTTTTTAGGAACAAATAAACCATTTGAATAACGATCATGCTGAAAACTGGCTCTCTAGTTATTTAAATTATACTCTTAATCAAACATCTAATATGAGGTTTTCTACTAGAAAAATAACTTAATTAAAAAACACAAATTTTCGGAGAAAACTCTTCTCCTTTTTCAGGCAGTCTTTTGCTGGCATTGTCCCTTTCGCGGTTACGGTTACTTTTTTTAACACATCTTGCCAGTTGTTTGGGAGGGACACACCTCTGCAGTCATTGATGATGGAATTCCGATTTTTCTCACTTTCCATTCCTTCTTTTAATTTCCTTTTTCACGCTTTCCAACCGTAGGTTGAAGAAGAGCATATGCTCCAGCTTTGTCCGTCCGCACGATAACTCACGTGAAAATGGTTCGATTTCGACGAAATTTTAGTATGTGGTAGGGGACCACCTGGGGACGAACCCTATTGAAAATGGGCGAAACAGGGGCAAAGGTCAGGGCATAGCAGCGGGATCCATTCCATTACTCTTATGCGTCATAACTTGCGTAAAAACTGATCGATTTCGATGAAATTTTAGTATGTGGTAGGGAACCACCTGGGAACGATCCCTATTGAAATTGGGTGAAATAGGGCCAAAGATCAGGACATTGGAGTGGGATCCATTCCATTGCCCTTGTGCATCATAACTTACCTAAAATGCTTGGATTGCGACAAAACTTCATCATGTTGTTCCGGAAGTATAGTGAACCGGTTCTGTTGAATATCAACGGAATGGGGTCAAAGGTCATTGCACAAAAGCAAGATTTATTCCACAGCCATTATTCTCATAACTTGCGTAAAACTGCTTCTATTGCGACAAAACGTTAGTATATTATTCCTGAGGTGTACTGAACCGGTTCTGTTGAATATAATCGAAATGGGGTCAAAGGTCAGGACACAAGAGCTAGATTTATTCCACAGCCATTATCCACATAACTTCAGTAATAATTTCTGGTATGTTGGAAAGCGTATCATAATCAATGCATTGCATGATTTTACTAACTTGTTTTGATAGTTGCCTTGGAAACTGATGCCTTTTAGTGAATTACAGTCTATTTTGTGTTCGATTTTGGTAACATGGGCATACCTGTCTAGATAGGCTTTTTATAGAAATCGGACATGTTTAGCATGCCTGTCTAGATAGGCTTTTTATAGAAATCGGACATGTTTAGCATGCCTGTCTAGATATATGCTTGTTACAGAAGCCGGACATGTTTAACATGCCTGTCTAGACAGGCTTGTTACAGAAACCAGGCATGCTTAACATGTCTGTCTAGATAGGCTTGCTACAGAAACCGGGTATGTTTAACATGCCTGTCTAGATAGGCTTGTTACAAAAACCGGGCATGTTTAACATGCCTGTCTAGATAGGCATGTTTCAGATATCGGGCATGTTTAACATGCCTGTCTAGATAAGCTTGTTACAGAAACTGGGCTGTTTAACATGCCTGTCTGGATAAGCTAGTTACAGAAAGCGGACATGTTTAACATGCCTGTCTAGATAAGCTTGTTACAGAAACCGGGCAGGTTTAACATTCCTGTCTAGATAGGCATGTTTTAGAAACATGACATGTTTAACATGCCTGTCTAGATAAGCTTGTTACAGAAAGCCGACATGTTTAACATGCCTGTCTAGATAGGCATGTTAAGATACCGGGTTTGTTTAACATGCCTGTCTAGATAAGCTTGTTACAGAAACCGGGCAGGTTTAACATTCCTGTCTAGATAGGCATGTTTCAGAAACAGGACATGTTTAACATGCCTGCCTAGATAGGCTTCTTACAGAAACGGGGCATGTTTAACATGCCTGTCTAGATAAGCTTGTTACAGAAAGGGGACATGTTTAACATGCCTGTCTAGATAGGCATGTTTCAGATACCGGGCATGTTTAACATGCCTGTTTAGATGGGCATCTTACAGAAACCGGGGCATGTTACAGAAAGGGGACATGTTTAACATGCCTGTCTAGATAGGCATGTTACAGATACCGGGCATGTTTAACATGCCTGTCTAGATAAGCTTGCTACAGAAAGTGGACATGTTTAACATGCCTGTCTAGATAGGCATGTTACAGATACCGGGCAGGTTTAACATGACTGTATAGATAAGCATGTTTCAGAAACCAGACATGTTTAACATGCCTGTTTAGATGGGCATCTTACAGAATGTTTAACATGCCTGTCTAGATAGGCATGTTACAGAAACCGGGCATTCTTAACATGCTTGTCTAGATAGGCATGTTAACATATCCGGTTTCTGCGGACATGTTTAATGCAAGTTCAGCTGTTTAAATGCTGTCTAAATAGACAGCAGCATGTTTAACATGCCTGTCTAAATAGGACGTCAAACTTGCATGATATTTGCACCAGGCGAGCCTTTTACGCCGATGAATCGTGGTTAGGAGAGGATGTCGCCGGAGTCGTCCGCTGTTGTAGCCCGTATGTGCGAACATACAACGCATGCGCATGATAGGTACTGTTCCGGGTTGGCCTCTGTTGTATTGGGTGGTCAACTGTCAAACATTGCTGCGTCTGTCGGTCTGTACGAGTCGTCGGACCCCAGCTCACCTGTCACATCAACTTTTCGCCGTCTTGGGCAATTTTGCCTCCGAGTCGTTGTTTGACCACCCTCCTAGTACACTTTAACTACATCGGCTCGCGAACAACCCACCGGTTCAGTGGAAAATCGAGGTACCCGCTCTTCAAGCTCAAACAATCTCTCCTTCCTCAAAGTCCGATAATACCTTCTCTTTACCCATCACACTCCGAATTTTACCACCTACTGCTCCACTCACACCTTATATACACTGCTGGCCACCCAAAATGCAACACCAAGAAAGAAGCATCCGATTGGCCTGAAATTCGTAGCATGACATGAAAACGATTAGCATTGCTGGCCATATGCAAATAATGTGCGCCCGGCACGCCACCGAGAAGCACTATAAGAAGGGTGCACAGAAGGCGGGGTGTAAGTAGTGGAAGTTTATTGTGCTGCTGGACCTGTGCGTGGGAAGCTTCCTGATGCCTCGTCGCAGAATATGGCAGTCATTCCAGCACGTTTCGGAGTTCGACAGAGGACGAACAGTGGCTTAACACGACAGAGGTTTTTCGTACCGAGACATCGGCGCCCGTGTAGGACGACATCCAGCCACAGTGAGGCGAGTATGGATTCGGTGGGTGCAGGAGGGACGGACGTACCGACGTGAGCGATTGCCGCCGCCGCGGCACACCACCGAACGAGAAGACTGGCATGCTGTGCGGCGGGCATTGACGGCTCGCACCGCCACATCACGAACGTTATCGCAGGAATTAGGGTATGTTGCGCAACAACCGTGTCAGCACGTACCGTTCGACGTCGTCTGCAGTAGCGGGGACTTGTCGCACGGCGCCTATTGCTCCGATTGCCATTGACGTTACACCACCGGTGAGTGCGGCGGCAGTAGGCCGTTAAACGCCGTACCTGGACTACGGAATGGCACGACATTGTCTTCTCCGATGAATCCCGCTTCTTCCTGTAACACCACGAGAGACTGTATGACGCCTGCATTATGCATCGCCATACAGGTCCGTCGCCTGGCGTTATGGTTTTGGGCGCAATTGAATATGACACCCGCACCCCTCTGGTACGCATCGCCGGTACACTCAACAGCCACCGCTACATCTCCGACGTTTTGGAGCCTATAGTCCTCCCTTACCTGCCAGCGGCCACGTTTCAACAGGACAATGCGCGTCCGCACGTGGCACGCATCGTGCAACAATTCTTCATGGCCCACCAGGTGTCACTGCTGCCGTGGCCTGCCTTTTCTCCCGATATGTCGCCCATTGAACACGTCTGGTCGCTGATCAGCAACCGAGTGGCCCGGCAAGCACCACCCGTGATGAAATGTGGCAACGTGTGGAAGCAGCCTGGACAGACATACCGCAAGCCCATATCTAAAGCCTCTTTCTTTCGATGCCGCGGCGTGTAGCGGCCGTTATTGTCAGCCATGGGGGCCACACGAACTATTGATGTCTGCGTGTTCCGCAAGTCGCACGGGCCTGTAAGCTCAATCGTTTCATCTTTGTATCTGTTGTTATGTGTCCAGTAAATCTGGCATTGCTATCTCGTGTCCTTCTTGGTGTTGCATTTTGGGTGGCCAGCAGTGTATATGCTACGTTGGTCAACTAACGGCGCCCTCTCGGAAACCACGTGGCCGCATCCATTTTTGATAGGGGTAATTATGATTCAGTTACCACTCGGTGCAAATAAACAATTACGTCGTAAATTCTAAGGATGAGAACACACAGGTAGATAAACACTTCTTATTATTTAAATAAAAAAATGCACACTGAGACTGGAATTCAATAAACATGAAAGATTTATTTCTCTGCAAATTAATACTATGTTCTTATCACTTAGCTTGCATGAATACAATTCATATGGAATTTTTTTTTGTCGTGATAACAAATGTAGATGCCAACATCGCATCGCTATTCACTGATAAAGATGAATGAAAAATCTGTGTAAGTGTAAAGTTGTTCCACTTTCTCAAATTAGATGAAAAATGGTAATGTAAAATTTCATGTAAATCTCTTACTGAAGAGGTAAATGAACCTTCTGAGAAGAAATAGTACGAGGCTTGTGCCGAAAGTAATACAAAAGTAGGCATAACATTTTAATTAACTGACAGCGGCCGTTCATATTGCACATGTTGGTAGAGTAACTCTTCCTCTATAGTAACCCTTCTTCTTCAATCCAGCTGGATAATGGATTTCAAACAGAAGCAACGTGCCATCATTGAGTTCTTGACGAAGGAAAGTTGTAAGCTGTCCGACCTCCACAGAAGGCAACAGAATGTTTACGGAGATGACACCATTGACAAGAGCAATGTGCGCAGATGGATGAAGGAGTTTAAAGAAGGGGGGAAACCAGCATTGAAGACAAACCGCGCAGTGGGAGACCATCGTCTGCGACCACTGACACGAATCATCAGCGTGAGGATGAATTGATTCGCGCGGAATGACGAGACACAATCCGTGAGCTTGTTGCACAAATGGACTGTGCTCACAATGCCATACAGAAGATGGTGTAAGACTTAAGGTATCGGAAAGCGTGTGCAAAGTGGCAACCGATATCCGATTTGAAGGAGAGAAGGGTGGAAGTCTGCTCTGACCTGCTGGAAGCGTTTGAAGCCAATGAAGACACGTTTTGTTTTCGATCTGGTGACAGGGGATGAAACGTGGACGTATCTTTACGATCCGGAAACAAAGAATCAATCCGTGGAATGACGTCACAACTCTTCACTAAGGCCTACGAAGTTCAAGAGCCAGCGATCAGCACAGAAAGTCATGTTTTTTTTTTTATTTTGGTGTTATTCTCCTTGATTTTCTGGAACGTGTTCGTATCGTGACCAACGAGCGGCATATTGAGACACTCACGAAGCTTAGAGGAGCTATATGGAGGAAGAGACCGAACATGTATCTGAAAAAGATCCACACTCACAATGCGAGAGCACACACATCTTTGGCAAGAAATCAGACGATCAGCAAATTAGGCTGGTCGGTGGTCCACCGTATAGCGCAGGTCTGGGGCCTTCCGAAATCTACCTGTTTGGTATAATGAAGGACAGTCTTCGTGGATATCGATTTGATGACACAAACGAGGTGAAAGTGACTGTGAAGAAGTGGGCACACGTCTGAATTTTTTTCAAAGAGGATTCGAGAGTTGGGTTCAACGATGGGGCAAATGCATCGCTTGTGATGGAGACTATGTTGAGTACTATCTTTGAATAGAGGACGTGTTACTCCCCAGACATGTGCAATTTGAACGACCTCTGCTATTTAATAAAGAAGTCATGCCCACTTTTGCATTACTTTCGGTACAGCACTCGTAGTATGTTTCAATGCAAGTAGGACGCGAATTGCGTCATTTAGTTGACGCACTGTTTGTGCCAGAAGGCTTCCCTCCACCGAGAAATATAAAATCTAGAGAGTACCCTGGTACGCTTTGTAGATTATTTACGCTACTCATCTTTCTTCTGCCAAAGTCTTTGTGGATGTGAAATAAAACAAGAGAGATTTAAGAGCATACATTTATTTACGTATAACATTAATTCGCGTCGCTCACGACTACAAAGACTCACAGTTTGGAACATACTGAGTAAGGGAAATTAAATTATAACAACACACAAAAAGGTTTACTAATTCTTGCAGTTGAGCCGTACTTAGGTGGATTAATTAATGTATTAGGTGTAAAAATAAGTTTGAAAGAGTTTTAAGACAATGCAACATTTATTTTAAGAGAAAACAACAATACCTTGACGAATCAAAATACACAGTGCGTCAAAGAAATTTTAAGACTGGCGGTAGATTTCAGCCTACGGTGGCGCCTCCAATGTAGTCGCGAATGCGTTATAAACCGTGACCATCTGCTTGCTTTCTGCCAAAAGTACTGCGCAGTTGTTAAAGTAACTCAAACGAAATGGTCGTTCATTAGAGAAGTAAAATTTTTTTCATGTTGAATTATTAAGATGGAACAAAGGGTTGTTATTAAATTTAACGCAAAACTTGGTAAAAGTGCCTCGGAAACGTACCAAATGATGAAACAAGTTTACGGTGAGTTTAGTTTAAGTACATCAAATGTTTTCCTGTGGCACGAACGTTTTTTGGACGGAAGAGAGACGCTAGAAGATGATAAGCATACCGGAAGACCAAGTTCATCTAGGACACCTGAGATTATTGAAAAAGTGCGTGATTTCGTGGCAAACAATCGATGTGCGTCACTAAGAATGATGGAAGAGTCTTTAAACATCAACAAAGAAAGGATTTGAACCATCCTGCATGAAGATTTGGGCAAAACAAAAGTATGTGCCAAATTTGTTCCACACACGTTAACCAATGAACTGAAATCAAGAAGTGCACATTGCAGAGACATCATTTCAGCCGCTGAAAATGATCCAAACTTCTTAAAATCGATTGTTACAGGTGATGAAACATGGTGTTTTCAACATGATCCTAAAACAAAGCGACAAAGTGCGGAATGGAAGTCAAAAAACTCGCCACAAGCCGAAAAAACAAGAAACGTCCCATCGAAAATCAAAACAATGGTCATTACATTCTTCGATAGTAAGGGTATTATTCACAAAGAATTTGTTCCAAGTGGACAAACAATTACTGGTGAGTTTTATTTAAATGTTTTGAGGCATTTGATGGGCAGAATTCGTCGCATTCGTCCAGAATATCGAGATGAAAACAGTTGGAGTTTGTTGCACGATAATGCACCCAGTCACACCTCACTTCTTGTTCGTAGATTTCTGGAGAAAAATAACGTCTGTGTGTTGAATCATCCACCGTATTCGCCTGATTAAGCACCCTGCGACTTTCCTTTGTTCCCAAAACTTAAAATGACGTTAAATGGGTGTTATTTTGATGATATTTCGACCATACAAACAGCTTTGACGCGTGCTTCGGAGGCAATTCCGCAAAGTGAACTTTAACAGGCATTCGAATCATTATTCAATCGCTGTAACAAGTGTATTGAAGCCGGAGGGACTTATTTTGAATAACAAACCAAAACAAATTATAATTTCTTGTTTCTATTTCATTTTACAGACCCAGTCTTAAAAATTCTTTGACGCACTGTGTATGCGCCGTCATTATCTATCACCTTCCGCCATCAATCGGGAAGGTAACAGATTCCAGCCCTGAAAAATACTTCGTCGTGTGACGCGATGAAGTCGTCAACCTATTTTTGCACTTCGTCACATGGCTGGAACTGTACAGCAGACAAACCATGTTGCATCGACCGGAACAAATGATAGTCTAAAGGGGGCTATGTCCGGACTATACGCAGGGTGCTCCAAGAACTCCCAGCCAAGCGTCAATAACGTTTCCTTGAGCGATTTCGCGACAAGCGTTGTCATGCAGTAATTTCACGGGACGCAATCCTTTGCCGGTGAATAGACGTTTTCGACAGATTTCCAGGTTCAATCGCAGCAATGGTTGCATATAGTGACCAGCAGTAACAGTTTAACCCTATTTCCAATAGTTCATAATAGAGCACACCCATCATATTCCACCAGATGCACAGCAGAACTTTCTTGGAGTGAATATTGCGTTTCGGTTGCCGAAGTCGCAGCTGCATCGGCGTCTACCCAGTGTTTTTTTTTTTTTTTTGCGTTTGGGATTGTCGTACCATATCCACTTTTCATCACTCGTAACGATATTCCACAGGAAAGACTTTCTGTGTTGTTTATTCAACAGATTCAAACACTTCATGACACGCTCCTCCTTGTTCCTCTGGCTTAGGTCACGTGGCACCCATTTTCCTTCCTTCTGAATCTTTCCCATTGAGCGTAAACGATTGGAAATGGTTTGTTGAGTTACCCCCAGTTGTTCAGCTAGTTCTTTTTTGCGTTTGAGACGAATCTTCATCCAGCAATGCTTGCAGTTGCTCATGCGCAACCTTCCTCTACGTCATCGATCGCTAACATCAAAATCACCCGAATTAAACCGTCAAAACCAAAACTCACTCGTGCTTTTCGATACAACGTTCTCCCCCAGAACAGAACACATCGATGCACTTGCTTTTACAGCACTTTTTCCTTGATGAAATTCGTAACGAATGCAGTGGCGAATAAAATGAAGTATCGCTTGCCGTCTTTCACCTACCGATGTGCAAGTGCGTTTGACTGTTGGGCAAACTTCTGTGTCGCATTTTATACTCTGGACCAGTTACGGTCACATGACAACAACGCGAGGGAATGTCGGATATGCAAATTAGCGGTATACGTCACACAAAAAAAACGCTTTAAAACTTAGCTGTACACCTAATAACTGTAGTAAAAATCAATGAAAAGATATATGTGAATTATAAAAGTAAATATGTACTACTCGATGGCGGCGACAATAGTAAATATTCCGACTGATTAGTTTTTCAAAAATAGTATTCATTACTATTATTATTATTACACACTGAAGTGCCAAAACCCATGAGATAGCAGTATACAAATCTTTATTTTTTTTATTGGAGGTTTAACGACTACCGTGAGCAACTCAATGGGCTATAAGCAGTCGCCCGTCCCTAATTTAGGGTCACTAGTTCCAAGGAATAGAGAGAGCCAGAGCCGTAAGACAAACATAACATCCATGCTTTACAGGGATTTTTTTTTTATTGGTGGTTTAATGATCGCTGTGAGCAACTCAATGGGCTATAAGCTGTCACCCGTCCCTAATTTAGGGTCACTGGTTGCACGGAAGGGAGAGAGCCAGTGCCGTAAGACAAACATAACATCCATGCTTCACAGGGATTTTTTATTGGAGGTTTAATGATCACCGTGAACAACTCAATGGGCTAAAAGCAGTCATCTGCCCCTAATTTAGGGTCACTGGCTCCAGGGAAGGGAGAGAGCCAGTGCCGTAAAACAAACACAACATCCATGCGTCACGGGATTTATTTATTTTTAAATTGGAGGTTTAATGATCACCGTGAGCAACTCAATGGGATATAAGCAGTCGCCCGTCCCTATTTTAGAGTCACTGGTTCCAGGGAAGGGAGAGAGCCAGTGTCGTACATTAAACAGAACATCCATACCTCACCGGGATTCGAACCCGTACTCCTTTCGGTCGAATGATCGATCAGAGGCCATCGCTTAGACCACGGCGGCAACAAATTTTTCAGTTGCGAGTTTCTTGGCAAATTTATCGCTATAGCCGCTGAAAATGAAATTTCGTACATCGCGTGTAAATTGTCATAAAATTTCATGAAATTGGAATGCTTTTCGATTATAAAACCTGCTGTTTTCATTGCTTCAGCTTTGGAAAAATATCCTGTTTTTGACATTTTGAGCAAATTAGTAGGAAACGAGCAAAAATAGAAATACTTGAAGACACTGGCAACCAAAAAAGTTCTCAATATTAGAAAATACGGGGAAAGTGCAATTCGCCGCCCCGGTGGCGCAGTAGTCTAAGCGATGGCCTCTGGTCATTCTTCCGAACCGGGTCCGGGTTCGAATCCCGGTGAGGCATGGATGTTGTGTTTGTCTTACGGCACTAGCCCTCTCCCTTCCCTGGAACCAGTGACCCTAAATTAGGGACGGGCGACTGCTTATAGCCCATTGAGTTGCTCACGGTAGTCGTTAAACTTCCAATCAAAAAAAAAAAAAAAGTGCAATTCATGCACATTGCTTCACTTGAAAAGGATGGATGAATTTCGTGGAGGAGATTTTTGGTATAGACGAATGCCATGGACCAAAAAAAGTGGACAGAAAGAATTTCATCAATCACTGCAGGAAATCGAGAAAGATGAGAGTTCCTTGAAAGCATTTTTCTTATTGTTTTCATCGGAAAATTAAGAAGGTCTGAATTTTTTTTTCTTTCTGTGAAAACCAAAGTATTACTGGCAATCCAATTATGTATACGTTTTCGAGCCCCCCCCCTCACGTTCTGCGCCCAAGGCGCGTGCCTAGTGCGCCTAGTTGGAAATCTGCCACTGCCTGGAAGACTGGCAACATGTGGCGTGGTCCGATGTACCACGCTACCACTTGGTACGAGCTGATTAGATGGTTCTGGTGTGAGGAGGACCCCGTGAGGACATGGACCCAAGCTGTCAACAAAGCACTCTGCAAGCTGGTGGTGATTCCATACATGTGTAGGGTGTCTTTACGTGGCACGGTTTGTGTCATCTGTTCCTCGTAAACACGCGATTAACCGGTAATCGCTTCGTTGCTCTTCTGGGTGATCATTTGTAACCCTTCATGGACTTCATGCACTTCAACGAACGTTGGGATTTTTCATCGGGTCCAAGTTGTCCAAAATTGGTTCGAGGAGCATTCTGGACAGTTCGGACGGATGGTGTGGCCACCACCTTCACCCGACATGAACCCAATAGAGCACTTATGGGACGTGGTAGGAAGGTCCATTCCCATCCAAGATCCTGCACCTACAAATACCAGGGAACTCTGGACGGCTGTTCAGACGGCATGGCTCAAAGTCTCTCCAGAAGTCTTCCAGCCACTTGTGGAATCGGTGCTACGTCGAGTTGTTGGACTTCGTCGGGTTAGAGGAGGTCCTACACATGTACGTACCCCATGATTTCTAGCATTTCAGTGTATCCGTCTTGAGAGCCATAGTTTCTCGGAGCACTGCATTCTGTATGGTCTCTCTTCTAGATTTCCACACTCTGTTACTGAGAGTCTTCAGAACTCCAACTTGACTATAATTTAGTTTCACCTTTTTAAAGATTTTATTTAGAACTACATTGTGGATTATTATTCTCTTATCTTCGTAATAAGTGTTATTGGGTTCTTTGCTCTCTTGTGTCACCAATTACACTGGCGGAAAGTGAAAAAAGAACGCCCAGAAGGAGACGTCTGATACCAACGAAATTTATACAGCATAATAACGGAATACAGAGGGTAACGTGATCAAAACATTATGGCAAAATACAGCTGTATTTGCTGGTAAACTGCAAAATAACATTTCCATGTAACATGGTTAGTACGAGGTTGAACCGCCATGAACTGCGTCACACTGTGCAATTATGACATAGAGTCTGTCGCACAGATGTTGGATGTAAGTTTGGGGTATTGAGTTCCAAGCATCCTCAATCTGGACGCGTGAATCGGGGATGGTCGTGGCTGGCCGTGGAGACCGGATAAGTCGTTGTCCCATAAAATCCCACACGTGCTCAATGGGGGACAAATCCGGTGAACGTGCAGGCCATAGAAGTTGTCTCACATCCTGAATGTATTTTGCGTTCCACGTGCCGTGTGTGGGCGTGCGTTATCTTGCTGGAAAACACCACGATGGACCGATGTTACAAATGGCACAACAACGGGCTGAATAATGTTGTTGATGTAGGTGGTGCTGTTTAACGTACCCGGTACAAACACTAGTTGTGTACGGAAGTGATAGCTGATCGCCCCTCACACCAGGAGACCAGGTGTAGGCCCTGTGTGTCGCTGGCGGATGCAAGAAGGGTGGAGACACTCCCCTGTGCGTCTGCGAACACGCATACGGCCATCGGAGGCTCCCAAGCAGAATCTGCTTTCATCGCTGAACACGACAGATCGCCATTGCGTTCTTCAGTGCAGACGTTGGCAACACCACTGCAGCCGTTCCTGACGGTGGGCTGGAGTCAGAGGTACACATGCCAGAGGCACACGTGCACGTAGTCCTGCATCCAGTAGGCGGTTGCGGATTGTTCGCACAGTCACCTCAGGTGCAACGGCAGCTCGGATTTGCGTCGCAGTGGATGTTCTGCTCGATAACGCCGCTCTTCTTATGCTTCGATCGGTCCGCTCATCAGTCCGTCTGTGACTCCCGGTTCCACGTCTTCTCGTGTGGGAATGTTCCTCGGACCATCTACGCCACCATCGTACCTCCACCGATACTTCCAGTCCAATTCGCTCCGCAATACGACGATACGACCACCCGGCCTCGCGGAGTCCGACTAGACGACCTCGTTCAAAGTCCGATAACTGCTGAAATCGTACATGTCTTCCATGTTCAGGCATTGCAGCTTCTTCAGGGTCTTCGCACGTGTCAGTACGGCGACGACTGATTACATTCACTTCACCGTACTCCTTAAATACCACCGACGATAATTTGCATATTATGCCGTGCTGTGGCGTAAGCGCTCACCGGTTGGTCCCGAAATTAACATCACACCTACGTAAACTCTACCCCATTA
Organism: Macrothele yani; assembly: GCA_039090855.1. Taxonomy (NCBI): domain Eukaryota; kingdom Metazoa; phylum Arthropoda; class Arachnida; order Araneae; family Macrothelidae; genus Macrothele; species Macrothele yani. The sequence goes on along the minus strand of CM077032.1, from coordinate 61,356,505 downwards.
ACATATGTAAATTTCATAATCGTCCGCCAATTCCTTCTTGGTGTTCTTTTTTCACTTTCCGCCAGTGTATTTATAAACAAAATTAGTACTGCGATTTGGACGCACTAATATTTACATGCAGAGGAAATATTAGAATTAATAAAGTTTCTGGAACTATTTCGCTAAACTAGTTTCAATTAGTGAAGAGTTTTAGTGCAGAAATATTTACAAAAGCGTTGAGAAGATAGAATGCGTGATACTGCCTTTTGAATTTAATTCAAGAAGTGGTCTGCAACGAAATCCTTGAAGTAATTTCGGTTCATTTATCCAGTAGTTCCCGCTGTTTCAGTCCCGTCGCTCGCGCAACATGAGTTCCGTAGTATCAGACGTAAGGTGTCTCTTACGCTTTCCAACCGTAGGTTGAAGAAGCGTATATGCTCCAGCTTTGTCTGTCCGTCCATCTGTTTGTCTGGTTTGATTTCGATGATCTTTTAGTTTGTGATAGGAGACAATCTGACAACGATTGACAGCCACACTGTGGGTTCGCAAAACTACAAAGGTCGGTCAATAAGTAACTCACAATCGCCTGTAACTCCCCAGTTTTCAAAGCTTAAATCATGAAAGTTGGGTGGGTAGGACCTTCATTCTATTAGCTTCCAAATGATCATCAACAGTTGTTTCTTTTCTTTGCAGGTGAAGCATAATGGATGGTGAAATGGTCACCCTACTACGTCAACGGTCGGATATAAAGTTTCTGTACAAATCTGGGGATAGCTCAAATACATCGATCCACACTAGGGATCCCAGATATATTGGAAAAATATACGGGACACTTACGACCAAGGGTGAAAGTTTAGTATGCGCATCTATCACATATGCGAGCCTTACAAAATGATTCTAACTATTCTTATTAATCAAGCAGTCTTGCTCACTCTTGCAATACTTTTCTGGCCGCCCCGGTGGCGCAGTGGTCTAAGGCGCTGGCCTCTGATCATTCGTCCGTAAGGGGTCCGGGTTCGAATCCCGGTCGGGCATGGATGTTGTGTTTGTCTTACGGCACTGGCTCTCTCCCTTCCCTGGAACCAGTGACCCTAAAGTAGGGACGGGCGACTGCTTATAGCCCATTGAGTTGCTCACGGTGGTCGTTAAACCTCCAATAAACAAACAAACAAACAGCAATACTTTTCTGAAGAATGAATTTCACTTTAGCCGCCCCGGTGGCGCAGTGGTCTAAGGCGCTGGCCTCTGATCATTCGTCCGTAAGGGGTATGGGTTCGAATCCCGGTCAGGCATGGATGTTGTGTTTGTCTTACGGCACTGGCTCTCTCCCTTCCCTGGAACCAGTGACCCTAAAGTAGGGACGGGCGACTGCTTATAGCCCATTGAGTTGCTCACGGTGGTCGTTAAACCTCCAATAAACAAGCAAACAAACAGCAATACTTTTCTGAAGAATGAATTTCACTTTAGCCGCCCCGGTGGCGCAGTGGTCTAAGGCGCTGGCCTCTGATCATTCGTCCGTAAGGGGTCCGGGTTCGAATCCCGGTCGGGCATGGATGTTGTGTTTGTCTTACGGCACTGGCTCTCTCCCTTCCCTGGAACCAGTGACCCTAAAGTAGGGACGGGCGACTGCTTATAGCCCATTGAGTTGCTCACGGTGGTCGTTAAACCTCCAATAAACAAACAAACAAACAGCAATACTTTTCTGAAGAATGAATTTCACTTTAGCCGCCCCGGTGCCGCAGTGGTCTAAGGCGCTGGCCTCTGATCATTCGTCCGTAAGGGGTCCGGGTTCGAATCCCGGTCAGGCATGGATGTTGTGTTTGTCTTACGGCACTGGCTCTCTCCCTTCCCTGGAACCAGTGACCCTAAATTAGGGACGGGCGACTTCTTATAGCCCATTGAGTCGCTCACGGTGGTCGTTAAACTTCCAATCAAAAAAAAAAAAAAAAAATCACTTAAGGCTCTACGAGACCCGCCATCTTGTATTGCTGCCTTCTCTAATTAAAAAACGGGCAAGCGTATTTCGCAAATTGCTCGGACAATTTTGCACATTTTGGAACACCGTTTGTGGCTAACGCAAGATATATGATAAATAAAGAGTTCCCTGGTTTCAGAATTTTTATTGACCTTTCACTTCATTTTTTATCTGCAGCGAAAGTCGTACCAAGGCGTCTTCCATAGTTTTATTAATTAATAAAAAATACTTAAACAGTCCAAAATGAAAATCTGAAACCAGGGAACTCTTTAAATATCACATATCTTGCGTTAGCCACAAACGGTGTTCCAAAATATGCAAAATTGCCCGAGCAATTTGTGAAATACGCTTGCCCGTTGGTTAATAAGAGAAGGCAGCAATACAAGATGGCAGGTCTCATAGAGCCTTAACAATTGTTTCTTTTTAAGAACCATGTCATGAAAAGCTACGCACTTCTCACTGAAGAAATGATTTTACAATAAGCATTGATTCTTAAAGAATAAGAATTGTAACTCATCGATTTTGTTTTTCGTTCTTGAACTCTAAAATACAGGACAAAAAGCTGTCCCGAAGATTTTTCTCGGGGCAACGGGACATATTAGCCAAAAACGGGACGATCCCGTATTTTACCGGACGTCTGGGATCACTAATCCACACACAATTGTCGCCAGTGTATGGTGAGACCACATAAACACGCAGTAATATGCAGCGATGGTTACAGAGTTTGCAGAGAGGTCATTTCAGCATTCGGGATAATCCACGATGCGGCAGACCGACGACTGTGACACCCACTGCAACTGAGGAAGCCATTGAGAAGCTGATTCAGGATAACAGATGCATCACCACCATTCAGGATAACAGATGCATCACCACCATTCAGGATAACAGATGCTTCACTGCTTCCCATTCAGGATAACAGATGCATCACTGCTTCCCATTCAGGATAGCAGATGCATCAGCACTTCTCATTCAGGATAACAGATGCATCACCGCTTCCCATTCAGGATAACAGATGCATCACGACTTCCCATTCAGGATAACAGATGCATCACGACTTCCCATTCAGGATAACAGATGCATCACGACTTCCCATTCAGGATAACAGATGCATCACGACTTCCCATTCAGGATAACAGATGCATCACGACTTCCCATTCAGGATAACAGATGCATCACCACTTCCCATTCAGGATAACAGATGCATCACGACTTCCCATTCAGGATAACAGATGCAAAATCACCACTTCCCATTCAGGATAACAGATGCATCACCACTTCTCATTCAGGATAACAGATGCATCACCACTTCCCATTCAGGATAACAGATGCATCACCACTTCCCATTCAGGATAACAGATGCATCACGACTTCCCATTCAGGATAACAGATGCATCACCGCTTCCCATTCAGGATAACAGATGCATCACCGCTTCCCATTCAGGATAACAGATGCATCACCACTTCCCATTCAGGATAACAGATGCATCACCACTTCTCATTCAGGATAACAGATGCATCACCACTTCCCATTCAGGATAACAGATGCATCACCACCATTCAGGATAACAGATGCATCGCCACTTCCCATTCAGGATAACAGATGCATCACCACTTCCCCATTCAGGATAACAGATGCATCACCACTTCTCATTCAGGATAACAGATGCAACACCACTTCCCATTCAGGATAACAGATGCATCACCACTTCCCATTCAGGATAACAGATGCAACACCACTTCTCATTCAGGATAACAGATGCATCACCACTTCCCATTCAGGATAACAGATGCATCACCACTTCCCATTCAGGATAACAGATTCATCACCACTTCCCATTCAGGATAAGAGATGCATCACCACTTCCCATTGAGGATAAGAGATGCATCACCACTTCCCAACTTATGGACCGCCTTGGCATGTCAAAGGGAAGTGTTTTAACAGTGGTAGAACACTTAGGATACCGGAAAATCTGTGCTCGTTGGCTCCTCACAAAACAGAAGAAGAGAATTCAGAAAGAGGTGTGTGACAATCTACTTGAACATTTCGCTGGTGATTTTCCACAATGTTTTTATGGTGTGATAACACGTGCTTGTTTCATTATAGCCCACAGATCAAACGTCAGTCATTGGAATGGAAGCCCGTGGGATCACCGCGGAAGAAGCAGCCACGACTTTCAAGGTCATCAAACAAATTGATGGCCACATTTTTTGGGGATCGTCAGGGCGTCATCTTCATCGACTTCCTGGAAAGTGGGACCACCATTACCAAAGAAGGTTATTGTTCATGTTTGGAGAAGTTCAGTCGTGCCATCAGAACTAAGAGATTACACTTGCAAGCCGAGGACGTCAAACGGCATCGAGATAACGCGAGACCGCACACTGCACAGATGACAGTGAAGAAAGTGACTCGACTGGGCTGGACGCTGGTGCCACAACCACCGTACCACCCAGATTTGGCACCATCAGATTTTTATCTGTTTGGTCGTCTGAAGGCACATCTACGTGGGAAAGCATTTCAAAGTGGCGCAGAACTCATTACTTGTGTCAGGAAGCGGTGTGATGGCCAACCTTCGGAGTTTTACCAACGTGCGTGGTTGTCATGGAAACAACCTTGTATGCAATGTAGTGAAGCCAATGCATCCTACATTGAGTGACTTATCACTAAAGCCAAAGGTCCAAGGTTGCTACCCATCAACTTTCATGATTCAGCCTTTCAAAACTGGGGAGTTACAGGCGATTGCGCGTTACTTATTGACCGACCTTTGTAGTTGCGCCGCAAAAGGATTAATAATCACGAAAAGTAGGGTCAATTAAGAAGGGAGAGGGGGGTGCCATATACGACTTCTTCCTTTCCTTTTTTTTTTTACGCTTTCCAACCGTAGGTTGAAGAAGCGATATACTCCAACTTTGCCCGTCTGTCTGCCTGACCGCACGATAACTCGCATAAAATTGGTTCGATTTCAATGAAATTTTACTATGTGGTGGGGCGCCATCTCAGGACGAACTCTGTTGAAAATGAGCGAAATGGGGTCAAAGGTCAGGACATAGGAGCGGGATCCATTCCATCGCCCTTATGCGTCATAACTCAGGTAAAAATGCTTCGATTGAGACAAAACTTTATCATGTTGTTCCGAAAGTCTACTGAACCGATTCTGTTGAATATCATCGAAATGGGATCAAAGGTCGGAGCACAGGAGCGAGATTTATTCCACAGCCATTATTATCATAACTTGAGTAATGGTTTCTAGTATGTTGGAAAGCGTATCATAATCAATGCATTGCATGTTTTTACTAACTTTCTAGGTTCAGTTTGCTTTTTATTCTTTGTATGTATTCTTTCTACACTTCATTATTTGCTTTTCCTTTTTATATTAGTATGATTTCACTATCTTACTATTATATTTCTTTATCTTTAATCTTTCATCTACTTTTACGTTCACTATGTCGTGTATGGCACCATACTTTTCGAGTTTTTTTGTCTTACTTAACCGTACTTTTTATGGTTACTAATCTTTTTCCGGCGCAACCATTTTTGCGCACCCACAGTGTCGCTGTCAAATGATCATATGTAGAGGATTTTAGGAAGGGAGTGTTTTGTTTGTTTGTTTGTTTGTAGGTTTAACGACCACCGTGAGCAACTCAATGGGCTATAAGCAGTCGCCCGTCCCTAATTTAGGGTCACTGGTTCCAGGGAAGGGAAAGAGCCAGTGCCGTAAGACAAACACAACATCCATGCCTCACCGGGATTCGAACCCGGACCCCTTTCGGACGAATGATCAGAGGCCATCGCTTAGACCACTGCGCCACCGGGGCGGCAGGAAGGGAGTGTCTGACCCCAGGTCTTGAACAACCCTTAAAAATAGGAAGCTAGGAGATTTGGGCTAGAGTACCCGATAGGAAAGTGACACGGAAGCGAAGTAGAAAGGGGGAGGAAGACGCCCTTATTTATTACAGGGTGGCCAGTACCCGGGGTCCAACGGCTTAACGTGCTCATCCGACGCGCGGCGTATATTTAGTGGATCGAGCGTTCGTACCTGCCTGGGATCGAACCTGAGGTCCTTGCCGCGACAGTCACGAACGTTGCCCACTTGGCCACTAGCGGCCCACAGTGTCGCTGTCAATGTACATCGTCTCTATATGTACGGCTGCATCTTTTACACGAATGTTCACACATCTCAGGACGCCGCCCCGGGGGCGCAGTGGTCTAAGGCGCTGGCCTCTGATCATTCGTCCGTAAGGGGTCCGGGTTCGAATCCCGGTGAGGCATGGATGTTGTGTTTGTCTTACGGCACTGGCTCTCTCCCTTCCCTGGAACCAGTGACACTAAATTAGGGACGGGCGACTGCTTATAGCCCATTGAGTTGCTCACGGTGGTCGTTAAACCTCCAATTAAAAAAAAAAAATCTCAGGACGGGTCCAAGTTGAACCAGAAAGATTTAATGTGTTTTATCTATTTTTAATCTATCATCTAGTTTGGCCGCCCCGGTGGCGCAGTGGTCTAAGGCGCTGGCCTCTGATCATTCGTCCGTAAGGGGTCCGGGTTCGAATCCCGGTGAGGCATCGATGTTGTGTTTGTCTTACGGCACTGGCTCTCTCCCTTCCCTGGAACCAGTGACACTAAATTAGCGACGGGCGACTGCTTATAGCCCATTGAGTTGCTCACGGTGGTCGTTAAACCTCCAATCAAAAAAAAAAAAAATCTAGTTTGAACTTTTTTTTTTATTGGATGTTTAACGACCACCGTGAGCAACTCATTGGGCTATAAGCAGTCTCCCGTCCCTAAATTAGGGTCACTGGTTCCAGGGAAGGGAGAGAGTCAGTGCCGTAAAACAGACACAACATCCATTGATTGATTGGAGATTTAACGACCACCGTGAGCAACTGAATGGGCTATAAGCAGTCGCCCGTCCCTAATTTTGGGTCACTGGTTCCAGGGAAGGGAGAGAGTCAGTGCTTTAAGACAAACACAACATCCATTGATCGATTGGAGGTTTAACGACCACCGTGAGCAACTCAATGGGCTATAAGCAGTCGCCCGTCCCTAAATTAGGGTCACTGGTTCCAGGGAAGGAGAGAGTCAGTGCCGTAAAACAGACACAACATTCATTGATTGATTGGTGATTTAACGACCACCGTGAGCAACTGAATGGGCTATAAGCAGTCGCCCGTCCCTAATTTTGGGTCACTGGTTCCAGGGAAGGGAGAGAGTCAGTGCCCTAAGACAAACACAACATCCATTGATCGATTGGAGGTTTAACGACCACCGTGAGCAACTCAATGGGCTATAAGCAGTCGCCCGTCCCTAATTTTGGGTCACTGGTTCCAGGGAAGGGAGAGAGTCAGTGCTTTAAGACAAACACAACATCCATTGATCGATTGGAGGTTTAACGACCACCGTGAGCAACTCAATGGGCTATAAGCAGTCGCCCGTCCCTAAATTAGGGTCACTGGTTCCAGGGAAGGGAGAGAGTCAGTGCCGTAAAACAGACACAACATCCATTGATTGATTGGAGATTTAACGACCACCGTGAGCAACTGAATGGGCTATAAGCAGTCGCCCGTCCCTAATTTTGGGTCACTGGTTCCAGGGAAGGGAGAGAGTCAGTGCTTTAAGACAAACACAACATCCATTGATCGATTGGAGGTTTAACGACCACCGTGAGCAACTCAATGGGCTATAAGCAGTCGCCCGTCCCTAATTTAGGGTCACTGGTTCCTGGGAAGGGAGAGAGCCAGTGCCGTAAGATAAACACAACATCCATGCCTAACCGGGATTCGAACCCGGACCCCTTTCGGACGAGTGATCACAGGCCATCTCTTAGACCACTGCGCCACCGGGGCGGCGTTTTAACTTGTATAGTACATTAATAAACCTACTGTGCTTCATAGTTCAAAAGTCAATCTGGACTACGGTCGTCTTTTATTTGTTATCGTGCATCAAGGACGACTAGTTTGGACTTTGATTATACCTTTGCTGCACGAATATATTTAGTATACAAGGAAATACAGAATTTATAATATGTTTGCTTTCAATATTCAATCGATTTCCCATATGTTATGAAGAATATTTCTTCCTTCATTGACTCTTAAAAGCGTATTTTGTGTTGGGGGGTGGGGTGGGTAGGTAAAAACACAGGTAACCTTCTGCTCTTCAAGTGGTTCTGGGCTTCGCTCTACTTTGTTTAAATGACGTCTGCGAACACTCAGTATGATGCAGCAAAGAAAGTAGCGTCGCTGCTGTAGCAATACAAGGTAAGGTAACAACAGAAACAAATCGGGGTGCCCTTTTACTGAAATATACAGTAAACCCTCTTTAACAGACACTCCCGGATATCGGTCACCTCTACTTAGCGGACAGTTTTCTGACCCCCCCCCTCCCCTAAGTCCCGAAGTGTGTTCGATTCGGTATACGGAGTGGTCAAAATAGCCATCAATCACGGACAATACGGTGTGATCGTGTTGGGAGTAATGGACACGGGAAGGCACCCATACACGGCGGACTGGCTCTGGACGGCCCAGACATACCACCAAACAGAGAGGACCGTGGGATCGTGAGAGCGGCACGCACAGATGCAACGACGTCCTTGTCCAATATTCAGAGACATGTGGCGGTTGTACAAAGACACCTGTGTCTACCAGAACCATTTCCACACACCTGGCAGAGACGAATCTGTACTCTCGACGCCACTTTACGTTTCCTGCTTTTAAAACCTGGCCATCGTGGGCGTCGATTTCTGTGGTATCAGCAACGAGCAACGTGGAATGCTACGGACTGGCGACGTATAGTGTTCAGCGACGAATCCCGTTTCTGTATGGGAACGGACGACCACCGTGTCAGTGTGTGGATGGAGAACCGCAGGTGAGAGCTACAATCCCAACCCCACTGTACAACGGCACACGTCCCGAACTGCATGCGTGATGGTTTGGGAAGCCATCGCGTATGACAGCTAGACTTCTTTCGCATTGATCCGAGGGACGTTGGCAGCCCAGCGCTACGTGCAAAAGATCCTGCTGCCTTCCCTGCTTGGAGCCATTTTCCAACAAAATAACGCCCGTCCGCACACGGCTTGGGGTTTTCCAGGACTGTCTACGTCATGCTCCGACGCTTCCGTGGCCTGCCAGATCACCTGATCTCTCGCCCATCGAGCACGTGTGGTATCACATGGGAAGCCAGCTTTCTCCATGTCCCAGTGTTCGTGATTTAGAGCATCAGTTGCAAGAAATGCGGGCCAGTCTGCCCCAGGATAACATACTGCGTGCCTTTAAGTCAATGCCAGACAATATCATCGCATGTATCCGAGCAGGATGGCGGCCCGACGCAGTACTAACGCTGTCCGGAATGTGTACCTTATGTCCGCGGGAAATCATCCTGCTGCTGTGATATTGTAATCAGTTCTGTCCTTGGTATGTACCATCTCACTACTAAAATCTCATTTCAATCCGACGCCTCCTTCTTGGTGCGCGGATTTTTATGACAATGAGTGTATATATTGAAATTATTGTAGTTTCGGTTCACTTAATTTCCAGAGCAACACAGCACAGACTGCGTCCACATTCATCCGATTCAATTTGACGGAACTACTTGAAGAGCTGATATCGGAAATCTATTCAAGAATAGTACTGATTTGTACATTCCTCGCGAACGCAAAATGATAGCCTCTCTCATGAGAAATTAAATGAATTGTTAGTTCCCAGGAAAGGAATCAGAAATATCATGGGTTCATTGATCATAGTGCTCCTGAATTTTGGGGTATATATGCGCAAGACAGTGTCGTATTTAAAGCGAGGGCCCGCCAAAAAGCCTTACCCCCGAAAGTGTTCATTGTTTTTTTTTTGTTTTTTTTTTAAAATACGACTTACATTACGGTAGAAGCAACGCTTTAATTTAATAAAATACATCAACTTAAATCAGAAAATGATGTTTTCATTTTTTCTTCTGTTTTCCATTAATTTTTACTTTTTCCTCGTGGATTTCAAAAACTTTCATTTTTTGTTCCACCCGCGAAAAAAAATTCTTTATACGCTCCTGACGCGAGATATACGATTTAGGGCACGTTGCTTCACTTAAATAGCGGTCCGTTCTTGAAGGCACGAAACAAACGTCCTTTTAAGGGCCATTTCCAAAAAAAGGAAACGCAAAACTTGCGCTTCAAGCTACAGCATATGCGAACGTGGCGGCATCTAGCGTCATCTCGAGAAAACAGAAACAGCGGGGTCTATTCCATAAACGAGCCATATTTTCTTCAAATACTCTTTCAACTCAGAATCTTGTATTCCTATTTCTCATCATCCCCCCCCCCTTTTTTTTTGTGATTTCTCGTAACGCTCTAGCGCGTAGAGTTCGTCTGTGCTCCTCACAGTTTCATCATTTTAAATATTGCTATCATGGTGGCAGGAATTATTTACAAATTGTAGACTTTCGATGTATGTTAGCAAAAAATCTGTTTTTCCAGATCTTTCTTAAGTGCACTTCTTCTTTATTATTTGCCTATATACCTATGTGCGCTGCTCCCTAAAATCTACTTTTCGTACAATATACGTGTATTTGTGCTGCAGCACCTAATTTACCTATCTATTATTTATTAATTTAATGTGGAAATCATAGAGAGATAAGCACTTTAGTGTAGCCCCCACAAGGAAGTTCTAAAATAGAATAAACTGACGTTATCGCACATTAATTTCAAGAAGACAAATCCATTGGATGTCCTAATGAAAATGTGTTCCCGTGTATTCGTTTTAATGGGCGATGTTTACGCAGCAAAAAGATACAACATAATAAGGCACAGTGAAAATGCTGCGAAATATGTACTGCTCTAAACTATATACATAGTGTTAGAAGCCACTTCAGGTAAGACCTCACGTGACTTCAATAATTTTGTGCTTGCTGAAAAACAAAATTCTGCTCAGATATTTTTTGTTAGATACAGTATTTGACACAGTTCAATGAAACCCGGTAGACAGTGACGGATATTGGAGACCCAGGGAATGCACAAATAAAAGTCAATTAAATATGCACAAATGAAAGTCACTTATCAACGGTATTAAAATATGTCGATGCTTCCGCTGTGAAAAAAACACTTGTGGATTCGCTTTTTTTGACTAAGAAAGTCAGTCTGGCGAGAGAAGACAAATGGAACTCTTAGCGGAGGGATGGTGTCATCGTAACGCAGCTCTACCAGTCTTCGCTGTGTGCTTCGAAGACTTTCGATACGATCGCCAGCTACCATGGCAACAGCTCATTCATGTCAACATGAATGAGCGGGTGAAGGATGAATGGGCCATTGCTTTCGGCAACGGTTCGCTCGGAAAAGAGAAGACCTGGGACTACCTTAGTCACTCGCTTGCTTCCGCCCCTAACAGCATGCGTTTCAGAAAAGTTGTTTCAGTTTGTGTGAAATCAATTAAAATCAGTGTTATTGTATCTTACATTCGTGGCTTTGTTGGATTCGAACTGTTTTGATGAATTTTGTGAAAGCTTTCCTGAACATCTACAGTAGAACTTAAAGATCTCTGTGTTTCAAATTGTGATACAGCTCGACTCGAAAATGAACTGAAGGTGTTTTATACCCTTGACAAATAATACACTATCTACCAACAAGTAATTGGACACTACTGCAATCGATGATATCTGCGGTCCTGATACACGTCACGGCCGCTGCCGTTAAATATCGTGTGGGAAACAACAACGTAACCAGTCGCATACAAGATGCCACGCAGTTCGGAGCTCTCTGATTTCCAGAAAGGTGTCATCGTCGGGTATCACAGAAATGGCCGATCCATACGTGACATATTCAGCGAGTTGAAGTACCCAAAATCGACAGTGGCCTACGTGATTGGCAAGTGGAAGATGAGAGGTGACTGTCGGAATGTGCCCCGACCCGGCAGACCCACAAAACTGGGAGTTAGAGACCGACGGGTGCTGGTCAGAGAAATTCCGAAGAACCGCACCAAATCGATGGGCCACATCTGCGAGGAGTTTCAACGGGCATCCGGGAGTGTTCTTTCGATGAATACCATCCGTAAGGAAGCCCATCTGCTCGGTTATCATGGACGTGCTGCCGCCCACAAGCCTTTGATCACCAAGTCCAATAGCGCTGCTCGGTTAACGTGGTGCAAAGAACGTCCATAATAGACCGTTGAACAGTGGAAACAGGTTCTCTGGAGCGACGAATCAAGGTTCACCCTCTACCGTTCGGGTGGCAGGGTCTGGGTTTGGCGTCTGTCTGGAGGACGTCTCCTGCCGGAATGTATTGTGCCAACTGTGAAGTTCGGCGGCGGTGGAATTATGCTATGGGGGTGTTTCTCCTGGTACGGTACGGGACCGTTGGTCGCAATTCCTGGTAGACTCAATGCCGAGACCTACTGCACGATTTTGGATGACCATGCGCTTCCTACGTTGTGGCAGTTTTACGGGGTGGACCCCATATTACTTTGCGAGGTCCACTATGGCTTGATATGGTGACAGTGACAATGGGGTTAATCGAATGGACTGGCCTGCGCAGAGCCCGGACCTTAACTCTATCGAGCACCTCTGAGACGAGTTGGAGCGTGGACTTAAGGGGTGCCCTCACCGTCCGAAATCGGTGAAGGAACTGACCTGTCTTCTCCAAGCCGAGTGGAAGAAAATGCCGCTAGCCGTCGTACAACGCCTGGTTGAGAGTATGCTCCGGAGGGTCGCCGCTCGTGGAGGCTCCACCAAGTATTGAAGGTCAATAAACTTCGTTTTCCTTTGCTATCACATGTGTCCAATTACTTGTTGGTAGATAGTGTAATAAAAAAAGAAATCAATAAGAGACATTACTTGTTACACAAAGTTGAATAAACAAATCAGCAGATCTAATATTAAAGTTTTCATCAACAACTGCAACTGCTGAAAGTTTTCTGCATTAAAAAGAATGAAAATATATCTTAGAGGCACACAAGGACATGTACACTTGAGCAACTTGGCTGATTGGCGCCCCCTGGTGGCCAAAGTATTCTTTACCAAAATTTTGAAATTATATGCAAAAGATTTTCCATCAAGAGATGTATCCGCTGAAGAAAAAAAATTTCAAATCGGAGTTTTAGAAGAAGAGTTATCGAGGAAAAAGTAATTTACTTTTACTCCCCCTAGCGGAAAATCTATGCGTAATTTGAAAAAGTAACCATATTTAAAATACTCTTCGATATAAATGGAATCGAAAGATAATTTTTTTTTCAATCGGATATTTAGAAGCGAATATGTGGAATAAAACGTATTTTTGAATTCGACATCATCTGCATTTACGCCCTCTACCGGCGAAATTGTACATCGTAAAAAAAAAACGAAATGAAGGGTTATGATTTGCATATTTCAAGCTCCCCAATGCAAAAAGAATTTTTCAAATCGGACTAATAGTTGCAGAGATATCGTGGGTACAGACGGACGGACAAACTGATAACAGAAGCACGATCTTTTTTTACAAATGACGTGCTTACTGTCAGTTTTTATAAAACGGCGTTTGTAGTGTTAGCAATAATTATGTCAGAACGGTGTACACAAGACCTCACCTGCCTTTCGAATCGTAGACACATATTGCTAGCCATAGCTATTTACTTTACTTTATTTAGAGCTTCGCCCTTTGGCTATGCATTTTACTTCGTCCGTTTAAAATGAAATATGGAGAAGAGTGAAAGGAGGACGATAAGCGAACGAAATGTCAAGATCATAGGTAATGGCCCTCGAAAGTCTTTGAACAAGAAGAGCAGATGCACATTGAAAGGAGGGGACACTCTGTCGCCAAGTGGGAGACGCGAAGTCTTGAGCGTGAAATCGATAGATCACCTAACATTCTATTTCTACAGAGCTTGAAAGAACTCTCTAAATGGTCATTGCATTTCATTCATTTACGAATCGAAAGCTAACAGTGATTTACTTCATACGCATGGTTTTAAATTCCACTTAAGCGTGGGAATACAGTCAGGTAACGTTTTTGTATCCCTACATATTCTGATTTTAATTTAAGATCTCTCATTCCTTCAGCTATCAATGCCCTCTTTAATCTGGAAAATGAATATGTACTTTCCGGATGACTTTTTAGGAACAAATAAACTATTTGAATAACGATCATGCTGAAAACTGGCTCCCTAGTTATTTAAATTATACTCTTAATCAAACATCTAATATGGGGTTTTCTACTAGAAAAATAACTTAATTAAAAAACACAAATTTTCGGAGAAAACTCTTCTCCTTTTTCAGGCAGTCTTTTGCTGGCATTGTCCCTTTCGCGGTTACGGTTACTTTTTTTAACACATCTTGCCAGTTGTTTGGGAGGGACACACCTCTGCAGTCATTGATGATGGAATTCCGATTTTTCTCACTTTCCATTCCTTCTTTTAATTTCCTTTTTCACGCTTTCCAACCGTAGGTTGAAGAAGAGCATATGCTCCAGCTTTGTCTGTCCGCACGATAACTCACGTGAAAATGGTTCGATTTCCACGAAATTTTAGTATGTGGTAGGGGACCACCTGGGGACGAACCCTATTGAAAATGGGCGAAACAGGGGCAAAGGTCAGGGCATAGCAGCGGGATCCATTCCATTACTCTTATGCGTCATAACTTGCGTAAAAACTGATCGATTTCGATGAAATTTTAGTATGTGGTAGGGAACCACCTGGGAACGATCCCTATTGAAATTGGGTGAAATAGGGCCAAAGATCAGGACATTGGAGTGGGATCCATTCCATTGCCCTTGTGCATCATAACTTACCTAAAATGCTTGGATTGCGACAAAACTTCATCATGTTGTTCCGGAAGTATAGTGAACCGGTTCTGTTGAATATCAACGGAATGGATTCAAAGGTCATTGCACAAAAGCAAGATTTATTCCACAGCCATTATTCTCATAACTTGCGTAAAACTGCTTCTATTGCGACAAAACGTTAGTATATTATTCCTGAGGTGTACTGAACCGGTTCTGTTGAATATAATCGAAATGGGGTCAAAGGTCAGGACACAAGAGCTAGATTTATTCCACAGCCATTATCCACATAACTTCAGTAATAATTTCTGGTATGTTGGAAAGCGTATCATAATCAATGCATTGCATGATTTTACTAACTTGTTTTGATAGTTGCCTTGGAAACTGATGCCTTTTAGTGAATTACAGTCTATTTTGTGTTCGATTTTGGTAACATGGGCATACCTGTCTAGATAGGCTTTTTATAGAAATCGGACATGTTTAGCATGCCTGTCTAGATAGGCTTTTTATAGAAATCGGACATGTTTAGCATGCCTGTCTAGATATATGCTTGTTACAGAAGCCGGACATGTTTAACATGCCTGTCTAGACAGGCTTGTTACAGAAACCAGGCATGCTTAACATGTCTGTCTAGATAGGCTTGCTACAGAAACCGGGTATGTTTAACATGCCTGTCTAGATAGGCATGTTTCAGAAACCGGACATGTTTAACATACCTGTCTAGATAGGCTTGTTACAAAAACCGGGCATGTTTAACATGCCTGTCTAGATAGGCATGTTTCAGATATCGGGCATGTTTAACATGCCTGTCTAGATAAGCTTGTTACAGAAACTGGGCTGTTTAACATGCCTGTCTGGATAAGCTAGTTACAGAAAGCGGACATGTTTAACATGCCTGTCTAGATAAGCTTGTTACAGAAACCGGGCAGGTTTAACATTCCTGTCTAGATAGGCATGTTTTAGAAACATGACATGTTTAACATGCCTGTCTAGATAAGCTTGTTACAGAAAGCCGACATGTTTAACATGCCTGTCTAGATAGGCATGTTAAGATACCGGGTTTGTTTAACATGCCTGTCTAGATAAGCTTGTTACAGAAACCGGGCAGGTTTAACATTCCTGTCTAGATAGGCATGTTTCAGAAACAGGACATGTTTAACATGCCTGCCTAGATAGGCTTCTTACAGAAACGGGGCATGTTTAACATGCCTGTCTAGATAAGCTTGTTACAGAAAGGGGACATGTTTAACATGCCTGTCTAGATAGGCATGTTTCAGATACCAGGCATGTTTAACATGCCTGTTTAGATGGGCATCTTACAGAAACCGGGGCATGTTACAGAAAGGGGACATGTTTAACATGCCTGTCTAGATAGGCATGTTACAGATACCGGGCATGTTTAACATGCCTGTCTAGATAAGCTTGCTACAGAAAGTGGACATGTTTAACATGCCTGTCTAGATAGGCATGTTACAGATACCGGGCAGGTTTAACATGACTGTATAGATAAGCATGTTTCAGAAACCAGACATGTTTAACATGCCTGTTTAGATGGGCATCTTACAGAATGTTTAACATGCCTGTCTAGATAGGCATGTTACAGAAACCGGGCATTCTTAACATGCTTGTCTAGATAGGCATGTTAACATATCCGGTTTCTGCGGACATGTTTAATGCAAGTTCAGCTGTTTAAATGCTGTCTAAATAGACAGCAGCATGTTTAACATGCCTGTCTAAATAGGACGTCAAACTTGCATGATATTTGCACCAGGCGAGCCTTTTACGCCGATGAATCGTGGTTAGGAGAGGATGTCGCCGGAGTCGTCCGCTGTTGTAGCCCGTATGTGCGAACATACAACGCATGCGCATGATAGGTACTGTTCCGGGTTGGCCTCTGTTGTATTGGGTGGTCAACTGTCAAACATTGCTGCGTCTGTCGGTCTGTACGAGTCGTCGGACCCCAGCTCACCTGTCACATCAACTTTTCGCCGTCTTGGGCAATTTTGCCTCCGAGTCGTTGTTTGACCACCCTCCTAGTACACTTTAACTACATCGGCTCGCGAACAACCCACCGGTTCAGTGGAAAATCGAGGTACCCGCTCTTCAAGCTCAAACAATCTCTCCTTCCTCAAAGTCCGATAATACCTTCTCTTTACCCATCACACTCCGAATTTTACCACCTACTGCTCCACTCACACCTTATATACACTGCTGGCCACCCAAAATGCAACACCAAGAAAGAAGCATCCGATTGGCCTGAAATTCGTAGCATGACATGAAAACGATTAGCATTGCTGGCCATATGCAAATAATGTGCGCCCGGCACGCCACCGAGAAGCACTATAAGAAGGGTGCACAGAAGGCGGGGTGTAAGTAGTGGAAGTTTATTGTGCTGCTGGACCTGTGCGTGGGAAGCTTCCTGATGCCTCGTCGCAGAATATGGCAGTCATTCCAGCACGTTTCGGAGTTCGACAGAGGACGAACAGTGGCTTAACACGACAGAGGTTTTTCGTACCGAGACATCGGCGCCCGTGTAGGACGACATCCAGCCACAGTGAGGCGAGTATGGATTCGGTGGGTGCAGGAGGGACGGACGTACCGACGTGAGCGATTGCCGCCGCCGCGGCACACCACCGAACGAGAAGACTGGCATGCTGTGCGGCGGGCATTGACGGCTCGCACCGCCACATCACGAACGTTATCGCAGGAATTAGGGTATGTTGCGCAACAACCGTGTCAGCACGTACCGTTCGACGTCGTCTGCAGTAGCGGGGACTTGTCGCACGGCGCCTATTGCTCCGATTGCCATTGACGTTACACCACCGGTGAGTGCGGCGGCAGTAGGCCGTTAAACGCCGTACCTGGACTACGGAATGGCACGACATTGTCTTCTCCGATGAATCCCGCTTCTTCCTGTAACACCACGAGAGACTGTATGACGCCTGCATTATGCATCGCCATACAGGTCCGTCGCCTGGCGTTATGGTTTTGGGCGCAATTGAATATGACACCCGCACCCCTCTGGTACGCATCGCCGGTACACTCAACAGCCACCGCTACATCTCCGACGTTTTGGAGCCTATAGTCCTCCCTTACCTGCCAGCGGCCACGTTTCAACAGGACAATGCGCGTCCGCACGTGGCACGCATCGTGCAACAATTCTTCATGGCCCACCAGGTGTCACTGCTGCCGTGGCCTGCCTTTTCTCCCGATATGTCGCCCATTGAACACGTCTGGTCGCTGATCAGCAACCGAGTGGCCCGGCAAGCACCACCCGTGATGAAATGTGGCAACGTGTGGAAGCAGCCTGGACAGACATACCGCAAGCCCATATCTAAAGCCTCTTTCTTTCGATGCCGCGGCGTGTAGCGGCCGTTATTGTCAGCCATGGGGGCCACACGAACTATTGATGTCTGCGTGTTCCGCAAGTCGCACGGGCCTGTAAGCTCAATCGTTTCATCTTTGTATCTGTTGTTATGTGTCCAGTAAATCTGGCATTGCTATCTCGTGTCCTTCTTGGTGTTGCATTTTGGGTGGCCAGCAGTGTATATGCTACGTTGGTCAACTAACGGCGCCCTCTCGGAAACCACGTGGCCGCATCCATTTTTGATAGGGGTAATTATGATTCAGTTACCACTCGGTGCAAATAAACAATTACGTCGTAAATTCTAAGGATGAGAACACACAGGTAGATAAACACTTCTTATTATTTAAATAAAAAAATGCACACTGAGACTGGAATTCAATAAACATGAAAGATTTATTTCTCTGCAAATTAATACTATGTTCTTATCACTTAGCTTGCATGAATACAATTCATATGGAATTTTTTTGTCGTGATAACAAATGTAGATGCCAACATCGCATCGCTATTCACTGATAAAGATGAATGAAAAATCTGTGTAAGTGTAAAGTTGTTCCACTTTCTCAAATTAGATGAAAAATGGTAATGTAAAATTTCATGTAAATCTCTTACTGAAGAGGTAAATGAACCTTCTGAGAAGAAATAGTACGAGGCTTGTGCCGAAAGTAATACAAAAGTAGGCATAACATTTTAATTAACTGACAGCGGCCGTTCATATTGCACATGTTGGTAGAGTAACTCTTCCTCTATAGTAACCCTTCTTCTTCAATCCAGCTGGATAATGGATTTCAAACAGAAGCAACGTGCCATCATTGAGTTCTTGACGAAGGAAAGTTGTAAGCTGTCCGACCTCCACAGAAGGCAACAGAATGTTTACGGAGATGACACCATTGACAAGAGCAATGTGCGCAGATGGATGAAGGAGTTTAAAGAAGGGGAAACCAGCATTGAAGACAAACCGCGCAGTGGGAGACCATCGTCTGCGACCACTGACACGAATCATCAGCGTGAGGATGAATTGATTCGCGCGGAATGACGAGACACAATCCGTGAGCTTGTTGCACAAATGGACTGTGCTCACAATGCCATACAGAAGATGGTGTAAGACTTAAGGTATCGGAAAGCGTGTGCAAAGTGGCAACCGATATCCGATTTGAAGGAGAGAAGGGTAGAAGTCTGCTCTGACCTGCTGGAAGCGTTTGAAGCCAATGAAGACACGTTTTGTTTTCGATCTGGTGACAGGGGATGAAACGTGGACGTATCTTTACGATCCGGAAACAAAGAATCAATCCGTGGAATGACGTCACAACTCTTCACTAAGGCCTACGAAGTTCAAGAGCCAGCGATCAGCACAGAAAGTCATGTTTTTTTTTATTTTGGTGTTATTCTCCTTGATTTTCTGGAACGTGTTCGTATCGTGACCAACGAGCGGCATATTGAGACACTCACGAAGCTTAGAGGAGCTATATGGAGGAAGAGACCGAACATGTATCTGAAAAAGATCCACACTCACAATGCGAGAGCACACACATCTTTGGCAAGAAATCAGACGATCAGCAAATTAGGCTGGTCGGTGGTCCACCGTATAGCGCAGGTCTGGGGCCTTCCGAAATCTACCTGTTTGGTATAATGAAGGACAGTCTTCGTGGATATCGATTTGATGACACAAACGAGGTGAAAGTGACTGTGAAGAAGTGGGCACACGTCTGAATTTTTTTCAAAGAGGATTCGAGAGTTGGGTTCAACGATGGGGCAAATGCATCGCTTGTGATGGAGACTATGTTGAGTACTATCTTTGAATAGAGGACGTGTTACTCCCCAGACATGTGCAATTTGAACGACCTCTGCTATTTAATAAAGAAGTCATGCCCACTTTTGCATTACTTTCGGTACAGCACTCGTAGTATGTTTCAATGCAAGTAGGACGCGAATTGCGTCATTTAGTTGACGCACTGTTTGTGCCAGAAGGCTTCCCTCCACCGAGAAATATAAAATCTAGAGAGTACCCTGGTACGCTTTGTAGATTATTTACGCTACTCATCTTTCTTCTGCCAAAGTCTTTGTGGATGTGAAATAAAACAAGAGAGATTTAAGAGCATACATTTATTTACGTATAACATTAATTCGCGTCGCTCACGACTACAAAGACTCACAGTTTGGAACATACTGAGTAAGGGAAATTAAATTATAACAACACACAAAAAGGTTTACTAATTCTTGCAGTTGAGCCGTACTTAGGTGGATTAATTAATGTATTAGGTGTAAAAATAAGTTTGAAAGAGTTTTAAGACAATGCAACATTTATTTTAAGAGAAAACAACAATACCTTGACGAATCAAAATACACAGTGCGTCAAAGAAATTTTAAGACTGGCGGTAGATTTCAGCCTACGGTGGCGCCTCCAATGTAGTCGCGAATGCGTTATAAACCGTGACCATCTGCTTGCTTTCTGCCAAAAGTACTGCGCAGTTGTTAAAGTAACTCAAACGAAATGGTCGTTCATTAGAGAAGTAAAATTTTTTCATGTTGAATTATTAAGATGGAACAAAGGGTTGTTATTAAATTTAACGCAAAACTTGGTAAAAGTGCCTCGGAAACGTACCAAATGATGAAACAAGTTTACGGTGAGTTTAGTTTAAGTACATCAAATGTTTTCCTGTGGCACGAACGTTTTTTGGACGGAAGAGAGACGCTAGAAGATGATAAGCATACCGGAAGACCAAGTTCATCTAGGACACCTGAGATTATTGAAAAAGTGCGTGATTTCGTGGCAAACAATCGATGTGCGTCACTAAGAATGATGGAAGAGTCTTTAAACATCAACAAAGAAAGGATTTGAACCATCCTGCATGAAGATTTGGGCAAAACAAAAGTATGTGCCAAATTTGTTCCACACACGTTAACCAATGAACTGAAATCAAGAAGTGCACATTGCAGAGACATCATTTCAGCCGCTGAAAATGATCCAAACTTCTTAAAATCGATTGTTACAGGTGATGAAACATGGTGTTTTCAACATGATCCTAAAACAAAGCGACAAAGTGCGGAATGGAAGTCAAAAAACTCGCCACAAGCCGAAAAAACAAGAAACGTCCCATCGAAAATCAAAACAATGGTCATTACATTCTTCGATAGTAAGGGTATTATTCACAAAGAATTTGTTCCAAGTGGACAAACAATTACTGGTGAGTTTTATTTAAATGTTTTGAGGCATTTGATGGGCAGAATTCGTCGCATTCGTCCAGAATATCGAGATGAAAACAGTTGGAGTTTGTTGCACGATAATGCACCCAGTCACACCTCACTTCTTGTTCGTAGATTTTTGGCCAAAAATAACGTCTGTGTGTTGAATCATCCACCGTATTCGCCTGATTAAGCACCCTGCGACTTTCCTTTGTTCCCAAAACTTAAAATGACGTTAAATGGGTGTTATTTTGATGATATTTCGACCATACAAACAGCTTTGACGCGTGCTTCGGAGGCAATTCCGCAAAGTGAACTTTAACAGGCATTCGAATCATTATTCAATCGCTGTAACAAGTGTATTGAAGCCGGAGGGACTTATTTTGAATAACAAACCAAAACAAATTATAATTTCTTGTTTCTATTTCATTTTACAGACCCAGTCTTAAAAATTCTTTGACGCACTGTGTATGCGCCGTCATTATCTATCACCTTCCGCCATCAATCGGGAAGGTAACAGATTCCAGCCCTGAAAAATACTTCGTCGTGTGACGCGATGAAGTCGTCAACCTATTTTTGCACTTCGTCACATGGCTGGAACTGTACAGCAGACAAACCATGTTGCATCGACCGGAACAAATGATAGTCTAAAGGGGGCTATGTCCGGACTATACGCAGGGTGCTCCAAGAACTCCCAGCCAAGCGTCAATAACGTTTCCTTGAGCGATTTCGCGACAAGCGTTGTCATGCAGTAATTTCACGGGACGCAATCCTTTGCCGGTGAATAGACGTTTTCGACAGATTTCCAGGTTCAATCGCAGCAATGGTTGCATATAGTGACCAGCAGTAACAGTTTAACCTATTTCCAATAGTTCATAATAGAGCACACCCATCATATTCCACCAGATGCACAGCAGAACTTTCTTGGAGTGAATATTGCGTTTCGGTTGCCGAAGTCACAGCTGCATCGGCGTCTACCCAGTGTTTTTTTTTTTTTTTTTTTTGCGTTTGGGATTGTCGTACCATATCCACTTTTCATCACTCGTAACGATATTCCACAGGAAAGACTTTCTGTGTTGTTTATTCAACAGATTCAAACACTTCATGACACGCTCCTCCTTGTTCCTCTGGCTTAGGTCACGTGGCACCCATTTTCCTTCCTTCTGAATCTTTCCCATTGAGCGTAAACGATTGGAAATGGTTTGTTGAGTTACCCGCAGTTGTTCAGCTAGTTCTTTTTTGCGTTTGAGACGAATCTTCATCCAGCAATGCTTGCAGTTGCTCATGCGCAACCTTCCTCTACGTCATCGATCGCTAACATCAAAATCACCCGAATTAAACCGTCAAAACCAAAACTCACTCGTGCTTTTCGATACAACGTTCTCCCCCCAGAACAGAACACATCGATGCACTTGCTTTTACAGCATTTTTTCCTTGATGAAATTCGTAACGAATGCAGTGGCGAATAAAATGAAGTATCGCTTGCCGTCTTTCACCTACCGATGTGCAAGTGCGTTTGACTGTTGGGCAAACTTCTGTGTCGCATTTTATACTCTGGACCAGTTACGGTCACATGACAACAACGCGAGGGAATGTCGGATATGCAAATTAGCGGTATACGTCACACAAAAAAAACGCTTTAAAACTTAGCTGTACACCTAATAACTGTAGTAAAAATCAATGAAAAGATATATGTGAATTATAAAAGTAAATATGTACTACTCGATGGCGGCGACAATAGTAAATATTCCGACTGATTAGTTTTTCAAAAATAGTATTCATTACTATTATTATTATTACACACTGAAGTGCCAAAACCCATGAGATAGCAGTATACAAATCTTTATTTTTTTTTTTTATTGGAGGTTTAACGACTACCGTGAGCAACTCAATGGGCTATAAGCAGTCGCTCGTCCCTAATTTAGGGCCACTGGTTCCAGGGAAGGGAGAGAGCCAGTGCAGTAAGACAAACAAAACATTCATGCGTCACCGGATTTTTTTTTTTTTTTAAATTGGAGGTTTAATGATCACCGTGAGCAACTAACTCAATGGGATATAAGCAGTCGCCCGTCCCTATTTTAGAGTCACTGGTTCCAGGGAAGGGAGAGAGCCAGTGCCGTAAGACAAACATAACATCCATGCTTCACCGGGATTCTTTTTTTTTTAATTGGAGATTTAATGATCACCGTGAGAAACTCAATATGCTAAAAGCAGTCACACGTCCCTAATTTAGGGTCACTGGTTCCAAGGAAGGGAGAGAGCCAGAGCCGTAAGACAAACATAACATCCATGCTTTACAGGGATTTTTTTATATTAGAGGTTTAATGATCACCGTGAGCAACTCAATAGGCTATAAGCTGTCACCCGTCCCTAATTTAGGGTCACTGGTTTGCACGGAAAGGAGAGAGAGCCAGTGCCGTAAGACAAACATAACATCCATGCTTCACCGGGATTCTTTTTTTTTTTAATTGGAGATTTAATGATCACCGTGAGAAACTCAATTAGCTAAAAGCAGTCACACTTCCCTAATTTAGGGTCACTGGTTCCAAGGAAGGGAGAGAGCCAGAGCCGTAAGACAAACATAACATCCATGCTTTACAGGGATTTTTTTATTAGAGGTTTAGTGATCACCGTGAGCAACTCAATAGGCTATAAGCTGTCACCCGTCCCTAATTTAGGGTCACTGGTTGCACAGAAGGGAGAGGGCCAGTGTCGTAAGACAAACAAAACATTCATGCGTCACCGGATTTTTTTTTTTTTTTTAAATTGGAGGTTTAATGATCACCGTGACCAACTAACTCAATGGGATATAAGCAGTCGCCCGTCCCTAATTTAGGGTCACTAGTTCCAAGGAATAGAGAGAGCCAGAGCCGTAAGACAAACATAACATCCATGCTTTACAGGGATTTTTTTTATTGGTGGTTTAATGATCGCTGTGAGCAACTCAATGGGCTATAAGCTGTCACTCGTCCCTAATTTAGGGTCACTGGTTGCACGGAAGGGAGAGAGCCAGTGCCGTAAGACAAACATAACATCCATGCTTCACAGGGATTTTTTTTATTGGAGGTTTAATGATCACCGTGAACAACTCAATGGGCTAAAAGCAGTCATCTGCCCCTAATTTAGGGTCACTGGCTCCAGGGAAGGGAGAGAGCCAGTGCCGTAAAACAAACACAACATCCATGCGTCACCGGATTTATTTATTTTTAAATTGGAGGTTTAATAATCACCGTGAGCAACTCAATGGGATATAAGCAGTCGCCCGTCCCAATTTTAGAGTCACTGGTTCCAGGGAAGGGAGAGAGCCAGTGTCGTACATTAAACAGAACATCCATACCTCACCGGGATTTGAACCCGGACTCCTTTCGGTCGAATGATCGATCAGAGGCCATCGCTTAGAGCACGGCGGCAACAAATTTTTCAGTTGCGAGTTTCTTGGGAAATTTATCGCTATGGCCGCTGAAAATGAAATTTCGTACATCGCGTGTAAATTGTCATAAAATTTCATGAAATTGGAATGCTTTTCGATTATAAATCCTGCTGTTTTCATTGCTTCAGCTTTGGAAAAATATCCTGTTTTTGACATTTTGAGCAAATTAGTAGGAAACGAGCAAAAATAGAAATACTTGAAGACACTGGCAACCAAAAAAGTTATCAATATTAGAAAATACGGGGAAAGTACAATTCGCCGCCCCGGTGGCGCAGTAGTCTAAGCGATGGCCTCTGGTCATTCGTCCGAACCGGGTCCGGGTTCGAATATTGGTGAGGCATGGATGTTGTGTTTGTCTTACGGCACTAGCCCTCTCCCTTCCCTGGAACCAGTGACCCTAAATTAGGGACGGGCGACTGCTTATAGCCCATTGAGTTGCTCACGGTAGTCGTTAAACTTCCAATCAAAAAAAAAAAAAAAAAGTGCAATTCATGCACATTGCTTCACTTGAAAAGGATGGATGAATTTCGTGGAGGAGATTTTTGGTATAGACGAATGCCATGGACCAAAAAAAGTGGACAGAAAGAATTTCATCAATCACTGCAGGAAATCGAGAAAGATGAGAGTTCCTTGAAAGCATTTTTTCTTATTGTTTTCATCGGAAAATTAAGAAGGTCTGAATTTTTTTTTCTTTCTGTGAAAACCAAAGTATTACTGGCAATCCAATTATGTATACGTTTTCGAGCCCCCCCCCTCACGTTCTGCGCCCAAGGCGCGTGCCTAGTGCGCCTAGTTGGAAATCTGCCACTGCCTGGAAGACTGGCAACATGTGGCGTGGTCCGATGTACCACGCTACCACTTGGTACGAGCTGATTAGATGGTTCTGGTGTGAGGAGGACCCCGTGAGGACATGGACCCAAGCTGTCAACAAAGCACTCTGCAAACTGGTGGTGGTTCCATACATGTGTAGGGTGTCTTTACGTGGCACGGTTTGTGTCATCTGTTCCTCGTAAACACGCGATTAACCGGTAATCGCTTCGTTGCTCTTCTGGGTGATCATTTGTAGCCCTTCATGGACTTCATGCACTTCAACGAACGTTGGGATTTTTCATCGGGTCCAAGTTGTCCAAAATTGGTTCGAGGAGCATTCTGGACAGTTCGGACGGATGGTGTGGCCACCACCTTCACCCGACATGAACCCAATAGAGTACTTATGGGACGTGGTGGAAAGGTCCATTCCCACCCAAGATCCTGCACCTACAAATACCAGGGAACTCTGGACGGCTGTTCAGACGGCATGGCTCAAAGTCTCTCCAGAAGTCTTCCAGCCACTTGTGGAATCGGTGCTACGTCGAGTTGTTGGACTTCGCCGGGTTAGAGGAGGTCCTACACATGTACGTATCCCATGATTTCTAGCATTTCAGTGTATCCGTCTTGAGAGCCATCGTTTCTCGGAGCACTGCATTCTGTATGTTCTCTCTTCTAGATTTCCACACTCTGTTACTGAGAGTCTTCAGAACTCCAACTTGACTATAATTTACCTTTTTAAAGATTTTATTTACAACTACATTGTGGATAATTATTCTCTTATCTTCGTAATAAGTGTTATTGGGTTCTTTGCTCTCTTGTGTCACCAATTACACTGGCGGAAAGTGAAAAAAGAACACCAAGAAGGAGACGTCTGATACCAACGAAATTTATACATCATAATAACGGAATACAGAGGATAACGTGATCAAAACATTATGTCAAAATACAGCTGTATTTGCTGGTAAACTGAAAAATAACATTTCCATGTAACATGGTTAGTACGAGGTTGAACCGCCATGAACTGCGTCACACTGTGCAATTATGGCATGGAGTCTGTCGTACAGATGTTGGATGTAAGTTTGGGGTATTGAGTTCCAAGCATCCTCAATCTGGACGCGTAAATCGGGGATAGTCGTGGTTGGCCGTGGAGACCGGATAAGTTGCTGTTCCATAAAATCCCACACGTGCTCAATGTGGGACAAATCCGGTGAACGTGCAGGCCATAGAAGTTGTCTCACATCCTGAATGTATTTTGCGTTCCACGTGCCGTGTGTGGGCGTGAGTTGTCTTGCTGGAAAACACCACGATGGACCGACGTTACAAATGGCACAACAACGGGCTGAATGATGTTGTTGATGTAGCTGGTGCTGTTTAACGTACCCGGTACAAACACTAGTTGTGTACGGGAGTGATAGCTGATCGCTCCTCACACCAGGAGACCAGGTGTAGGCCCTGTGTGTCGCTGGCGGATGCAAGAAGGGTGGAGACACTCCCCTGTGCGTCTGCGAACACGCATACGGCCATCGGAGGCTCCCAAGCAGAATCTGCTTTCATCGCTGAACACGACAGATCGCCATTGCGTTCTTCAGTGCAGACGTTGGCAACACCACTGCAGCCGTTCCTGACGGTGGGCTGGAGTCAGAGGTACACATGCCAGAGGCACACGTGCACGTAGTCCTGCATCCAGTAGGCGGTTGCGGATTGTTCGCACAGTCACCTCAGGTGCAACGGCAGCTCGGATTTGCGTCGCAGTGGATGTTCTGCTCGATAACGCCGCTCTTCTTATGCTTCGATCGGTCCGCTCATCAGTCCGTCTGTGACTCCCGGTTCCACGTCTTCTCGTGTGGGAATGTTCCTCGGACCATCTACGCCACCATCGTACTTCCACCGATACTTCCAGTCCAATTCGCTCCGCAATACGACGATACGACCACCCGGCCTCGCGGAGTCCGACTAGACGACCTCGTTCAAAGTCCGATAACTGCTGAAATCGTACATGTCTTCCATGTCCAGGCATTGCAGCTTCTTCAGGGTCTTCGCACGTGTCAGTACGGCGACGACTGATTACATTCACTTCACCGTACTCCTTAAATACCACCGACGATAATTTGCATATTATGCCGTGCTGTGGCGTAAGCGCTCACCCGTTGGTCCCGAAATTAACATCACACCTACGTAAACTCGACCCCATTAACATATGTAAATTTCATAATCGTCCGCCAATTCCTTCTTGGTGTTCTTTTTTCACTTTCCGCCAGTGTATTTATAAACAAAATTAGTACTGCGATTTGGACGCACTAATATTTACATGCAGAGGAAATATTAGAATTAATAAAGTTTCTGGAACTATTTCGCTAAACTAGTTTCAATTAGTGAAGAGTTTTAGTGCAGAAATATTTACAAAAGCGTTGAGAAGATAGAATGCGTAATACTGCCTTTTGAATTTAATTCAAGAAGTTTTCTGCAACGAAATCCTTGAAGTAATTTCGGTTCATTTATCCAGTAGTTCCCGCTGTTTCAGTCCCGTCGCTCGCGCAACATGAGTTCCGTAGTATCAGACGTAAGGTGTCTCTTACGCTTTCCAACCGTAGGTTGAAGAAGCGTATATGCTCCAGCTTTGTCTGTCCGTCCATCTGTCTGTCTGGTTTGATTTCGATGATCTTTTAGTTTGTGATAGGAGACAATCTGACAACGATTGACAGCCACACTGTGGGTTCGCAAAACTACAAAGGTCGGTCAATAAGTAACTCACAATCGCCTGTAACTCCCCAGTTTTCAAAGCTTAAATCATGAAAGTTGGGTGGGTAGGACCTTCATTCTATTAGCTTCCAAATGATCATCAACAGTTGTTTCTTTTCTTTGCAGGTGAAGCATAATGGATGGTGAAATGGTCACCATACTACATCAACGGTCGGATATAAAGTTTCTGTACAAATCTGGGGATAGCTCAAATACATCGATCCACACTAGGGATCCCAGATATATTGGAAAAATATACGGGACACTTACGACCAAGGGTGAAAGTTTAGTATGCGCATCTATCACATATGCGAGCCTTACAAAATGATTCTAACTATTCTTATTAATCAAGCAGTCTTGCTCACTCTTGCAATACTTTTCTGGCCGCCCCGGTGGCGCAGTGGTCTAAGGCGCTGGCCTCTGATCATTCGTCCGTAAGGGGTCCGGGTTCGAATCCCGGTCGGGCATGGATGTTGTGTTTGTCTTACGGCACTGGCTCTCTCCCTTCCCTGGAACCAGTGACCCTAAAGTAGGGACGGGCGACTGCTTATAGCCCATTGAGTTGCTCACGGTGGTCGTTAAACCTCCAATAAACAAGCAAACAAACAGCAATACTTTTCTGAAGAATGAATTTCACTTTAGCCGCCCCGGTGGCGCAGTGGTCTAAGGCGCTGGCCTCTGATCATTCGTCCGTAAGGGGTATGGGTTCGAATCCCGGTCAGGCATGGATGTTGTGTTTGTCTTACGGCACTGGCTCTCTCCCTTCCCTGGAACCAGTGACCCTAAAGTAGGGACGGGCGACTGCTTATAGCCCATTGAGTTGCTCACGGTGGTCGTTAAACCTCCAATAAACAAGCAAACAAACAGCAATACTTTTCTGAAGAATGAATTTCACTTTAGCCGCCCCGGTGGCGCAGTGGTCTAAGGCGCTGGCCTCTGATCATTCGTCCGTAAGGGGTATGGGTTCGAATCCCGGTCAGGCATGGATGTTGTGTTTGTCTTACGGCACTGGCTCTCTCCCTTCCCTGGAACCAGTGACCCTAAAGTAGGGACGGGCGACTGCTTATAGCCCATTGAGTTGCTCACGGTGGTCGTTAAACCTCCAATAAACAAACAAATAAACAGCAATACTTTTCTGAAGAATGAATTTCACTTTAGCCGCCCCGGTGGCGCAGTGGTCTAAGGCGCTGGCCTCTGATCATTCGTCCGTAAGGGGTCCGGGTTCGAATCCCGGTCAGGCATGGATGTTGTGTTTGTCTTACGGCACTGGCTCTCTCCCTTCCCTGGAACCAGTGACCCTAAAGTAGGGACGGGCGACTGCTTATAGCCCATTGAGTTGCTCACGGTGGTCGTTAAACCTCCAATAAACAAACAAATAAACAGCAATACTTTTCTGAAGAATGAATTTCACTTTAGCCGCCCCGGTGGCGCAGTGGTCTAAGGCGCTGGCCTCTGATCATTCGTCCGTAAGGGGTCCGGGTTCGAATCCCGGTCGGGCATGGATGTTGTGTTTGTCTTACGGCACTGGCTCTCTCCCTTCCCTGGAACCAGTGACCCTAAATTAGGGACGGGCGACTGCTTATAGCCCATTGAGTTGCTCACGGTGGTCGTTAAACCTCCAATAAACAAACAAATAAACAGCAATACTTTTCTGAAGAATGAATTTCACTTTAGCCGCCCCGGTGGCGCAGTGGTCTAAGGCGCTGGCCTCTGATCATTCGTCCGTAAGGGGTCCGGGTTCGAATCCCGGTCGGGCATGGATGTTGTGTTTGTCTTACGGCACTGGCTCTCTCCCTTCCCTGGAACCAGTGACCCTAAAGTAGGGACGGGCGACTGCTTATAGCCCATTGAGTTGCTCACGGTGGTCGTTAAACCTCCAATAAACAAACAAATAAACAGCAATACTTTTCTGAAGAATGAATTTCACTTTAGCCGCCCCGGTGGCGCAGTGGTCTAAGGCGCTGGCCTCTGATCATTCGTCCGTAAGGGGTCCGGGTTCGAATCCCGGTCGGGCATGGATGTTGTGTTTGTCTTACGGCACTGGCTCTCTCCCTTCCCTGGAACCAGTGACCCTAAATTAGGGACGGGCGACTTCTTATAGCCCATTGAGTCGCTCACGGTGGTCGTTAAACTTCCAATCAAAAAAAAAAAAAAAAAAAATCACTTAAGGCTCTACGAGACCCGCCATCTTGTATTGCTGCCTTCTCTAATTAAAAAACGGGCAAGCGTATTTCGCAAATTGCTCGGACAATTTTGCACATTTTGGAACACCGTTTGTGGCTAACGCAAGATATATGATAAATAAAGAGTTCCCTGGTTTCAGAATTTTTATTGACCTTTCCCTTCATTTTTTATCTGCAGCGAAAGTCGTACCAAGGCGTCTTCCATAGTTTTATTAATTAATAAAAAATACTTAAACAGTCCAAAATGAAAATCTGAAACCAGGGAACTCTTTAAATATCACATATCTTGCGTTAGCCACAAACGGTGTTCCAAAATATGCAAAATTGCCCGAGCAATTTGTGAAATACGCTTGCCCGTTGGTTAATAAGAGAAGGCAGCAATACAAGATGGCAGGTCTCATAGAGCCTTAACAATTGTTTCTTTTTAAGAACCATGTCATGAAAAGCTACGCACTTCTCACTGAAGAAATTATTTTACAATAAGCATTGATTCTTAAAGAATAAGAATTGTAACTCATCGATTTTGTTTTTCGTTCTTGAACTCTAAAATACAGGACAAAAAGCTGTCCCAAAGATTTTTCTCGGGCAACGGGACATATTAGCCAAAAACGGGACGATCCCGTATTTTACCGGACGTCTGGGATCACTAATCCACACACAATTGTCGCCAGTGTATGGTGAGACCACATAAACACGCAGTAATATGCAGCGATGGTTACAGAGTTTGCAGAGAGGTCATTTCAGCATTCGGGATAATCCACGATGCGGCAGACCGACGACTGTGACAACCACTGCAACTGAGGAAGCCATTGAGAAGCTGATTCAGGATAACAGATGCATCACCACTTCCCATTCAGGATAACAGATGCATCACGACTTCCCATTCAGGATAACAGATGCATCACGACTTCCCATTCAGGATAACAGATGCATCACGACTTCCCATTCAGGATAACAGATGCATCACAACCATTCAGGATAACAGATGCATCACCACCATTCAGGATAACAGATGCATCACGACTTCCCATTCAGGATAACAGATGCATCACGACTTCCCATTCAGGATAACAGATGCATCACCGCTTCCCATTCAGGATAACAGATGCATCACCACTTCCCATTCAGGATAACAGATGCATCGCCACTTCCCATTCAGGATAACAGATGCATCCCCGCTTCCCATTCAGGATAACAGATGCAAAACCACTTCCCATTCAGGATAACAGATGCATCACCACTTCTCATTCAGGATAACAGATGCATCACCACTTCCCATTCAGGATAACAGATGCATCACCACTTCTCATTCAGGATAACAGATGCATCGCCACTTCCCATTCAGGATAACAGATGCATCCCCGCTTCCCATTCAGGATAACAGATGCAAAACCACTTCCCATTCAGGATAACAGATGCATCACCACTTCTCATTCAGGATAACAGATGCATCACGACTTCCCATTCAGGATAACAGATGCATCACGACTTCCCATTCAGGATAACAGATGCATCACAACCATTCAGGATAACAGATGCATCACCACCATTCAGGATAACAGATGCATCACGACTTCCCATTCAGGATAACAGATGCATCACGACTTCCCATTCAGGATAACAGATGCATCACCGCTTCCCATTCAGGATAACAGATGCATCACCACTTCCCATTCAGGATAACAGATGCATCGCCACTTCCCATTCAGGATAACAGATGCATCCCCGCTTCCCATTCAGGATAACAGATGCAAAACCACTTCCCATTCAGGATAACAGATGCATCACCACTTCTCATTCAGGATAACAGATGCATCACCACTTCCCATTCAGGATAACAGATGCACCGCCACTTCCCATTCAGGATAACAGATGCATCCCCGCTTCCCATTCAGGATAACAGATGCAAAACCACTTCCCATTCAGGATAACAGATGCATCACCACTTCTCATTCAGGATAACAGATGCATCACCACTTCCCATTCAGGATAACAGATGCACCGCCACTTCCCATTCAGGATAACAGATGCATCACCACCATTCAGGATAACAGATGCCGCCCCGGTGGCGCAGTGGTCTAAGGCGCTGGCCTCTGATCATTCACCCGTAAGGGGTCCGGGTTCGAATCCCGGTCGGGCATGGATGTTGTGTTTGTCTTACGGCACTGGCTCTCTCCCTTCCCTGGAACAAGTGACCCTAAATTAGGGACGGGCGACTGCTTATAGCCCATTGAGTTGCTCACGGTGGTCGTTAAACCTCCAATCAAAAAAAAAAAAAAAAAAAAAGAAAAAAAAATAACAGATGCATCACCACTTCCCATTCAGGATAACAGATGCATCACCGCTTCCCATTCTGGATAACAGATGCATCACCACTTCCCATTCAGGATAACAGATGCATCACCACTTCTCATTCAGGATAACAGATGCATCACCACTTCCCATTCAGGATAACAGATGCATCACCACCATTCAGGATAACAGATGCATCGCCACTTCCCATTCAGGATAACAGATGCATCACCACTTCCCATTCAGGATAACAGATGCATCACCACTTCTCATTCAGGATAACAGATGCAACACCACTTCCCATTCAGGATAACAGATGCAACACCACTTCCCATTCAGGATAACAGATGCAACACCACTTCTCATTTAGGATAACAGATGCATCACCACTTCCCATTCAGGATAACAGATGCATCACCGCTTCCCATTCAGGATAACAGATTCATCACCACTTCCCATTCAGGATAAGAGATGCATCACCACTTCCCATTGAGGATAAGAGATGCATCACCACTTCCCAACTTATGGACCGCCTTGGCATGTCAAAGGGAAGTGTTTTAACAGTGGTAGAACACTTAGGATACCGGAAAATCTGTGCTCGTTGGCTCCTCACAAAACAGAAGAAGAGAATTCAGAAAGAGGTGTGTGACAATCTACTTGAACATTTCGCTGGTGATTTTCCACAATGTTTTTATGGTGTGATAACACGTGCTTGTTTCATTATAGCCCACAGATCAAACGTCAGTCATTGGAATGGAAGCCCGTGGGATCACCGCGGAAGAAGCAGCCACGACTTTCAAGGTCATCAAACAAATTGATGGCCACATTTTTTGGGGATCGTCAGGGCGTCATCTTCATCGACTTCCTGGAAAGTGGGACCACCATTACCAAAGAAGGTTATTGTTCATGTTTGGAGAAGTTCAGTCGTGCCATCAGAACTAAGAGATTACACTTGCAAGCCGAGGACGTCAAACGGCATCGAGATAACGCGAGACCGCACACTGCACAGATGACAGTGAAGAAAGTGACTCGACTGGGCTGGACGCTGGTGCCACAACCACCGTACCACCCAGATTTGGCACCATCAGATTTTTATCTGTTTGGTCGTCTGAAGGCACATCTACGTGGGAAAGCATTTCGAAGTGGCGCAGAACTCATTACTTGTGTCAGGAAGCGGTGTGATGGCCAACCTTCGGAGTTTTACCAACGTGCGTGGTTGTCATGGAAACAACCTTGTATGCAATGTAGTGAAGCCAATGCATCCTACATTGAGTGACTTATCACTAAAGCCAAAGGTCCAAGGTTGCTACCCATCAACTTTCATGATTCAGCCTTTCAAAACTGGGGAGTTACAGGCGATTGCGCGTTACTTATTGACCGACCTTTGTAGTTGCGCCGCAAAAGGATTAATAATCACGAAAAGTAGGGTCAATTAAGAAGGGAGAGGGGGGGGGTGCCATATACGACTTCTTCCTTTCCTTTTTTTTTTTACGCTTTCCAACCGTAGGTTGAAGAAGCGATATACTCCAACTTTGCCCGTCTGTCTGCCTGACCGCACGATAACTCGCATAAAATTGGTTCGATTTCAATGAAATTTTACTATGTGGTGGGGCGCCATCTCAGGACGAACTCTGTTGAAAATGAGCGAAATGGGGTCAAAGGTCAGGACATAGGAGCGGGATCCATTCCATCGCCCTTATGCGTCATAACTCAGGTAAAAATGCTTCGATTGAGACAAAACTTTATCATGTTGTTCCGAAAGTCTACTGAACCGATTCTGTTGAATATCATCGAAATGGGATCAAAGGTCGGAGCACAGGAGCGAGATTTATTCCACAGCCATTATCCTCATAACTTGAGTAATGGTTTCTAGTATGTTGGGAAGCGTATCATAATCAATGCATTGCATGTTTTTACTAACTTTCTAGGTTCAGTTTGCTTTTTTTCTTTGTATGTATTCTTTCTACACTTCATTATTTGCTTTTCCTTCTTATATTAGTATGATTTCACTATCTTACTATTATATTTCTTTATCTTTAATCTTTCATCTACTTTTACGTTCACTATGTCGTGTATGGCACCATACTTTTCGAGTTTTTTTTGTCTTACTTAACCGTACTTTTTATGGTTACTAATCTTTTTCCGGCGCAACCATTTTTGCGCACCCACAGTGTCGCTGTCAAATGATCATATGTAGAGGATTTTAGGAAGGGAGTGTTTTGTTTGTTTGTTTGTTTGTAGGTTTAACGACCACCGTGAGCAACTCAATGGGCTATAAGCAGTCGCCCGTCCCTAATTTAGGGTCACTGGTTCCAGGGAAGGGAAAGAGCCAGTGCCGTAAGACAAACACAACATCCATGCCTCACCGGGATTCGAACCCGGACCCCTTTCGGACGAATGATCAGAGGCCATCGCTTAGACCACTGCGCCACCGGGGCGGCAGGAAGGGAGTGTCTGACCCCAGGTCTTGAACAACCCTTAAAAATAGGAAGCTAGGAGATTTGGGCTAGAGTACCCGATAGGAAAGTGACACGGAAGCGAAGTAGAAAGGGGGAGGAAGACGCCCTTATTTATTACAGGGTGGCCAGTACCCGGGGTCCAACGGCTTAACGTGCTCATCCGACGCGCGGCGTATATTTAGTGGATCGAGCGTTCGTACCTGCCTGGGATCGAACCTGAGGTCCTTGCCGCGACAGTCACGAACGTTGCCCACTTGGCCACTAGCGGCCCACAGTGTCGCTGTCAATGTACATCGTCTCTATATGTACGGCTGCATCTTTTACACGAATGTTCACACATCTCAGGACGCCGCCCCGGGGGCGCAGTGGTCTAAGGCGCTGGCCTCTGATCATTCGTCCGTAAGGGGTCCGGGTTCGAATCCCGGTGAGGCATGGATGTTGTGTTTGTCTTACGGCACTGGCTCTCTCCCTTCCCTGGAACCAGTGACACTAAATTAGGGACGGGCGACTGCTTATAGCCCATTGAGTTGCTCACGGTGGTCGTTAAACCTCCAATTAAAAAAAAAAAAAAATCTCAGGACGGGTCCAAGTTGAACCAGAAAGATTTAATGTGTTTTATCTATTTTTAATCTATCATCTAGTTTGGCCGCCCCGGTGGCGCAGTGGTCTAAGGCGCTGGCCTCTGATCATTCGTCCGTAAGGGGTCCGGGTTCGAATCCCGGTGAGGCATCGATGTTGTGTTTGTCTTACGGCACTGGCTCTCTCCCTTCCCTGGAACCAGTGACACTAAATTAGCGACGGGCGACTCCTTATAGCCCATTGAGTTGCTCACGGTGGTCGTTAAACCTCCAATCAAAAAAAAAAAAAATCTAGTTTGAACTTTTTTTTTATTGGATGTTTAACGACCACCGTGAGCAACTCATTGGGCTATAAGCAGTCTCCCGTCCCTAAATTAGGGTCACTGGTTCCAGGGAAGGGAGAGAGTCAGTGCCGTAAAACAGACACAACATCCATTGATTGATTGGAGATTTAACGACCACCGTGAGCAACTGAATGGGCTATAAGCAGTCGCCCGTCCCTAATTTTGGGTCACTGGTTCCAGGGAAGGGAGAGAGTCAGTGCTTTAAGACAAACACAACATCCATTGATCGATTGGAGGTTTAACGACCACCGTGAGCAACTCAATGGGCTATAAGCAGTCGCCCGTCCCTAATTTAGGGTCACTGGTTCCTGGGAAGGGAGAGAGCCAGTGCCGTAAGATAAACACAACATCCATGCCTAACCGGGATTCGAACCCGGACCCCTTTCGGACGAGTGATCACAGGCCATCTCTTAGACCACTGCGCCACCGGGGCGGCGTTTTAACTTGTATAGTACATTAATAAACCTACTGTGCTTCATAGTTCAAAAGTCAATCTGGACTACGGTCGTCTTTTATTTGTTATCGTGCATCAAGGACGACTAGTTTGGACTTTGATTATACCTTTGCTGCACGAATATATTTAGTATACAAGGAAATACAGAATTTATAATATGTTTGCTTTCAATATTCAATCGATTTCCCATATGTTATGAAGAATATTTCTTCCTTCATTGACTCTTAAAAGCGTATTTTGTGTTGGGGGGTGGGGTGGGTATAGGTAAAAACACAGGTAACCTTCTGCTCTTCAAGTGGTTCTGGGCTTCGCTCTACTTTGTTTAAATGACGTCTGCGAACACTCAGTATGATGCAGCAAAGAAAGTAGCGTCGCTGCTGTAGCAATACAAGGTAAGGTAACAACACAAACAAATCGGGGTGCCCTTTTACTGAAATATACAGTAAACCCTCTTTAACAGACACTCCCGGATATCGGTCACCTCTACTTAGCGGACAGTTTTCTGACCCCCCCCTCCCCTAAGTCCCGAAGTGTGTTCGATTCGGTATACGGAGTGGTCAAAATAGCCATCAATCACGGACAATACGGTGTGATCGTGTTGGGAGTAATGGACACGGGAAGGCACCCATACACGGCGGACTGGCTCTGGACGGCCCAGACATACCACCAAACAGAGAGGACCGTGGGATCGTGAGAGCGGCACGCACAGATGCAACGACGTCCTTGTCCAATATCCAGAGACATGTGGCGGTTGTACAAAGACACCTGTGTCTACCAGAACCATTTCCACACACCTGGCAGAGACGAATCTGTACTCTCGACGCTACTTTACGTTTCCTGCTTTTAAAACCTGGCCATCGTGGGCGTCGATTTCTGTGGTATCAGCAACGAGCAACGTGGAATGCTACGGACTGGCGACGTATAGTGTTCAGCGACGAATCCCGTTTCTGTATGGGAACGGACGACCACCGTGTCAGTGTGTGGATGGAGGACCGCAGGTGAGAGCTACAATCCCAACCCCACTGTACAACGGCACACGTCCCGAACTGCATGCGTGATGGTTTGGGAAGCCATCGCGTATGACAGCTAGACTTCTTTCGCATTGATCCGAGGGACGTTGGCAGCCCAGCGCTACGTGCAAAAGATCCTGCTGCCTTCCCTGCTTGGAGCCATTTTCCAACAAAATAACGCCCGTCCGCACACGGCTTGGGGTTTTCCAGGACTGTCTACGTCATGCTCCGACGCTTCCGTGGCTCTCGCCCATCGAGCACGTGTGGTATCACATGGGAAGCCAGCTTTCTCCATGTCCCAGTGTTCGTGATTTAGAGCATCAGTTGCAAGAAATGCGGGCCAGTCTGCCCCAGGATAACATACTGCGTGCCTTTAAGTCAATGCCAGACAATATCATCGCATGTATCCGAGCAGGATGGCGGCCCGACGCAGTACTAACGCTGTCCGGAATGTGTACCTTATGTCCGCGGGAAATCGTCCTGCTGCTGTGATATTGTAATCAGTTCTGTCCTTGGTATGTACCATCTCACTACTAAAATCTCATTTCAATCCGACGCCTCCTTCTTGGTGCGCGGATTTTTATGACAATGAGTGTATATATTGAAATTATTGTAGTTTCGGTTCACTTAATTTCCAGAGCAACACAGCACAGACTGCGTCCACATTCATCCGATTCAATTTGACGGAACTACTTGAAGAGCTGATATCGGAAATCTATTCAAGAATAGTACTGATTTGTACATTCCTCGCGAACGCAAAATGATAGCCTCTCTCATGAGAAATTAAATGAATTGTTAGTTCCCAGGAAAGGAATCAGAAATATCATGGGTTCATTGATCATAGTGCTCCTGGATTTTGGGGTATATATGCGCAAGACAGGGTCGTATTTAAAGCGAGGGCCCGCCAAAAAGCCTTACCCCCGAAAGTGTTCATTGTTTTTTTTTTTTTTTTTTGTTAAAATACGACTTACATTACGGTAGAAGCAACGCTTTAATTTAATAAAATACATCAACTTAAATCAGAAAATGATGTTTTAATTTTTTTCTTCTGTTTTCCATTAATTTTTACTTTTTCCTCGTGGATTTCAAAAACTTTCATTTTTTGTTCCACCCGCGAAAAAAATTCTTTATACGCCCCTGACGCGAGATATACGATTTAGGGCACGTTGCTTCACTTAAATAGCGGTCCGTTCTTGAAGGCACGAAACAAACGTCCTTTTAAGGGCCATTTCCAAAAAGGAAACGCAAAACTTGCGCTTCAAGCTACAGCATATGCGAACGTGGCGGCATCTAGCGTCATCTCGAGAAAACAGAAACAGCGGGGTCTATTCCATAAACGAGCCGTATTTTCTTCAAATACTCTTTCAACTCAGAATCTTGTATTCCTATTTCTCATCATCCCCCCCCCTTTTTTTGTGATTTCTCGTAACGCTCTAGCGCGTAGAGTTCGTCTGTGCTCCTCACAGTTTCATCATTTTAAATATTGCTATCATGGTGGCAGGAATTATTTACAAATTGTAGACTTTCGATGTATGTTAGCAAAAAATCTGTTTTTCCAGATCTTTCTTAAGTGCACTTCTTCTTTATTATTTGCCTATATACCTATGTGCGCTGCTCCCTAAAATCTACTTTTCGTACAATATACGTGTA
Source organism: Macrothele yani (assembly GCA_039090855.1). Classification (NCBI taxonomy): domain Eukaryota; kingdom Metazoa; phylum Arthropoda; class Arachnida; order Araneae; family Macrothelidae; genus Macrothele; species Macrothele yani. The sequence continues at coordinate 61,317,336 of CM077032.1, read as the reverse complement.
TTTGTGCTGCAGCACCTAATTTACCTATCTATTATTTATTAATTTAATGTGGAAATCATAGAGAGATAAGCACTTTAGTGTAGCCCCCACAAGGAAGTTCTAAAATAGAATAAACTGACGTTATCGCACATTAATTTCAAGAAGACAAATCCATTGGATGTCCTAATGAAAATGTGTTCCCGTGTATTCGTTTTAATGGGCGATGTTTACGCAGCAAAAAGATACAACATAATAAGGCACAGTGAAAATGCTGCGAAATATGTACTGCTCTAAACTATATACATAGTGTTAGAAGCCACTTCAGGTAAGACCTCACGTGACTTAAATAATTTTGTGCTTGCTGAAAAACAAAATTCTGCTCAGATATTTTTTGTTAGATACAGTATTTGACACAGTTCAATGAAACCCGGTAGACAGTGACGGATATTGGAGACCCAGGGAATGCACAAATAAAAGTCAATTAAATATGCACAAATGAAAGTCACTTATCAACGGTATTAAAATATGTCGATGCTTCCGCTGTGAAAAAAACACTTGTGGATTCGCTTTTTTTGACTAAGAAAGTCAGTCTGGCGAGAGAAGACAAATGGAACTCTTAGCGGAGGGATGGTGTCATCGTAACGCAGCTCTACCAGTCTTCGCTGTGTGCTTCGAAGACTTTCGATACGATCGCCAGCTACCATGGCAACAGCTCATTCATGTCAACATGAATGAGCGGGTGAAGGATGAATGGGCCATTGCTTTCGGCAACGGTTCGCTCGGAAAAGAGAAGACCTGGTACTACCTTAGTCACTCGCTTGCTTCCGCCCCTAACAGCATGCGTTTCAGAAAAGTTGTTTCAGTTTGTGTGAAATCAATTAAAATCAGTGTTATTGTATCTTACATTCGTGGCTTTGTTGGATTCGAACTGTTTTGATGAATTTTGTGAAAGCTTTCCTGAACATCTACAGTAGAACTTAAAGATCTCTGTGTTTCAAATTGTGATACAGCTCGACTCGAAAATGAACTGAAGGTGTTTTATACCCTTGACAAATAATACACTATCTACCAACAAGTAATTGGACACTACTGCAATCGATGATATCTGCGGTCCTGATACACGTCACGGCCGCTGCCGTTAAATATCGTGTGGGAAACAACAACGTAACCAGTCGCATACAAGATGCCACGCAGTTCGGAGCTCTCTGATTTCCAGAAAGGTGTCATCGTCGGGTATCACAGAAATGGCCGATCCATACGTGACATATTCAGCGAGTTGAAGTACCCAAAATCGACAGTGGCCTACGTGATTGGCAAGTGGAAGATGAGAGGTGACTGTCGGAATGTGCCCCGACCCGGCAGACCCACAAAACTGGGAGTTAGAGACCGACGGGTGCTGGTCAGAGAAATTCCGAAGAACCGCACCAAATCGATGGGCCACATCTGCGAGGAGTTTCAACGGGCATCCGGGAGTGTTCTTTCGATGAATACCATCCGTAAGGAAGCCCATCTGCTCGGTTATCATGGACGTGCTGCCGCCCACAAGCCTTTGATCACCAAGTCCAATAGCGCTGCTCGGTTAACGTGGTGCAAAGAACGTCCATAATAGACCGTTGAACAGTGGAAACAGGTTCTCTGGAGCGACGAATCAAGGTTCACCCTCTACCGTTCGGGTGGCAGGGTCTGGGTTTGGCGTCTGTCTGGAGGACGTCTCCTGCCGGAATGTATTGTGCCAACTGTGAAGTTCGGCGGCGGTGGAATTATGCTATGGGGGTGTTTCTCCTGGTACGGCACGGGACCGTTGGTCGCAATTCCTGGTAGACTCAATGCCGAGACCTACTGCACGATTTTGGATGACCATGCGCTTCCTACGTTGTGGCAGTTTTACGGGGTGGACCCCATATTACTTTGCGAGGTCCACTATGGCTTGATATGGTGACAGTGACAATGGGGTTAATCGAATGGACTGGCCTGCGCAGAGCCCGGACCTTAACTCTATCGAGCACCTCTGAGACGAGTTGGAGCGTGGACTTAAGGGGTGCCCTCACCGTCCGAAATCGGTGAAGGAACTGACCTGTCTTCTCCAAGCCGAGTGGAAGAAAATGCCGCTAGCCGTCGTACAACGCCTGGTTGAGAGTATGCTCCGGAGGGTCGCCGCTCGTGGAGGCTCCACCAAGTATTGAAGGTCAATAAACTTCGTTTTCCTTTGCTATCACATGTGTCCAATTACTTGTTGGTAGATAGTGTAATAAAAAAAGAAATCAATAAGAGACATTACTTGTTACACAAAGTTGAATAAACAAATCAGCAGATCTAATATTAAAGTTTTCATCAACAACTGCAACTGCTGAAAGTTTTCTGCATTAAAAAGAATGAAAATATATCTTAGAGGCACACAAGGACATGTACACTTGAGCAACTTGGCTGATTTATCAATAGAGAAAAATATTCTTTTTTAAATATGAAAAAGTACTCGGAAGAAACTTTTTATGAAAACGTAACACTCAAGTTCCCACAAAAAGAAAGAAGTGGAATTCATGTACAAATAAAGTATTCAGAAGAAGAATGAATTTCGAGTATAATAAAGTATTCTGAAGAAGAATGGAGTTCATGTACAAGTAAAGTGTTCATATCCTAATCCTCATTATTATTTCGTATCATGTTAACAATAGCATGTACCTGAAATTTAGAAAAAAGCTACTTCGCAATTTTTTGAAAAACAGTACTGGGGTCGGGGGTAAGTGCGGGGGCGGAGCAAGTGCAGGGGCGGGGCAAGTGCGGGGGGCGGGGTATGTGATATAGCCCAGGTCTGGAACCCAAGATACGCCACTGCCGGCAGGTGTCCATGAGAAATAAACGAAAATCATCAAAAGGTAACGTAACTTAAATAGAAGAAACGAAAAACGTACATAAAATTTATCGCAGAATGTGAAAATTGACAGCATTCTCTTTTTTAAAGCCCTTTTCCATTATCGTCCTACGGAAGACAACTCTTTCTGTGGACGGAAAACATCTACCTTATTAAGTTCTGAATTTACAAACTTTAACATTCTGTTCTTTGCGAAGATATAGCGAAGAGCCAAAACATGTCGACGAGCACGTCTTTATGCAAATCAGGTAAACTACGGCGCGTATGAAGGTCATGATACGGTATAAATAACACCTCATACTGAGCTCTGTTAATCAGTGTTATTTTTCAGATAAGACAGACAGCAGACTTAAGGTGGTTCCACCTAAAATCTCTGCGTTATGTTTCCAATGGTAAAACGTTTTCACATATTTTCTTTGTAATTAATGTATTCCCAAGAATGAAAGTTCGCACATCGACAAAACTAAGTGACACCATGGGATACGCAATACTTGCTAAAACATAACCACAACGACGCAGTTCAGCACTTGTTTTTCTACTGACGTCATCAATGAACAGGTTGCGCCATCTATTAACAGGTCTGAACATTACTCAAAGAAGAATGATTGATTTTTAACGCTTTCCAACCGTAGGTTGAAGAAGCGTATATGCTCATGCTTTGTTTGTCTGCCCGTCTGCACGATAACACGTAAAAATGGTTCGATTTCGATGAAATTTTAGTATGTGGTAAAGGACGACCTGGGGACGAACCCTATTGAAAATGGGCGAAATGGGTTCAAAGGTCACGGCATAAGAGCGGGATGCATTCCATTTCCCTTATGCTTCATAACTTACGTAAAAATGGTTCGATTTCGATGAAATTTTAGTACGTAGTAGGGGACCACCTAGGGACGAACCCTATTGAAAATGGGAGAAATGGGGACAAAGGTCACGACATACGAGCGCGATCCATTCCATTTCCCTTATGCGTCATGACTTACGTAAAAATGCTTCTATTGTGAAAAAACTTTAGTATGTTGTTCCGGAAGTACACTGAACTGGTTCTGTTGAATATCATGGAAATGGGGTCAAAGGTCAGGACACAGGAGCCAGATTTATTCCACAGCCATTATCCTCATAACTTGACTAAAAATGCTTCTATTGCGACAAAACTTCAGTATGTTGTTCCGGAGGTATACTGAACTAATCCTGTTTAATATAATCGAAATAGGGCCAAAGGCTAGGGCACATGAGCGAGATTTATTCCACAGCAATTATCCTCATAACGTGAGTAATAACTTGAGTAATGATTTCTGGTATGTTGGAAAGCGTATCATAATCAATGCATTGCATGATTTTACCAAATTCTTAATATAATTATGGTTATGTTTTCGCAAGTATTAAGTATGCCATGCTATAACTTAGTTTTATCGATGTGTGAACTTTCATCCTTGGGAATACATTAATTGCCAAGAAAATATGCAAAGAAGTTTTACCATTGGAAACACGAGGCCGAGATTTTAGGTGGAACCACCTTAAAGCTGTCCTTGATTGAGTTTTAGGCTTCATCTTCTGCGATAGATGGCGCAAAATATCACTCCTCGGGCGTGGCTTTTACGTCTCGCTTTTACGTCTCGTCCCAGAAGTTGGCGTCAGCGAATGACTGAAGATCTTACCATATTCAGAATGAAAGCGGTCTCTCGTTGGCTCCACAATGAAAGGACAAAATACGCCCTGTTACGTTTTAACCAATGACATTGTTTGGGGGTGGTGCTTAGTTGGTAGGCGTAGTTTCTGTTAATGTACACATTTTCTCTTCAAACAAGGAACGTATAGTAGAATTTAAGATGATCTATAGAAGACAAGATTCCAATCTCACTTCAGTGCCCATTCTTTGATTTCTATTTGGCCTAGATAATTAAAGAAATCAGACAGAAAAGAGAGATTTCCTTTCTCATACACAGAAACACTGCAAAGCTAACTTCTGGCGCCATCTAGCGCCAAACTGGAATACTTTCGAGTCAGATAAATTAAATTAAAAAAAAAATTCAGACAATTTTTTTCCGAAAAATAACTGCGACACGTATTAGCTATGGGTCGTTTTTATTTGCGCTCAAAATGTCAAACTGTACAAAGTAACAGTTTTTGAGAAAATTTGTACAAAAGAATTTGCATTACAGATATAGGACAGCATTTCTGTTGCACTCATTCAAAGACAGCCTTAAGCGAGTTTGACAAAACACAAACTAATAGAGACAGAGTTACTCTACCAACATGTGCAATTTGAACGGCCTGTAGCAGTTAAAAAAAAAAGTTATGCCCACTTTTGCATTACTTTCGGTACAACCTTAGTAGTAGTAATAAGTATAACGTTGAGAACGTTGTTTGTACCTGTGCGCAACAGTGGTTACGGGTCCTGTAAACAAAAGGTAACTATTTTCCGCGCCGAAAGATGAGGCAAGAAGGATCGAATGATTTTTTCTTTACTACTCCCAAATCAAGTTTTGAGCCACTCAGTAATTACTTAGTTAAGTGTGCCACTTTTTTTAAGTCATATATCATCGCATTTTGTCTTAAATTACTGAAATTGGGTGTTGTTGTTTTTTTCGTCCAAAGTTCTGTAAGCTTTATCATGGGAATATTAGGCCTAAGTACAGTATCGTGTGACACCCAATTAAACTTTTTTATCTCCTGTAGAGGCAGAGAAAAGAGTGGCATCAGAACAGAATTCAATGCGATGATTGGGCAAAAATCCCAATAATTACGGAGAAAATTTGCGTCGAGTAATGTATTTATACTAACCACTCTTGTACCACGTGCACTATATTGACAAAAGACACCGGACACTCCTTCAAAAGCAAATGAACGGATCCGCTGCGTTGCTAAGACTCGCGGTACAGCTGCAAACGGTATAAAAACAATCCTGCAGCTGACCGCGATCATATCGCACTGTGAGGTTGAGTGAAAATGTTGCGGCGGGAGAGAACTGACTTTGAGAAGGAAAGATTGTTGGCTGTTATATTAGTGGGTTGTCTATAAAAGAAACCGAGAAGCGTTTAAACATACCCAAGTCAACTGTTTTTGGTTGTACTGAATAAGTTGAAGACACATGGCGTACCTGAAGCTGGAAATAGGACGTCGAAGTCTCGGGAGAGTCGTTACAGCTAATCGACGGAGTACTGCACAAGACCTCATTGTACAGGTGAGTAAAAATGCTGGAACCTCGGTATGTACACGTCCCATTCGCAGAGAACTTCATTCCATGGGTTACCGTGGTCGTGCGGCTGCTCATAAGCCTTTCATCTCCATCTCGGAATGCTACTCGTCGTTTAGCATGGTGTAAAGAACGTTTATCGTGGATCGTAAATCAATGGAAACGGGTCCTATGGACCGATGAATCCAGATACGCACGATTCATCAGTCCGATGGCCGTGTGTGGGTATGGCGGCAGCCAGGAAAACTCTATTTACCACAGTGTACTGTTCCTACGGTCAAGTTTAGAGCTTCAAATGTACTTGTGTGGGAGTGTTTTTAGCAATATGGTTCCGGCCTTTTGGTTATCGTGGACAAACCTGTTAACCAGCACGTCTACCTTGATATTCTGGACAATTATACCCTACCAACTCTGTGCAATACTATGCAACCGAGTCTAGCCATAAAGCAAGAACTGTTACGGCGTGGTTTGACGATAATTCCGTATCGTGTGAGGACTTGCCAGCACAGATCCCTAATCTTAATCCCATAGAGCACCTATGGGATGAATTAGAGCGCCGCATAAGAAGTTTGAAACCAAGGCCTACTACTAAGCAGCAGTTATCGGCAGCATTATGTACTGAATGGAAGCGCATACTTATCGCTGTGTTCCAAAACCTTGTCGAAAGCATGTCTCGAAGAGTAAGTGCATGCATTAAGGCCAACGGTGGACCGATACCGTACTAATGCTTATGCTATGTTGGGTTTCTCTTCTAGGTGTCCGGTGACTTTTGCCAATACAGTGTAGAATCAATGCGAGATAATGCATTTCCCGAATAAAGGTGGCGATGCTTTCCAAAAACGCACCATCTGGAAGAATATTAACTATATCTATACATGACATTAATCACTTTTAGTACAACTGCAGCATAAAATAAAAGAGATGCTTTGGTAAAATTTTAGTGAAATTACTATACTGCAAGGAACGAGAAGCACGTATATCTATGAGCATAGTTTACAGCAATAGCATCGAAGCTGTCTTCAGCGCCCTCTCTGATTTCATGATTTCAAGAACCCGTAAATGTGAGATTTGAATTTTTTCTTCCATAGTCATCTTAGTACGTTCATTTTTTTTGAAGAGAAAGTGTGTATATTACCAGAGAAACCCTGAATTTGAGTTACAGGAACTGCACCTACTTACAGAGCTCCACCTACTTATTGAGCTCCACCCTCAAGCAACGCCATTTCTTAAAACGTAACAGCGCGTATTTTGTCTTTTCATTCTCACTGTGTTTCCTGACTTCATTCAGTGCGTTAACTGAAAAGTTCTTATCAGAACTCCCTCCTGATGAATAAATTCGTATTCAATTAATTCACCTGGAGCCAACGAAAGACCACTCCCACTCTGAATATGGTGAGGTCAGCAGTGATTCGCTGACGCCAACTTCTGGGTTAGTCATTCAAGGCGTAAAAGTTGCGCCCATGGAGCGATTCTTTGCGCCATCAATCGCAGAAGATGAACCCTAACACTTACTCAAAGACAGCTGCTGAAAACGTGTTGATAATAGATACCACAAGACACCTTTAGAAATCTTGTAGCGTCTACCTTCCTCCAGGTAAGAGCTGTTTTGGTGACACGTAAAGGATCAATATCATATTAGACAGGTGGTCATAATATTTTGGCTGTTCGATATAAATGAGCACCCTATTATTTCTCACAAGCATCATGAACGCTGAAAAGTCTCATGTTTTTATAACCTCCACTAAATTTATAAATATTACTGTTCTTTCTGGAGATTGTGTTTATGTAATTAATATCGATTCGGATCCTCTAATATCAATCTACATATTTTCCTTACAGATATTATGTACATTATACTCTATATTCCACTTTGATCCACACAGGCAATTACTCACATAGCAAAATATAAGGCCTTTACATACTTGTAATCTTCTTTACTGCTATTATATCTCATATTCTAAAATCATATATCTAAAAAATTAAACTTGGTACTTTGCTTAGCTGTAGACGTCCATAAAATCAGTTTTCAATACCTTAACTGGTATACACTGAGTGGCCACTTTATTATGACCACCTGACAGTTTTAAGCAAATGAGCTATGGTTGCACGCTGTTGCCGCCAGATGGCGAGGCTAGTATAAAAAGGGAAAGCTTAGTGCTTGCGACAGTAGTAGAAGTGGTTTTTGAGTGACGAGATGGGTAAAAAATGCGATTTGACGGACTTTCAACGTGGGGTGATCGTAGGAGCTCGGAGCCATGGAGCGAGTTTCACCGAAAACGCCGCATTCGTGAAATATTCGAGAGCAGCTGTTCTTAAAGTGTTTAAAGACTGGACTGTCAGCCAAAAAACTGGGTCTCTACGTGCAACGTGTGGTCGTTATCGACTAGTGACTGCTCGGGAAGAACGGTGAGTGTCCAGAATAGTAACAGACAACAGAAGGGCAACAGTGCAGCAAATTACAGACCATCTTAATCAAGGATCCCCTCAAATGATCTCTGCACGCACTGTTCGCCGTACACTGCATCGGATGCGATATGGCAGCCGAAGGCCTGTTCGAAGACCTTTGCTGTCTGCATTTAACAAAAGAAAACGTCTCCAGTTCGCGCAGGAACACAAGGATTGGACAGTTGATAATTGGAAACAAATTATGTGGTCCGATGAATTATGTTTTCTGTTGCACCATGCCTATGGCCGCGTGAGAATTTGGCGGAAACAGCACGAAAGCATGGACCCGAAATGCATTGCTACAACCCTTCAAGCCGGTGGAGGCAACGTTATGGTTTGGGGAATGTTTTCCTGGCATGCTTTGTGCCCTTTAATTCGTGTCTGACTGGCACATCATACCTAAACGTCGTTGCGGACCAAGTGCATCCTGTCATGTGAATGGTTTATCCCAATGGCGATGGCTACTTTAAACAAGATAATGCGTCCTGCCAGTGTTGCTCGTATTGTACAGGATTGGTTTCAGGAACATGCCGGTGAGTTTACTTTGCTTAGGTGGCCCCCCACAATCTCCAGATTGAGAATTTGTGGGATGAAGTTGAACGAGCCATCAGACAGCTGGATCCACAACCCTGCAGTCTCACACTCCTGGAAAGTGCTATTCATCAAGCATTGGTCTCAGATTCCACAAACCACCTATCAACATCTCGTGGAATCCATGCCACGAAGAATCGACGCAGTATTAAAGGGAAAAGGTGGTCCAACGTAGTACTGGGGGAGTGGTCAAAATAAAGTGGCCAATCAGTGTAAAAGATACAATGCATCATCTCATACTAATAACTTGACATACATAGTGCAATTATCTTTCTTTGCGGCAACTGGGCAGTCTCATTTTTTGTTTTCGGTAAATAACTTACTGCGTATCAAGTTCAGATGTATATAATACTTTTTCTTAAATAGAAAATTGTTGGTGAAAATATATTACTTGTGCCCAATGAATAGTAGTTGGTCTTGAGAGCGTATTTAGTGAATTGTAGAATGAAAACACGTCGGCATACTTCAGTGTTTTACGCTGTAGACTTGTAGTAAATGATGTTGACGTATCTGACATTCAAGAAGTTTTTAGAATTCCAGCGCTAGGACTTCTGAGGTGAACCATTGGAATTTCTAACGAAAGTCCGGCGCTGTGGACTGCCTTGTGGAGTTGAAGTTGCACCTTGACCCCGTCCGGTAAGTCTATGTCGAGGACTACTGTTGGGGCTGTAACTTGACCCTTGACCCCTGCCGGCCAGTCTATGTCGAGGGCTACTACCAGGGCTGAAACTTGACCCTTGAACCGTGACGGGGATTCTATGTCGAGGGCTACTACCAGGGCTGAAACTTGACCCTTGACCCGTGACAGGGACTCTATGTCGGGGACTACTGAACGGGCTTCTTCCAGATGCACCTTGGGCTTCTGTTGGCTTTGCGTTTGATTGATACAACCTCATCATTTTCACGCAGTCATCTTCATCATCTTTCTTTTTTCCAGATTCGGGATATCTTCCTTGAGTCTCCTTCTCTCCTATGTCATAGACAATAAGAAAAATTAAAACAAGATTTAAAATGTGGTCACCCAAAATGCTAGATCTTTTGTTTTACTCTGGAAAACGTTATAGAGATGTATTAGGTTGTCGGAAAAGTCATGACGTATTTTGGCACCCGATGGCGGTTGGGCGGTTTTGGAAGTACTAAAGGCATGCGCAGCTCAGTTTATCGCTATGACATTCGACACGTGCCAGTTCTAGCTGCAGTCTAAAAGGAATAGTGAGCGATTTGGTTGATTTGCGGAGATTTGACATCAAGTTGAAAATGGAGGACCAAACTGTGCATTTTCGCCATATTTTACTACTTTACTTCCGTAAAGAGTAGAACGTGCGTCAAGTTTGTGAAAAGTTGCGTAAAGTGTACGGGGATAATGCTCTACAAGAACGTCAGTGCCAGCGGTGGTTCGCAAAATTCCGTGCTGGTGATTTTGACCTCAACGATGTTCCTCGGTCCGGGAGGCCAACCGAGGTTGATGACGACCGAATCAAGGCATTGATTGAGTCAAACCCGCGTTACACGACACGAGAGATTGCAGACACATTGCACATCCATCATTCAAGCGTTCACGACCAGCTGAAGAAGCTGGGAAACGTAAGCAATCTCGATGTGTGGGTTCCTCATGAACTCAAAGAAGCTCAATTGACGGCACGTATAAACATCTGCGATATGCTCATTAAACGTGAGGAAAACGATCCTTTTTTGAAGCGACTGATAACTGATGACGAAAAGTGGATTGTGTCCAATAATGTGCAGCGCAAACGGTTTTGGTCCTGACGTGCTGCTTCGCCTCAAACGGCATCCAAAGCAGACATTCATCAGAGGAAATTTCTGATCTCAGTGTGGTGGACTTTTAAAGGTGTCGTGTTTTTGGAGCTCCTACCACGGAACCAAACAATCAATTCCAATGTGTACTGTCGACAATTGGACAGTTTGAACGAATCCATCATCCAGAAACGTCCAGAGATCGTTCATCATAAAGGTGTTGTGTTCCATCACGAAAACGCGAGACCCCACACAAGTTTGATCACCCGCCAAAAATTATTGGAGCTTGGGTGGGATGTTTTGCCACAACCAGGATACTCGCCTGACCTTGCGCCGTCAGACTTCCACTTGTTTCGCTCTCTTCAACAGTCCTTGCGTGGTATAACGTTCAATTCAGATGAGGCTGTAAATCAGCAACTTGTCTAGGTTTTCGCGACGAAAGACAGGTCCTTCTATGAGCGGAGCATTCTGCAGCTCACTGAAAAGTGGCAAAAGGTTATCGAACAAAATGGGCATTATATCATTGATTGATCTTTGTTCTTTCTATCAATGGGTGACCTTTGCAAAACATGGCTAAAATACGTCCTGAATTTTCCGACAACCCAATAGAATACATCTCATTACAATATTACGTGGTATCATTATGAAGATATCAAACACAGTAATTTTCCAAAAGTAATCAGAGAAATTCAATAGCAGACAGGAAATATTACATCAACTACCTTAAAATTTCATAAAGGAAAAAAACAAAAAACAAAGGCTGGAATGAAGCAATTAACTTCAGAGCGGCGAATTAGTAATATGTAAATCGTTTGCTCCCAAATTCATCACACTCTCGTGACTAGAGGGCGTTGTTGGGCGCAGAAGTTTGAATAGGAAGACAAGGCTAATTAATAAGTAACTTCCAAAGGGGAACATTAGGGATATGTAATTCGGTGTATCTCGACGTCATCACACTTTCCTCACTAGAGGGCGTTGTTTGGCGCAGAAGTTTGAATAAAATGACAAGGCTGATTAATAAGTAACTTCCAAAGGGGAACATCAGGGATATGTATTTCGGTGTATCTCGAAGCCATCACACTCTCCTGACTAGAGGGCGTTGTTAGGCGCAGAAGTTTGAATAAAATGACACGGCTGATTAATAAGTAACTTCCAAAGGGGAACATCAGGGATATGTATTTCGGTGTATCTAGAAGCCATCACACTCTCCTGACTAGAGGGCGTTGTTTGGCGCAGAAGTTTGAATAGGAAGACAAGGCTAATTAATAAGTAAATTCCAATGGGGGAGCACCAGGGATATGTAATTCGGTGTATCTCGACGTCATCACACTTTCCTGACTAGAGGGCGTTGTTTGGCGCTGGAAGTTTGAATAAAACGACAAGGCTGATCAATAAGTAACTTCCAAAGGGGAACATTAGGGATATGTAATTCGGTGTATCTCGACGTCATCACACTTTCCTCACTAGAGGGCGTTGTTTGGCGCAGAAGTTTGAATAAAATGACAAGGCTGATTAATAAGTAACTTCCAAAGGGGAACATCAGGGATATGTATTTCGGTGTATCTAGAAGCCATCACACTCTCCTGACTAGAGGGCGTTGTTTGGCGCAGAAGTTTGAATAGAAAGACAAGGCTAATTAATAAGTAAATTACAATGGGGGAGCATCAGGGATATGTAATTCGGTGTATCTCGACGTCACCACACTTTCCTGACTAGAGGGCGTTGTTAGGCGCAGAAGTTTGAATAAAATGACAAGGCTGATTAATAAGTAACTTCCAAAGGGAAACATCAGGGATATGTAATTCGGTGTATCTCGAAGCCATCACACTCTCCTGACTAGAGGGCGTTGTTAGGCGCAGAAGTTTGATTAAAATGACAAGGCTGATTAGTAAGTAACTTCCAAAGGGGAACATCAGGGATATGTAATTCGGTGTATCTCGAAGCCATCACACTCTCCTGACTAGAGGGCGTTGTTAGGCGCAGAAGTTTGAATAGGAAGACAAGGTAATTAATAAGTAAATTCCAATGGGGGAGCATCAGGGATATGTAATTCGGTGTATCTCGACGTCATCACACATTCCTGACTAGAGGGCGTTGTTAGGCGCAGAAGTTTGAATAAAATGACAAGGCTGATTAATAAGTAACTTCCAAAGGGGAACATCAGGGATATGTAATTCGGTGTATCTCGAAGCCATCACACTCTCCTGACTAGAGGGCGTTGTTAGGCGCAGAAGTTTGAATAGGAAGACAAGGTAATTAATAAGTAAATTCCAATGGGGCAGCATCAGGGATATGTAATTCGGTGTGTCTCGACGTCATCACACTTTCCTGACTAGAGGGCGTTGTTTGGCGCAGAAGTTTGAATAAAAAGACAAGGCTGATTAATATGTAACTTCCAATGGGGAAGCATCAGGGATATGTAATTCGGTGTATCTCGACGTCATCACACATTCCTGACTAGAGGGCGTTGTTAGGCGCAGAAGTTTGAATAGGAAGACAAGGTAATTAATAAGTAAATTCCAATGGGGCAGCATCAGGGATATGTAATTCGGTGTGTCTCGACGTCATCACACTTTCCTGACTAGAGGGCGTTGTTAGGCGCAGAAGTTTGAATAGGAAGACAAGGTAATTAATAAGTAAATTCCAATGGGGGAGCATCAGGGATATGTAATTCGGTGTATCTCGACGTCATCACACATTCCTGACTAGAGGGCGTTGTTAGGCGCAGAAGTTTGAATAAAATGACAAGGCTGATTAATAAGTAACTTCCAAAGGGGAACATCAGGGATATGTAATTCGGTGTATCTCGAAGCCATCACACTCTCCTGACTAGAGGGCGTTGTTAGGCGCAGAAGTTTGAATAGGAAGACAAGGTAATTAATAAGTAAATTCCAATGGGGCAGCATCAGGGATATGTAATTCGGTGTGTCTCGACGTCATCACACTTTCCTGACTAGAGGGCGTTGTTAGGCGCAGAAGTTTGAATAGGAAGACAAGGTAATTAATAAGTAAATTCCAATGGGGGAGCATCAGGGATATGTAATTCGGTGTATCTCGACGTCATCACACATTCCTGACTAGAGGGCGTTGTTAGGCGCAGAAGTTTGAATAAAATGACAAGGCTGATTAATAAGTAACTTCCAAAGGGGAACATCAGGGATATGTAATTCGGTGTATCTCGAAGCCATCACACTCTCCTGACTAGAGGGCGTTGTTAGGCGCAGAAGTTTGAATAGGAAGACAAGGTAATTAATAAGTAAATTCCAATGGGGGAGCATCAGGGATATGTAATTCGGTGTGTCTCGACGTCATCACACTTTCCTGACTAGAGGGCGTTGTTTGGCACAGAAGTTTGAATAAAAAGACAAGGCTGATTAATATGTAACTTCCAATGGGGAAGCATCAGGGATATGTAATTCGGTGTATCTCGACGTCATCACACATTCCTGACTAGAGGGCGTTGTTAGGCGCAGAAGTTTGAATAGGAAGACAAGGTAATTAATAAGTAAATTCCAATGGGGCAGCATCAGGGATATGTAATTCGGTGTGTCTCGACGTCATCACACTTTCCTGACTAGAGGGCGTTGTTAGGCGCAGAAGTTTGAATAGGAAGACAAGGTAATTAATAAGTAAATTCCAATGGGGGAGCATCAGGGATATGTAATTCGGTGTATCTCGACGTCATCACACTTTCCTGACTAGAGGGCGTTGTTAGGCGCAGAAGTTTGAATAAAATGACTAGGCTGATTAATAAGTAACTTCCAAAGGGGAACATCAGGGATATGTAATTCGGTGTATCTCGAAGCCATCACACTCTCCTGACTAGAGGGCGTTGTTAGGCGCAGAAGTTTGAATAGGAAGACAAGGTAATTAATAAGTAAATTCCAATGGGGCAGCATCAGGGATATGTAATTCGCTGTGTCTCGACGTCATCACACTTTCCTGACTAGAGGGCGTTGTTAGGCGCAGAAGTTTGAATAGGAAGACAAGGTAATTAATAAGTAAATTCCAATGGGGTAGCATCAGGGATATGTAATTCGGTGTATCTCGACGTCATCACACATTCCTGACTAGAGGGCGTTGTTAGGCGCAGAAGTTTGAATAAAATGACAAGGCTGATTAATAAGTAACTTCCAAAGGGGAACATCAGGGATATGTAATTCGGTGTATCTCGAAGCCATCACACTCTCCTGACTAGAGGGCGTTGTTAGGCGCAGAAGTTTGAATAGGAAGACAAGGTAATTAATAAGTAAATTCCAATGGGGGAGCATCAGGGATATGTAATTCGGTGTGTCTCGACGTCATCACACTTTCCTGACTAGAGGGCGTTGTTTGGCGCAGAAGTTTGAATAAAAAGACAAGGCTGATTAATATGTAACTTCCAATGGGGAAGCATCAGGGATATGTAATTCGGTGTGTCTCGACGTCATCACACTTTCCTGACTAGAGGGCGTTGTTTGGCGCAGAAGTTTGAATAAAAAGACAAGGCTGATTAATATGTAACTTCCAATGGGGAAGCATCAGGGATATGTAATTCGGTGTATCTCGACGTCATCACACTTTCCTGACTAGAGGGCGTTGTTAGGCGCAGAAGTTTGAATAGGAAGACAAGGCTAATTAATAAGTAACTTCCAAAGGGGAACATCAGGGTTATGTAATTCGGTGTATCTCGAAGCCATCACACTCTCCTGACTAGAGGGCGTTGTTAGGCGCAGAAGTTTGAATAGGAAGACAAGGCTAATTAATAAGTAAATTCCAATGGGGGAGCATCAGGGATATGTAATTCGGTGTATCTCGACGTCATCACAATTTCCTGACTAGAGGGCGTTGTTTGGCGCAGAAGTTTGAATAAAAAGACAAGGCTGATTAATATGTAACTTCCAATGGGGAAGCATCAGGGATATGTAATTCGGTGTATCTCGACGCCATCACAATTTCCTGACTAGAGGGCGTTGATAGGCGCAGAAGTTTGAATAAAATGACAAGGCTGATTAATAAGTAACTTCCAAAGGGGAACATCAGGGATATGTAATTCGGTGTATCTCGAAGCCATCACACTCTCTTGACTAGAGGGCGTTGTTAGGCGCAGAAGTTTGAATAGGAAGACAAGGTAACTAATAAGTAAATTCCAATGGGGCAGCATCAGGGATATGTAATTCGGTGTATCTCGAAGCCATCACACTTTCCTGACTAGAGGGCGTTGTTAGGCGCAGAAGTTTGAATAAAATGACAAGGCTGATTAATATGTAACTTCCAATGGGGAAGCATCAGGGATATGTAATTCGGTGTATCTCGAAGCCATCACACTCTCTTGACTAGAGGGCGTTGTTAGGCGCAGAAGTTTGAATAGGAAGACAAGGCTAACTAATAAGTAAATTCCAATGGGGCAGCATCAGGGATATGTAATTCAGTGTATCTCGACGTCATCACACTTTGCTGACTAGAGGGCGTTGTTTGGCGCAGAAGTTTGAATAAAAAGACAAGGCTGATTAATATGTAACTTCCAATGGGGAAGCATCAGGGATATGTAATTCGGTGTATCTCGAAGCCATCACACTTTCCTGACTAGAGGGCGTTGTTAGGCGCAGAAGTTTGAATAAAATGACAAGGCTGATTAAAAAGTAATTTCCAAAGGGGAACATTAGGGATATGTAATTCGGTGTATCTCGAAGCCATCACACTCTCCTGACTAGAAGGCGTTGTTAGGCGCAGAAGTTTGAATAGGAAGACAAGGCTAATTAATAAGCAAATTCCAATGGGGGAGCATCAGGGATATGTAATTCGGTGTATCTCGACGTCATCACAATTTCCTGACCAGAGGGCGTTGTTTGGCGCAGAAATTTGAATAAAATGACAAGACTGATTAATAAGTAACTTCCAAAGGGGAACATTAGGGATATGTTTTTCGGTGTATCTCGAAGCCATCACACTCTCCTGACTAGAGGGCGTTGTTAGGCGCAGAAGTTTGAATAGGAAGACAAGGCTAATTAATAAGTAAATTCCAATGGGGGAGCATCAGGGATATGTAATTCGGTGTATCTCGACGTCATCACACTTTCCTGACTAGAGGGCGTTGTTTAGCGCAGAAGTTTGAATAAAAAGACAAGGCTGATTAATATGTAACTTCCAAAGGGGAACATTAGGGATATGTAATTCGGTGTATCTCGAAGCCATCACACTCTCCTGACTAGAGGGTGTTGTTAGGCGCAGAAGTTTGAATAGGAAGACAAGGCTAATTAATAAGCAAATTCCAATGGGGGAGCATCAGGGATATGTAATTCGGTGTATCTCGACGTCATCACAATTTCCTAACCAGAGGGCGTTGTTAGGCGCAGAAGTTTGAATAAAATGACAAGGCTGATTAATAAGTAACTTCCAAAGGGGAACATTAGGGATATGTTTTTCGGTGTATCTCGAAGCCATCACACTCTCCTGACTAGAGGGCGTTGTTAGGCGCAGAAGTTTGAATAGGAAGACAAGGCTAATTAATAAGTAAATTCCAATAGGGGAGCATCAGGGATATGTAATTCGGTGCATCTCGACGTCATCACACTTTCCTGACTAGAGGGCGTTGTTAGGCGCAGAAGTTTGAATAGGAAGACAAGGCTAATTAATAAGTAACTTCCAAAGGGGAACATCAGGGTTATGTAATTCGGTGTATCTCGAAGCAATCACACTCTCCTGACTAGAGGGCGTTGTTAGGCGCAGAAGTTTGAATAGAAAGACAAGGCTAATTAATAAGTAACTTCCAAAGGGGAACATCAGGGATATGTAATTTGGTGTATCTCGAAGCCATCACACTCTCCTGACTAGAGGGCGTTGTTTGGCGCAGAAGTTCGAATAAAATGACAAGGCTGATTGATAAGTAACTTCCAAAGGGGAACATTAGGAATATGTAATTCGGTGTATCTCGAAGCCATCACACTCTCCTGACTAGAGGGCGTTGTTAGGCGCAGAAGTTTGAATAGAAAGACAAGGCTAATTAATAAGTAAATTCCAATGGGGGAGCATTAGGGATATGTAATTCGGTGTATCTCGACGTCATCACACTTTCCTGACTAGAGGGCGTTGTTTGGCGCAGAAGTTCGAATAAAATGACAAGGCTGATTGATAAGTAACTTCCAAAGGGGAACATTAGGAATATGTAATTCGGTGTATCTCGAAGCCATCACACTCTCCTGACTAGAGGGCGTTGTTAGGCGCAGAAGTTTGAATAGAAAGACAAGGCTAATTAATAAGTAAATTCCAATGGGGGAGCATTAGGGATATGTAATTCGGTGTATCTCGACGTCATCACACTTTCCTGACTAGAGGGCGTTGTTTGGCGCAGAAGTTTGAATAAAAAGACAAGGCTGATTAATATGTAACTTCCAAAGGGGAACATTAGGGATATGTAATTCGGTGTATCTCGAAGTTATCACACTCTCCTGACTAAAGGGCGTTGTTAGGCGCAGAAGTTTGAATAGGAAGACAAGGCTAATTAATAAGTAAATTCCAATGGGGGAGCATCAGGGATATGTAATTCGGTGTATCTCGACGTCATCACACTTTCCTGACTAGAGGGCGTTGTTTGGCGCAGAAATTTGAATAAAATGACAAGGCTGATTAATAAGTAACTTCCAAAGGGGAACATTAGGGATATGTTTTTCGGTGTATCTCGAAGCCATCACACTCTCCTAACTAGAGGGCGTTGTTAGGCGCAGAAGTTTGAATAGGAAGACAAGGCTAATTAATAAGTAAATTCCAATGGGGGAGCATCAGGGATATGTGATTCAGTGTATCTCGACGTCATCACACTTTGCTGACTAGAGGGCGTTGTTTGGCGCAGAAGTTTGAATAAAAAGACAAGGCTGATTAATATGTAACTTCCAATGGGGAAGCATCAGGGATATGTAATTCGGTGTATCTCGAAGTTATCACACTCTCCTGACTAAAGGGCGTTGTTAGGCGCAGAAGTTTGAATAAAAAGACAAGGCTAATTAATAAGTAAATTCCAAAGGGGAGCATCAGGGATATGTAATTCGGTGTATCTCGACGTCATCACACTTTCCTGACTAGAGGGCGTTGTTTGGCGCAGAAGTTTGAATAAAAAGACAAGGCTGATTAATATGTAAACTTCCAAAGGGGAACATTAGGGATATGTAATTCGGTGTATCTCGAAGTTATCACACTCTCCTGACTAAAGGGCGTTGTTAGGCGCAGAAGTTTGAATAGGAAGACAAGGCTAATTAATAAGTAAATTCCAATGGGGGAGCATCAGGGATATGTAATTCGGTGTATCTCGACGTCATCACACTTTCCTGACTAGAGGGCGTTGTTTGGCGCAGAAATTTGAATAAAATGACAAGGCTGATTAATAAGTAACTTCCAAAGGGGAACATTAGGGATATGTTTTTCGGTGTATCTCGAAGCCATCACACTCTCCTAACTAGAGGGCGTTGTTAGGCGCAGAAGTTTGAATAGGAAGACAAGGCTAATTAATAAGTAAATTCCAATGGGGGAGCATCAGGGATATGTAATTCGGTGTATCTCGACGTCATCACACTTTCCTGACTAGAGGGCGTTGTTTGGCGCAGAAGTTTGAATAAAATGACAAGGCTGATTAATAAGTAACTTCCAAAGGGGAACATCAGGGATATGTAATTCGGTGTATCTCGAAGCCATCACACTCTCTTGACTAGAGGGCGTTGTTAGGCGCAGAAGTTTGAATAGGAAGACAAGGTAACTAATAAGTAAATTCCAATGGGGCTGCATCAGGGATATGTAATTCGGTGTATCTCGAAGCCATCACACTCTCCTGACTAGAGGGAGTTGCTAGGCGCAGAAGTTTGAATAAAATGACAAGGCTGATTAATATGTAACTTCCAATGGGGAAGCATCAGGGATATGTAATTCGGTGTATCTCGAAGCCATCACACTCTCTTGACTAGAGGGCGTTGTTAGGCGCAGAAGTTTGAATAGGAAGACAAGGTAACTAATAAGTAAATTCCAATGGGGCTGCATCAGGGATATGTAATTCGGTGTATCTCGAAGCCATCACACTCTCCTGACTAGAGGGAGTTGCTAGGCGCAGAAGTTTGAATAAAATGACGTAGCTGATTAAAAAGTAATTTCCAAAGGGGAACATTAGGGATATGTAATTCGGTGTATCTCGAAGCCATCACACTCTCCTGACAAGGGGGCGTTGTTAGGCGCAGAAGTTTGAATAGGAAGACAAGGCTAATTAATAAGTAACTTCCAATGGAGAAGCATCAGGGATATGTAATTCGGTGTATCTCGACGTCATCACACTTTCCTGACTAGAGGGCGTTGTTTGGCGCAGAAGTTTGAATAAAAAGACAAGGCTGATTAATATGTAACTTCCAAAGGGGAACATTAGGGATATGTAATTCGGTGTATCTCGAAGCCATCACACTCTCCTGACTAGAGGGCGTTGTTAGGCGGAGAAGTTTGAATAGGAAGACAAGGCTAATTAATAAGCAAATTCCAATGGGGGAGCATCAGGGATATGTAATTCGGTGTATCTCGACGTCATCACAATTTCCTGACCAGAGGGCGTTGTTTGGCGCAGAAATTTGAATAAAATGACAAGGCTGATTAATAAGTAACTTCCAAAGGGGAACATTAGGGATATGTTTTTCGGTGTATCTCGAAGCCATCACACTCTCCTGACTAGAGGGCGTTGTTAGGCGCAGAAGTTTGAATAGGAAGACAGGGCTAATTAATAAGCAAATTCCAATGGGGGAGCATCAGGGATATGTAATTCGGTGTATCTCGACGTCATCACAATTTCCTGACCAGAGGGCGTTGTTTGGCG
Source organism: Macrothele yani (assembly GCA_039090855.1). Taxonomy (NCBI): domain Eukaryota; kingdom Metazoa; phylum Arthropoda; class Arachnida; order Araneae; family Macrothelidae; genus Macrothele; species Macrothele yani. The sequence goes on along the minus strand of CM077032.1, from coordinate 61,296,687 downwards.
CAGAAATTTGAATAAAATGACAAGGCTGATTAATAAGTAACTTAAAAAGGGGAACATTAATGATATGTTTTTCGGTGTATCTCGAAGCCATCACACTCTCCTGACTAGAGGGCGTTGTTAGGCGCAGAAGTTTCAATAAAATGACAAGGCTGATTAATAAGTAACTTCCAAAGGGGAACATCAGGGATATGTAATTCGGTGTATCTCGAAGCCATCACACTCTCCTGACTAGAGGGCGTTGTTAGGCGCAGAAGTTTGAATAGAAAGACAAGGCTAATTAATAAGTAAATTCCAATGGGGGAGCATAAGGGATATGTAATTCGGTGTATCTCGACGTCATCACACTTTCCTGACTAGAGGGCGTTGTTTGGCGCAGAAATTTGAATAAAATGACAAGGCTGATTAATAAGTAACTTCCAAAGGGGAACATTAGGGATATGTAATTCGGTGTATCTCGAAGCCATCACACTCTCCTGACTAGAGAGGGTTGTTAGGCGCAGAAGTTTGAATAGGAAGACAAGGCTAATTAATAAGTAAATTCCAATAGGGGAGCATCAGGGATATGTAAGTCGGCGTATCTCGACGTCATCACACTTTCCTGACTAGAGGGCGTTGTTTGGCGCAGAAGTTTGAATAAAAAGACAAGGCTGATTAATATTTAACTTCCAATGGGGAAGCATTAGGGATATGTAATTCGGTGTATCTCGAAGCCATCACACTCTCCTGACTAGAGGGCATTGTTAAGCGCAGAAGTTTGAATAGGATGACAAGGCTAATTAATAAGTAAATTACAATGGGGGAGCATCAGGGATATGTAATTCGGTGTATCTCGACGTCATCACACTTTCCTGACTAGAGGGCGTTGTTTGGCGCAGAAGTTTGAATAAAAAGACAAGGCTGATTAATATGTAACTTCCAATGGGGAAGCATCAGGGATATGTAATTCGGTGTATCTCGAAGCAATCACACTCTCCTGACTAGAGGGCGTTGTTAGGCGCAGAAGTTTGAATAGAAAGACAAGGCTAATTAATAAGTAACTTCCAAAGGGGAACATCAGGGATATGTAATTTGGTGTATCTCGAAGCCATCACACTCTCCTGACTAGAGGGCGTTGTTAGGCGCAGAAGTTTGAATAGGAAGACAAGGCTAATTAATAAGTAAATTCCAATGGGGGAGCATTAGGGATATGTAATTCGGTGTATCTGGACGTCATCACACTTTCCTGACTAGAGGGCGTTGTTTGGCGCAGAAGTTCGAATAAAATGACAAGGCTGATTGATAAGTAACTTCCAAAGGGGAACATTAGGAATATGTAATTCGGTGTATCTCGAAACCATCACACTCTCCTAACTAGAGGGCGTTGTTAGGCGCAGAAGTTTGAATAGGAAGACAAGGCTAATTAATAAGTAAATTCCAATGGGGGAGCATCAGGGATATGTGATTCAGTGTATCTCGACGTCATCACACTTTGCTGACTAGAGGGCGTTGTTTGGCGCAGAAGTTTGAATAAAAAGACAAGGCTGATTAATATGTAACTTCCAATGGGGAAGCATCAGGGATATGTAATTCGGTGTATCTCGACGTCATCACACTTTCCTGACTAGAGGGCGTTGTTAGGCGCAGAAGTTTGAATAAAATGACAAGGCTGATTAATAAGTAACTTCCAAAGGGGAACATCAGGGATATGTAATTCGGTGTATTTCGAAGCCATCACACTCTCTTGACTAGAGGGCGTTGTTAGGCGCAGAAGTTTGAATAGGAAGACAAGGTAACTAATAAGTAAATTCCAATGGGGCTGCATCAGGGATATGTAATTCGGTGTATCTCGAAGCCATCACACTCTCCTGACAAGAGGGAGTTGCTAGGCGCAGAAGTTTGAATAAAATGACGTAGCTGATTAAAAAGTAATTTCCAAAGGGGAACATTAGGGATATGTAATTCGGTGTATCTCGAAGCCATCACACTCTCCTGACAAGGGGGCGTTGTTAGGCGCAGAAGTTTGAATAGGAAGACAAGGCTAATTAATAAGTAACTTCCAATGGAGAAGCATCAGGGATATGTAATTCGGTGTATCTCGACGTCATCACACTTTCCTGACTAGAGGGCGTTGTTTGGCGCAGAAGTTTGAATAAAAAGACAAGGCTGATTAATATGTAACTTCCAAAGGGGAACATTAGGGATATGTTTTTCGGTGTATCTCGAAGCCATCACACTCTCCTGACTAGAGGGCGTTGTTAGGCGCAGAAGTTTGAATAGGAAGACAGGGCTAATTAATAAGCAAATTCCAATGGGGGAGCATCAGGGATATGTAATTCGGTGTATCTCGACGTCATCACAATTTCCTGACCAGAGGGCGTTGTTTGGCGCAGAAATTTGAATAAAATGACAAGGCTGATTAATAAGTAACTTAAAAAGGGGAACATTAGGGATTTGTTTTTCGGTGTATCTCGAAGCCATCACACTCTCCTGACTAGAGGGCGTTGTTAGGCGCAGAAGTTTCAATAAAATGACAAGGCTGATTAATAAGTAACTTCCAAAGGGGAACATCAGGGATATGTAATTCGGTGTATCTCGAAGCCATCACACTCTCCTGACTAGAGGGCGTTGTTAGGCGCAGAAGTTTGAATAGAAAGACAAGGCTAATTAATAAGTAAATTCCAATGGGGGAGCATAAGGGATATGTAATTCGGTGTATCTCGACGTCATCACACTTTCCTGACTAGAGGGCGTTGTTTGGCGCAGAAGTTTGAATAAAATGACAAGGCTGATTAATAAGTAACTTCCAAAGGGGAACATTAGGGATATGTAATTCGGTGTATCTCGAAGCCATCACACTCTCCTGACTAGAGAGGGTTGTTAGGCGCAGAAGTTTGAATAGGAAGACAAGGCTAATTAATAAGTAAATTCCAATGGGGGAGCATCAGGGATATGTAAGTCGGCGTATCTCGACGTCATCACACTTTCCTGACTAGAGGGCGTTGTTTGGCGCAGAAGTTTGAATAAAAAGACAAGGCTGATTAATATTTAACTTCCAATGGGGAAGCATTAGGGATATGTAATTCGGTGTATCTCGAAGCCATCACACTCTCCTGACTAGAGGGCATTGTTAAGCGCAGAAGTTTGAATAGGATGACAAGGCTAATTAATAAGTAAATTACAATGGGGGAGCATCAGGGATATGTAATTCGGTGTATCTCGACGTCATCACACTTTCCTGACTAGAGGGCGTTGTTTGGCGCAGAAGTTTGAATAAAAAGACAAGGCTGATTAATATGTAACTTCCAATGGGGAAGCATCAGGGATATGTAATTTGGTGTATCTCGAAGCCATCACACTCTCCTGACTAGAGGGCGTTGTTAGGCGCAAAAGTTTGAATAGAAACACAAGGCTAATTAATAAGCAAATTCCAATGGGTGAGCATCAGGGATATGTAATTCGGTGTATCTCGACGTCATCACACTTTCCTGACTAGAGGGCGTTGTTTGGCGCAAAAATTTGAATACAATGACAAGGCTGATTAATATGTAACTTCCAATGGGGAAGCATCAGGGATATGTAATTCGGTGTATCTCGAAGCCATCACACTCTCCTGACTAGAGGGCGTTGTTAGGCGCAGAAGTTTGAATAGGAAGACAAGGCTAATTAATAAGTAAATTCCAATGGGGGAGCATCAGGGATATGTAATTCGGTGTATCTCGACGTCATCACACTTTCCTGACTAGAGGGCGTTGTTTGGCGCAAGAAATTTGAATACAATGACAAGGCTGATTAATAAGTAACTTCCAAAGGGGAACATTAGGGATATGTAATTCGGTGTATCTCGAAGCCATCACACTCTCCTAACTATAGGGCGTTGTTAGGCGCAGAAGTTTGAATAGAAAGACAAGGCTAATTAATAAGTAAATTCCAATGGGGGAGCATCAGGGATATGTAATTCGGTGTATCTCGAAGTCATCACACTTTCCTGACTAGAGGGCGTTGTTTGGCGCAGAAGTTCGAATAAAAAGACAAGGCTGATTAATATGTAACTTCCAATGGGGAAGCATCAGGGATATGTAATTCGGTGTATCTCGAAGCCATCACACTCTCCTGACTAGAGGGCGTTGTTAGGCGCAGAAGTTTGAATAGGAAGACAAGGCTAATTAATAAGTAAATTCCAATGGGGAAGCATCAGGGATATGTAATTCGGTGTATCTCGACGTCATCACACTTTCCTGACTAGAGGGCGTTGTTAGGCGCAGAAGTTTGAATAAAATGACAAGGCTGATTAATAAGTAACTTCCAAAGGGGAACATTAGGGATATGTAATTCGGTGTATCTCGAAGCCATCACACTCTCCTGACTAGAGGGCGTTGTTAGGCGCAGAAGTTTGAATAGAAACACAAGGCTAATTAATAAGCAAATTCCAATGGGGAGCATCAGGGATATGTAATTTGGTGTATCTCGACGTCATCACACTTTCCTGACTAGAGGGCGTTGTTTGGCGCAGAAGTTTGAATAAAAAGACAAGGCTGATTAATATGTAACTTCCAATGGGGAAGCATCAGGGATATGTAATTCGGTGTATCTCGAAGCCATCACACTCTCCTGACTAGATGGCGTTGTTAGGCGCAGAAGTTTGAATAGAAAGACAAGGCTAATTAATAAGTAAATTCCAATGGGGGAGCATCAGGGATATGTAATTCGGTGTATCTCGACGTCATCACACTTTCCTGACTAGAGGGCGTTGTTAGGCGCAGAAGTTTGAATAAAATGACTAGGCTGATTAATAAGTAACTTCCAAAGGGAAACATCAGGGATATGTAATTCGGTGTATCTCGAAGCCATCACACTCTCCTGACTAGAGGGCGTTGTTAGGCGCAGAAGTTTGAATAGGAAGACAAGGCTAATTAATAAGTAAATTCCAATGGGGGAGTATCAGGGATATGTAATTCGGTGTATCTCGACGTCATCACACTTTACTGACTAGAGGGCGTTGTTTGGCGCAGGAATTTGAATAAAATGACAAGGCTTATTAATAAGTAACTTCCAAAGGATAACATCAGGGATATGTAATTCGGTGTATCTCGAAGCCATCACACTGTCCTGACTAGAGGGCGTTGTTAGGCGCAGAAGTTTGAATAAAATGACAAGGCTGATTAATAAGTAACTTCCAAAGGGGAACATCAGGGATATGTAATTCGGTGTATCTCGAAGCCATCACACTCTCCTGACTAGAGGGCGTTGTTAGGCGCAGAAGTTTGAATAGGAAGACAAGGGTAATTAATAAGTAAATTCCAATGGGGGAGCATCAGGGATATGTAATTCGGTGTATCTCGACGTCATCACACTTTCCTGACTAGAAGGCGTTGTTTGGCGCAGAAGTTTGAATAAAATGACAAGGCTGATTAATAAGTAACTTCCAAAGGGGAACATTAGGGATATGTTTTTCGGTGTATCTTGAAGCCATCACACTCTCCTGACTAGAGGGCGTTGTTAGGCGCAGAAGTTTGAATAGGAAGACAAGGCTAATTAATAAGTAAATTCCAATGGGGGAGCATCAGAGATATGTGATTCAGTGTATCTCGACGTCATCACACTTTGCTGACTAGAGGGCGTTGTTTGGCGCAGAAGTTTGAATAAAAAGACAAGGCTGATTAATATGTAACTTCCAATGGGGAACCATCAGGGATATGTAATTCGGTGTATCTCGACGTCATCACACTTTCCTGACTAGAGGGCGTTGTTAGGCGCAGAAGTTTGAATAAAATGACAAGGCTGATTAATAAGTAACTTCCAAAGGGGAACATCAGGGATATGTAATTCGGTGTATCTCGAAGCCATCACACTCTCTTGACTAGAGGGCGTTGTTAGGCGCAGAAGTTTGAATAGGAAGACAAGGTAACTAATAAGTAAATTCCAATGGGGCTGCATCAGGGATATGTAATTCGGTGTATCTCGAAGCCATCACACTCTCCTGACTAGAGGGCGTTGCTAGGCGCAGAAGTTTGAATAAAATGACAAGGCTGATTAAATAAGTAATTTCCAAAGGGGAACATTAGGGATATGTAATTCGGTGTATCTCGAAGCCATCACACTCTCCTGACCAGGGGGCGTTGTTAGGCGCAGAAGTTTGAATAGGAAGACAAGGCTAATTAATAAGTAAATTCCAATGGAGAAGCATCAGGGATATGTAATTCGGTGTATCTCGACGTCATCACACTTTCCTGACTAGAGGGCGTTGTTTGGCGCAGAAGTTTGAATAAAAAGACAAGGCTGATTAATATGTAACTTCCAAAGGGGAACATTAGGGATATGTAATTCCGTGTATCTCGAAGCCATCACACTCTCCTGACTAGAGGGCGTTGTTAGGCGCAGAAGTTTGAATAGGAAGACAAGGCTAATTAATAAGCAAATTCCAATGGGGGAGCATCAGGGATATGTAATTCGGTGTATCTCGACGTCATCACACTTTCCTGACTAGAGGGCGTTGTTTGGCGCAAAAATTTGAATACAATGACAAGGCTGATTAATATGTAACTTCCAATGGGGAAGCATCAGGGATATGTAATTCGGTGTATCTCGAAGCCATCACACTCTCCTGACTAGAGGGCGTTGTTAGGCGCAGAAGTTTGAATAGAAAGACAAGGCTAATTAATAAGTAAATTCCAATGGGGAGCATCAGGGATATGTAATTCGGTGTATCTCGAAGCCACCACACTCTCCTAACTATAGGGCGTTGTTAGGCGCAGAAGTTTGAATAAGAAGACAAGGCTAATTAATAAGTAAATTCCAATGGGGGAGCATCAGGGATATGTAATTCGGTGTATCTCGAAGTCATCACGCTTTCCTAACTAGAAGGCGTTGTTTGGCGCAGAAGTTTGAATAAAAAGACAAGGCTGATTAATATGTAACTTCCAATGGGGAAGCATCAGTGATAAGTAATTCGGTGTATCTCGAAGCCATCACACTCTCCTGACTAGAGGGCGTTGTTAGGCGCAGAAGTTTGAATAGGAAGACAAGGCTAATTAATAAGTAAATTCCAATGGGGAAGCATCAGGGATATGTAATTCGGTGTATCTCGACGTCATCACACTTTCCTGACTAGAGGGCGTTGTTAGGCGCAGAAGTTTGAATAAAATGACAAGGCTGATTAATAAGTAACTTCCAAAGGGGAACATTAGGGATATGTAATTCGGTGTATCTCGAAGCCATCACACTCTCCTGACTAGAGGGCGTTGTTAGGCGCAGAAGTTTGAATAGAAACACAAGGCTAATTAATAAGCAAATTCCAATGTGGAGCATCAGGGATATGTAATTCGGTGTATCTCGACGTCATCACACTTTCCTGACTAGAGGGCGTTGTTTGGCGCAAAAGTTTGAATAAAAAGACAAGGCTGATTAATATGTAACTTCCAATGGGGAAGCATCAGGGATATGTAATTCGGTGTATCTCGAAGCCATCACACTCTCCTGACTAGAGGGCGTTGTTAGGCGCAGAAGTTTGAATAGAAAGACAAGGCTAATTAATAAGTAAATTCCAATGGGGGAGCATCAGGGATATGTAATTCGGTGTATCTCGACGTCATCACACTTTCCTGACTAGAGGGCGTTGTTTGGCGCAGAAGTTTGAATAAAATGTCAAGGCTGATTAATAAGTAACTTCCAAAGCGGAACATCAGGGATATGTAATTCGGTGTATCTCGAAGCCATCACACTCTCCTGACTAGAGGGCGTTGTTAGGCGCAGAAGTTTGAATAGAAAGACAAGGCTAATTAATAAGTAAATTCCAATGGGGGAGCATCAGGGATATGTAATTCGGTGTATCTCGACGTCATCACACTTTCCTGACTAGAGGGCGTTGTTTGGCGCAGAAGTTTGAATAAAATGACAAGGTTGATTAATAAGTAACTTCCAAAGGGGAATATCAGGGTTATGTAATTCGGTGTATCTCGAAGCCATCACACTCTCCTGACTAGAGGGCGTTGTTAGGCGCAGAAGTTTGAATAGAAAGACAAGGCTAATTAATAAGTAAATTCCAATGGAGGAGCATCAGGGATATGTAATCCGGTGTATCTCGACGTCATCACACTTTCCTGACTAGAGGGCGTTGTTTGGCGCAGGAGTTTGAATAAAATGTCAAGGCTGATTAATAAGTAACTTCCAAAGCGGAACATCAGGGATATGTAATTCGGTGTATCTCGAAGCCATCACACTCTCCTGACTAGAGGGCGTTGTTAGGCGCAGAAGTTTGAATAGAAAGACAAGGCTAATTAATAAGTAAATTCCAATGGGGGAGCATCAGGGATATGTAATTCGGTGTATCTCGACGTCATCACACTTTCCTGACTAGAGGGCGTTGTTTGGCGCAGAAGTTTGAATAAAATGACAAGGTTGATTAATAAGTAACTTCCAAAGGGGAATATCAGGGTTATGTAATTCGGTGTATCTCGAAGCCATCACACTCTCCTGACTAGAGGGCGTTGTTAGGCGCAGGAATTTGAATAAAATGACAAGGCTTATTAATAAGTAACTTCCAAAGGGGAACATCAGGGATATGTAATTCGGTGTATCTCGAAGCCATCACACTGTCCTGACTAGAGGGCGTTGTTAGGCGCAGAAGTTTGAATAAAATGACAAGGCTGATTAATAAGTAACTTCCAAAGGGGAACATCAGGGATATGTAATTCGGTGTATCTCGAAGCCATCACACTCTCCTGACTAGAGGGCGTTGTTAGGCGCAGAAGTTTGAATAGAAAGACAAGGCTAATTAATAAGTAAATTCCAATGGGGGAGCATCAGGGATATGTAATCCGGTGTATCTCGACGTCATCACACTTTCCTGACTAGAGGGCGTTGTTTGGCGCAGGAGTTTGAATAAAATGTCAAGGCTGATTAATAAGTAACTTCCAAAGCGGAACATCAGGGATATGTAATTCGGTGTATCTCGAAGCCATCACACTCTCCTGACTAGAGGGCGTTGTTAGGCGCAGAAGTTTGAATAGAAAGACAAGGCTAATTAATAAGTAAATTCCAATGGGGGAGCATCAGGGATATGTAATTCGGTGTATCTCGACGTCATCACACTTTCCTGACTAGAGGGCGTTGTTTGGCGCAGAAGTTTGAATAAAATGACAAGGTTGATTAATAAGTAACTTCCAAAGGGGAATATCAGGGTTATGTAATTCGGTGTATCTCGAAGCCATCACACTCTCCTGACTAGAGGGCGTTGTTAGGCGCAGGAATTTGAATAAAATGACAAGGCTTATTAATAAGTAACTTCCAAAGGGGAACATCAGGGATATGTAATTCGGTGTATCTCGAAGCCATCACACTGTCCTGACTAGAGGGCGTTGTTAGGCGCAGAAGTTTGAATAAAATGACAAGGCTGATTAATAAGTAACTTCCAAAGGGGAACATCAGGGATATGTAATTCGGTGTATCTCGAAGCCATCACACTCTCCTGACTAGAGGGCGTTGTTAGGCGCAGAAGTTTGAATAGGAAGACAAGGGTAATTAATAAGTAAATTCCAATGGGGGAGCATCAGGGATATGTAATTCGGTGTATCTCGACGTCATCACACTTTCCTGACTAGAAGGCGTTGTTTGGCGCAGAAGTTTGAATAAAATGACAAGGCTGATTAATAAGTAACTTCCAAAGGGGAACATTAGGGATATGTTTTTCGGTGTATCTCGAAGCCATCACACTCTCCTGACTAGAGGGCGTTGTTAGGCGCAGAAGTTTGAATAGGAAGACAAGGCTAATTAATAAGTAAATTCCAATGGGGGAGCATCAGGGATATGTGATTCAGTGTATCTCGACGTCATCACACTTTGCTGACTAGAGGGCGTTGTTTGGCGCAGAAGTTTGAATAAAAAGACAAGGCTGATTAATATGTAACTTCCAATGGGGAACCATCAGGGATATGTAATTCGGTGTATCTCGACGTCATCACACTTTCCTGACTAGAGGGCGTTGTTAGGCGCAGAAGTTTGAATAAAATGACAAGGCTGATTAATAAGTAACTTCCAAAGGGGAACATCAGGGATATGTAATTCGGTGTATCTCGAAGCCATCACACTCTCTTGACTAGAGGGCGTTGTTAGGCGCAGAAGTTTGAATAGGAAGACAAGGTAACTAATAAGTAAATTCCAATGGGGCAGCATCAGGGATATGTAATTCGGTGTATCTCGAAGCCATCACACTCTCCTGACTAGAGGGCGTTGCTAGGCGCAGAAGTTTGAATAAAATGACAAGGCTGATTAAAAAGTAATTTCCAAAGGGGAACATTAGGGATATGTAATTCGGTGTATCTCGAAGCCATCACACTCTCCTGACAAGGGGGCGTTGTTAGGCGCAGAAGTTTGAATAGGAAGACAAGGCTAATTAATAAGTAAATTCCAATGGAGAAGCATCAGGGATATGTAATTCGGTGTATCTCGACGTCATCACACTTTCCTGACTAGAGGGCGTTGTTTGGCGCAGAAGTTTGAATAAAAAGACAAGGCTGATTAATATGTAACTTCCAAAGGGGAACATTAGGGATATGTAATTCGGTGTATCTCGAAGCCATCACACTCTCCTGACTAGAGGGCGTTGTTAGGCGCAGAAGTTTGAATAGGAAGACAAGGCTAATTAATAAGCAAATTCCAATGGGGGAGCATCAGGGATATGTAATTCGGTGTATCTCGACGTCATCACACTTTCCTGACTAGAGGGCGTTGTTTGGCGCAGAAATTTGAATAAAATGACAAGGCTGATTAATAAGTAACTTCCAAAGGGGAACATTAGGGATATGTAATTCGGTGTATCTCGAAGCCATCACACTCTCCTGACTAGAGGGCGTTGTTAGGCGCAGAAGTTTGAATAGGAAGACAGGGCTAATTAATAAGCAAATTCCAATGGGGGAGCATCAGGGATATGTAATTCGGTGTATCTCGAACGTCATCACACTTTCCTGACTAGAGGGCGTTGTTTGGCGCAGAAATTTGAATAAAATGACAAGGCTGATTAATAAGTAACTTCCAAAAAGGGGAACATTAGGGATATGTTTTTCGGTGTATCTCGAAGCCATCACACTCTCCTGACTAGAGGGCGTTGTTAGGCGCAGAAGTTTGAATAAAATGACAAGGCTGATTAATAAGTAACTTCCAAAGGGGAACATCAGGGATATGTAATTCGGTGTATCTCGAAGCCATCACACTCTCCTGACTAGAGGGCGTTGTTAGGCGCAGAAGTTTGAATAGGAAGACAAGGCTAATTAATAAGTAAATTCCAATGGGGGAGCATAAGGGATATGTAATTCGGTGTATCTCGACGTCATCACACTTTCCTGACTAGAGGGCGTTGTTTGGCGCAGAAATTTGAATAAAATGACAAGGCTGATTAATAAGTAACTTCCAAAGGGGAACATTAGGGATATGTAATTCGGTGTATCTCGAAGCCATCACACTCTCCTGACTAGAGGGCGTTGTTAGGCGCAGAAGTTTGAATAGGAAGACAAGGCTAATTAATAAGTAAATTCCAATGGGGGAGCATCAGGGATATGTAATTCGGTGTATCTCGACGTCATCACACTTTCCTGACTAGAGGGCGTTGTTTGGCGCAGAAGTTTGAATAAAAAGACAAGGCTGATTAATATTTAAATTCCAATGGGGAAGCATCAGGGATATGTAATTCGGTGTATCTCGAAGCCATCACACTCTCCTGACTAGAGGGCGTTGTTAGGCGCAGAAGTTTGAATAGAAAGACAAGGCTAATTAATAAGTAAATTCCAATGGGGGAGCATCAGGGATATGTAATTCGGTGTATCTCGACGTCATCACACTTTCCTGACTAGAGGGCGTTGTTTGGCGCAGAAGTTTGAATAAAAAGACAAGGCTGATTAATATGTAACTTCCAATGGGGAAGCATCAGGGATATGTAATTTGGTGTATCTCGAAGCCATCACACTCTCCTGACTAGAGGGCGTTGTTAGGCGCAAAAGTTTGAATAGAAACACAAGGCTAATTAATAAGCAAATTCCAATGGGTGAGCATCAGGGATATGTAATTCGGTGTATCTCGACGTCATCACACTTTCCTGACTAGAGGGCGTTGTTTGGCGCAGAAGTTTGAATAAAATGACAAGGCTGATTAATAAGTAACTTCCAATGGGGAACATCAGGGATATGTAATTCGGTGTATCTCGAAGCCATCACACTCTCCTGACTAGAGGGCGTTGTTAGGCGCAGAAGTTTGAATAGGAAGACAAGGCTAATTAATAAGTAAATTCCAATGGGGAAGCATCAGGGATATGTAATTCGGTGTATCTCGACGTCATCACACTTTCCTGACTAGAGGGCGTTGTTTGGCGCAGAAGTTTGAATAAAAAGACAAGGCTGATTAATATGTAACTTCCAAAGGGGAACATCAGGGATATGTAATTCGGTGTATCTCGAAGCCATCACACTCTCCTGACTAGAGGGCGTTGTTAGGCGCAGAAGTTTGAATAGAAAGACAAGGCTAATTAATAAGTAAATTCCAATGGAGGAGCATCAGGGATATGTAATTCGGTGTATCTCGACGTCATCACACTTTCCTGACTAGAGGGCGTTGTTTGGCGCAGGAGTTTGAATAAAATGACAAGGCTGATTAATAAGTAACTTCCAAAGGGGAACATCAGGGATATGTAATTCGGTGTATCTCGAAGCCATCACACTCTCCTGACTAGAGGGCGTTGTTAGGCGCAGAAGTTTGAATAGAAAGACAAGGCTAATTAATAAGTAAATTCCAATGGGGGAGCATCAGGGATATGTAATTCGGTGTATCTCGAAGTCATCACACTTTCCTGACTAGAGGGCGTTGTTTGGCGCAGAAGTTTGAATAGGAAGACAAGGCTAATTAATAAGTAAATTCCAATGGGGAAGCATCAGGGATATGTAATTCGGTGTATCTCGACGTCATCACACTTTCCTGACTAGAGGGCGTTGTTAGGCGCAGAAGTTTGAATAAAATGACAAGGCTGATTAATAAGTAACTTCCAAAGGGGAACATCAGGGATATGTAATTCGGTGTATCTCGAAGCCATCACACTCTCCTGACTAGAGGGCGTTGTTAGGCGCAGAAGTTTGAATAGGAAGACAAGGCTAATTAATAAGTAAATTCCAATGGGGAAGCATCAGGGATATGTAATTCGGTGTATCTCGACGTCATCACACTTTCCTGACTAGAGGGCGTTGTTAGGCGCAGAAGTTTGAATAAAATGACAAGGCTGATTAATAAGTAACTTCCAAAGGGGAACATCAGGGATATGTAATTCGGTGTATCTCGAAGCCATCACACTCTCCTGACTAGAGGGCGTTGTTAGGCGCAGAAGTTTGAATAGAAACACAAGGCTGATTAATAAGTAACTTCCAAATGGGGAGCATCAGGGATATGTAATTCGGTGTATCTCGAAGCCATCACACTCTCCTGACTAGAGGGCGTTGTTAGGCGCAGAAGTTTGAATAGAAAGACAAGGCTAATTAATAAGTAAATTCCAATGGGGGAGCATCAGGGATATGTAATTCGGTGTATCTCGACGTCATCACACTTTCCTGACTAGAGGGCGTTGTTTGGCGCAGAAGTTTGAATAAAATGACAAGGCTGATTAATAAGTAACTTCCAAAGCGGAACATCAGGGATATGTAATTCGGTGTATCTCGAAGTTATCACACTCTCCTGACTAGAGGGCGTTGTTAGGCGCAGAAGTTTGAATAGGAAAGACAAGGCTAATTAATAAGTAAATTCCAATGGGGAGCATCAGGGATATGTAATTCGGTGTATCTCGACGTCATCACACTTTCCTGACTAGAGGGCGTTGTTTGGCGCAGAAGTTTGAATAAAATGACAAGGCTGATTAATAAGTAACTTCCAAAGGGGAACATCAGGGATATGTAATTCGGTGTATCTCGAAGCCATCACACTCTCCTGACTAGAGGGCGTTGTTAGGCGCAGAAGTTTGAATAGGAAGACAAGGCTAATTAATAAGTAAATTCCAATGGGGGAGCATCAGGGATATGTGATTCAGTGTATCTCGACGTCATCACACTTTGCTGACTAGAGGGCGTTGTTTGGCGCAGAAGTTTGAATAAAAAGACAAGGCTGATTAATATGTAACTTCCAATTGGGGAACCATCAGGGATATGTAATTCGGTGTATCTCGACGTCATCACACTTTCCTGACTAGAGGGCGTTGTTAGGCGCAGAAGTTTGAATAAAATGACAAGGCTGATTAATAAGTAACTTCCAAAGGGGAACATCAGGGATATGTAATTCGGTGTATCTCGAAGCCATCACACTCTCTTGACTAGAGGGCGTTGTTAGGCGCAGAAGTTTGAATAGGAAGACAAGGTAACTAATAAGTAAATTCCAATGGGGCAGCATCAGGGATATGTAATTCGGTGTATCTCGAAGCCATCACACTCTCCTGACTAGAGGGCGTTGTTAGGCGCAGAAGTTTGAATAAAATGACAAGGCTGATTAATAAGTAACTTCCAAAGGGGAACATCAGGGATATGTAATTCGGTGTATCTCGAAGCCATCACACTCTCCTGACTAGAGGGCGTTGTTAGGCGCAGAAGTTTGAATAGGAAGACAAGGCTAATTAATAAGTAAATTCCAATGGGGGAGCATCAGGGATATGTAATTCGGTGTATCTCGACGTCATCACACTTTCCTGACTAGAGGGCGTTGTTTGGCGCAGAAGTTTGAATAAAATGACAAGGCTGATTAATAAGTAACTTCCAAAGGGGAACATTAGGGATATGTAATTCGGTGTATCTCGAAGCCATCACACTCTCCTGACTAGAGGGCGTTGTTAGGCGCAGAAGTTTGAATAGGAAGACAAGGCTAATTAATAAGTAAATTCCAATGGGGGAGCATCAGGGATATGTAATTCGGTGTATCTCGACGTCATCACACTTTCCTGACTAGAGGGCGTTGTTTGGCGCAGAAGTTTGAATAAAAAGACAAGGCTGATTAATAAGTAACTTCCAAGGGGAACATCAGGGATATGTAATTCGGTGTATCTCGAAGCCATCACACTCTCCTGACTAGAGGGCGTTGTTAGGCGCAGAAGTTTGAATAGGAAGACAAGGCTAATTAATAAGTAAATTCCAATGGGGGAGCATCAGGGATATGTAATTCGGTGTATCTCGACGTCATCACACTTTCCTGACTAGAGGGCGTTGTTTGGCGCAGAAGTTTGAATAAAAAGACAAGGCTGATTAATATGTAACTTCCAATGGGGAAGCATCAGGGATATGTAATTCGGTGTATCTCGAAGCCATCACACTCTCCTGACTAGAGGGCGTTGTTAGGCGCAGAAGTTTGAATAGAAGACAAGGCTAATTAATAAGTAAATTCCAATGGGGAGCATCAGGGATATGTAATTCGGTGTATCTCGACGTCATCACACTTTCCTGACTAGAGGGCGTTGTTTGGCGCAGAAGTTTGAATAAAATGACAAGGCTGATTAATAAGTAACTTCCAAAGGGGAACATTAGGGATATGTAATTCGGTGTATCTCGAAGCCATCACACTCTCCTGACTAGAGGGCGTTGTTAGGCGCAGAAGTTTGAATAGGAAGACAAGGCTAATTAATAAGTAAATTCCAATGGGAGGAGCATCAGGGATATGTAATTCGGTGTATCTCGACGTCATCACACTTTCCTGACTAGAGGGCGTTGTTTGGCGCAGAAGTTTGAATAAAAAGACAAGGCTGATTAATATGTAACTTCCAAAGGGGAACATCAGGGATATGTAATTCGGTGTATCTCGAAGCCATCACACTCTCCTGACTAGAGGGCGTTGTTAGGCGCAGAAGTTTGAATAGGAAGACAAGGCTAATTAATAAGTAAATTCCAATGGGGGAGCATCAGGGATATGTAATTCGGTGTATCTCGACGTCATCACACTTTCCTGACTAGAGGGCGTTGTTTGGCGCAAAAATTTGAATAACAATGACAAGGCTGATTAATAAGTAACTTCCAAAGGGGAACATTAGGGATATGTAATTCGGTGTATCTCGAAGCCATCACACTCTCCTAACTATAGGGCGTTGTTAGGCGCAGAAGTTTGAATAGAAAGACAAGGCTAATTAATAAGTAAATTCCAATGGGGGAGCATCAGGGATATGTAATTCGGTGTATCTCGAAGTCATCACACTTTCCTGACTAGAGGGCGTTGTTTGGCGCAGAAGTTTGAATAAAAGACAAGGCTGATTAATATGTAACTTCCAATGGGAAGCATCAGGGATATGTAATTCGGTGTATCTCGACGTCATCACACTTTCCTGACTAGAGGGCGTTGTTAGGCGCAGAAGTTTGAATAAAATGACAAGGCTGATTAATAAGTAACTTCCAAAGGGAACATCAGGGATATGTAATTCGGTGTATCTCGAAGCCATCACACTTTCCTGACTAGAGGGCGTTGTTAGGCGCAGAAGTTTGAATAGGAAGACAAGGCTAATTAATAAGTAAATTCCAATGGGGAAGCATCAGGGATATGTAATTCGGTGTATCTCGACGTCATCACACTTTCCTGACTAGAGGGCGTTGTTAGGCGCAGAAGTTTGAATAAAATGACAAGGCTGATTAATAAGTAACTTCCAAAGGGGAACATTAGGGATATGTAATTCGGTGTATCTCGAAGCCATCACACTCTCCTGACTAGAGGGCGTTGTTAGGCGCAGAAGTTTGAATAGAAACACAAGGCTAATTAATAAGCAAATTCCAATGGGGAGCATCAGGGATATATAATTCGGTGTATCTCGAAGCCATCACACTCTCCTGACTAGAGGGCGTTGTTAGGCGCAGAAGTTTGAATAGAAAGACAAGGCTAATTAATAAGTAAATTCCAATGGGGAAGCATCAGGGATATGTAATTCGGTGTATCTCGACGTCATCACACTTTCCTGACTAGAGGGCGTTGTTAGGCGCAGAAGTTTGAATAAAATGACAAGGCTGATTAATAAGTAACTTCCAAAGGGGAACATCAGGGATATGTAATTCGGTGTATCTCGAAGCCATCACACTCTCCTGACTAGAGGGCGTTGTTAGGCGCAGAAGTTTGAATAGAAAGACAAGGCTAATTAATAAGTAAATTCCAATGGGGGAGCATCAGGGATATGTAATTCGGTGTATCTCGACGTCATCACACTTTCCTGACTAGAGGGCGTTGTTTGGCGCAGAAGTTTGAATAAAATGACAAGGCTGATTAATAAGTAACTTCCAAAGGGGAACATCAGGGATATGTAATTCGGTGTATCTCGAAGCCATCACACTCTCCTGACTAGAGGGCGTTGTTAGGCGCAGAAGTTTGAATAGGAAGACAAGGCTAATTAATAAGTAAATTCCAATGGGGGAGCATCAGGGATATGTAATTCGGTGTATCTCGACGTCATCACACTTTGCTGACTAGAGGGCGTTGTTTGGCGCAGAAGTTTGAATAAAAAGACAAGGCTGATTAATATGTAACTTCCAAAGGGGAAGCATCAGGGATATGTAATTCGGTGTATCTCGACGCCATCACACTTTCCTGACTAGAGGGCGTTGTTAGGCGCAGAAGTTTGAATAAAATGACAAGGCTGATTAATAAGTAACTTCCAAAGGGGAACATCAGGGATATGTAATTCGGTGTATCTCGAAGCCATCACACTCTCCTGACTAGAGGGCGTTGTTAGGCGCAGAAGTTTGAATAGGAAGACAAGGCTAATTAATAAGTAAATTCCAATGGGGGAGCATCAGGGATATGTAATTCGGTGTATCTCGACGTCATCACACTTTCCTGACTAGAGGGCGTTGTTTGGCGCAGAAGTTTGAATAAAATGACAAGGCTGATTAATAAGTAACTTCCAAAGGGGAACATTAGGGATATGTAATTCGGTGTATCTCGAAGCCATCACACTCTCCTGACTAGAGGGCGTTGTTAGGCGCAGAAGTTTGAATAGAAAGACAAGGCTAATTAATAAGTAAATTCCAATGGGGGAGCATCAGGGATATGTAATTCAGTGTATCTCGACGTCATCACACTTTCCTGACTAGAGGGCGTTGTTTGGCGCAGAAGTTTGAATAAAAAGACAAGGCTAATTAATAAGTAACTTCCAATGGGGAAGCATCAGGGATATGTAATTCGGTGTATCTCGACGTCATCACACTTTCCTGACTAGAGGGCGTTGTTAGGCGCAGAAGTTTGAATAAAATGACAAGGCTGATTAATAAGTAACTTCCAAAGGGGAACATCAGGGATATGTAATTCGGTGTATCTCGAAGCCATCACACTCTCCTGACTAGAGGGCGTTGTTAGGCGCAGAAGTTTGAATAGGAAGACAAGGCTAATTAATAAGTAAATTCCAATGGGGAAGCATCAGGGATATGTAATTCGGTGTATCTCGACGTCATCACACTTTCCTGACTAGAGGGCGTTGTTAGGCGCAGAAGTTTGAATAAAATGACAAGGCTGATTAATAAGTAACTTCCAAAGGGGAACATTAGGGATATGTAATTCGGTGTATCTCGAAGCCATCACACTCTCCTGACTAGAGGGCGTTGTTAGGCGCAGAAGTTTGAATAGAAACACAAGGCTAATTAATAAGACAATGGGGAGCATCAGGGATATGTAATTCGGTGTATCTCGAAGCCATCACACTCTCCTGACTAGAATGATGGGGAAGCATCAGGGATATGTAATTCGGTGTATCTCGACGTCATCACACTTTCCTGACTAGAGGGCGTTGTTAGGCGCAGAAGTTTGAATAAAAAGACAAGGCTGATTAATAAGTAACTTCCAAAGGGGAACATTAGGGATATGTAATTCGGTGTATCTCGAAGCCATCACACTCTCCTGACTAGAGGGCGTTGTTAGGCGCAGAAGTTTGAATAGGAAGACAAGGCTAATTAATAAGTAAATTCCAATGGGGGAGCATCAGGGATATGTAATTCGGTGTATCTCGACGTCATCACACTTTCCTGACTAGAGGGCGTTGTTTGGCGCAGAAATTTGAATAAAATGACAAGGCTGATTAATAAGTAACTTCCAAAGGGGAACATTAGGGATATGTAATTCGGTGTATCTCGAAGCCATCACACTCTCCTGACTAGAGGGCGTTGTTAGGCGCAGAAGTTTGAATAGAAAGACAAGGCTAATTAATAAGTAAATTCCAATGGGGGAGCATCAGGGATATGTAATTCGGTGTATCTCGACGTCATCACACTTTCCTGACTAGAGGGCGTTGTTTGGCGCAGAAGTTTGAATAAAAAGACAAGGCTGATTAATATGTAACTTCCAATGGGGAAGCATCAGGGATATGTAATTCGGTGTATCTCGACGTCATCACACTTTCCTGACTAGAGGGCGTTGTTAGGCGCAGAAGTTTGAATAAAATGACAAGGCTGATTAATAAGTAACTTCCAAAGGGGAACATCAGGGATATGTAATTCGGTGTATCTCGAAGCCATCACACTCTCTTGACTAGAGGGCGTTGTTAGGCGCAGAAGTTTGAATAGGAAGACAAGGTAACTAATAAGTAAATTCCAATGGGGCAGCATCAGGGATATGTAATTCGGTGTATCTCGAAGCCATCACACTCTCCTGACTAGAGGGCGTTGCTAGGCGCAGAAGTTTGAATAAAATGACAAGGCTGATTAATAAGTAACTTCCAAAGGGGAACATTAGGGATATGTAATTCGGTGTATCTCGAAGCCATCACACTCTCCTGACTAGAGGGCGTTGTTAGGCGCAGAAGTTTGAATAGGAAGACAAGGCTAATTAATAAGTAAATTCCAATGGGGGAGCATCAGGGATATGTAATTCGGTGTATCTCGACGTCATCACACTTTCCTGACTAGAGGGCGTTGTTTGGCGCAGAAGTTTGAATAAAATGACAAGGCTGATTAATAAGTAACTTCCAAAGGGGAACATTAGGGATATGTAATTCGGTGTATCTCGAAGCCATCACACTCTCCTGACTAGAGGGCGTTGTTAGGCGCAGAAGTTTGAATAGGAAGACAAGGCTAATTAATAAGTAAATTCCAATGGGGGAGCATCAGGGATATGTAATTCGGTGTATCTCGACGTCATCACACTTTCCTGACTAGAGGGCGTTGTTTAGGCGCAGAAGTTTGAATAGGAAGACAAGGCTGATTAATAAGTAACTTCCAATGGGGAACCATCAGGGATATGTAATTCGGTGTATCTCGACGTCATCACACTTTCCTGACTAGAGGGCGTTGTTAGGCGCAGAAGTTTGAATAAAATGACAAGGCTGATTAATAAGTAACTTCCAAAGGGGAACATTAGGGATATGTAATTCGGTGTATCTCGAAGCCATCACACTCTCCTGACTAGAGGGCGTTGTTAGGCGCAGAAGTTTGAATAGGAAGACAAGGCTAATTAATAAGTAAATTCCAATGGGGGAGCATCAGGGATATGTAATTCGGTGTATCTCGACGTCATCACACTTTCCTGACTAGAGGGCGTTGTTTGGCGCAGAAGTTTGAATAAAAAGACAAGGCTGATTAATATGTAACTTCCAAAGGGGAACATTAGGGATATGTAATTCGGTGTATCTCGAAGCCATCACACTCTCCTGACTAGAGGGCGTTGTTAGGCGCAGAAGTTTGAATAGAAAGACAAGGCTAATTAATAAGTAAATTCCAATGGGGAGCATCAGGGATATGTAATTCGGTGTATCTCGACGTCATCACACTTTCCTGACTAGAGGGCGTTGTTTGGCGCAGAAGTTTGAATAAAAAGACAAGGCTGATTAATATGTAACTTCCAAAGGGGAACATCAGGGATATGTAATTCGGTGTATCTCGAAGCCATCACACTCTCCTGACTAGAGGGCGTTGTTAGGCGCAGAAGTTTGAATAGGAAGACAAGGCTAATTAATAAGTAAATTCCAATGGGGGAGCATCAGGGATATGTAATTCGGTGTATCTCGACGTCATCACACTTTCCTGACTAGAGGGCGTTGTTTGGCGCAGAAGTTTGAATAAAATGACAAGGCTGATTAATAAGTAACTTCCAAAGGGGAACATCAGGGATATGTAATTCGGTGTATCTCGAAGCCATCACACTCTCCTGACTAGAGGGCGTTGTTAGGCGCAGAAGTTTGAATAGAAAGACAAGGCTAATTAATAAGTAAATTCCAATGGGGGAGCATCAGGGATATGTAATTCGGTGTATCTCGACGTCATCACACTTTCCTGACTAGAGGGCGTTGTTTGGCGCAGAAGTTTGAATAAAATGACAAGGTTGATTAATAAGTAACTTCCAAAGGGGAACATCAGGGATATGTAATTCGGTGTATCTCGAAGCCATCACACTCTCCTGACTAGAGGGCGTTGTTAGGCGCAGAAGTTTGAATAGAAAGACAAGGCTAATTAATAAGTAAATTCCAATGGGGGAGCATCAGGGATATGTAATTCGGTGTATCTCGACGTCATCACACTTTCCTGACTAGAGGGCGTTGTTTGGCGCAGAAGTTTGAATAAAATGACAAGGCTGATTAATAAGTAACTTCCAAAGGCGGAACATCAGGGATATGTAATTCGGTGTATCTCGAAGCCATCACACTCTCCTGACTAGAGGGCGTTGTTAGGCGCAGAAGTTTGAATAGAAAGACAAGGCTAATTAATAAGTAAATTCCAATGGGGGAGCATCAGGGATATGTAATTCGGTGTATCTCGACGTCATCACACTTTCCTGACTAGAGGGCGTTGTTTGGCGCAGAAGTTTGAATAAAATGACAAGGCTGATTAATAAGTAACTTCCAAAGGGGAACATCAGGGATATGTAATTCGGTGTATCTCGAAGCCATCACACTCTCCTGACTAGAGGGCGTTAGGCGCAGAAGTTTGAATAGGAAACACAAGGCTAATCAATAAGCAAATTCCAATGGGGAGCATCAGGGATATGTAATTCGGTGTATCTCGACGTCATCACACTTTCCTGACTAGAGGCGCGACAAGTTAATAAGTAATGAAGACAAGAGCTCCAAATATGTAACTTCCAATGGGGAAGCATCAGGGATATGTAATTCGGTGTATCTCGAAGCCATCACACTCTCCTGACTAGAGGGCGTTGTTAGGCGCAGAAGTTTGAATAGAAAGACAAGGCTAATTAATAAGTAAATTCCAATGGGGGAGCATCAGGGATATGTAATTCGGTGTATCTCGACGTCATCACACTTTCCTGACTAGAGGGCGTTGTTTGGCGCAGAAGTTTGAATAAAATGTCAAGGCTGATTAATAAGTAACTTCCAAAGCGGAACATCAGGGATATGTAATTCGGTGTATCTCGAAGCCATCACACTCTCCTGACTAGAGGGCGTTGTTAGGCGCAGAAGTTTGAATAGAAAGACAAGGCTAATTAATAAGTAAATTCCAATGGGGGAGGATCAGGGATATGTAATTCGGTGTATCTCGACGTCATCACACTTTCCTGACTAGAGGGCGTTGTTTGGCGCAGAAGTTTGAATAAAATGACAAGGTTGATTAATAAGTAACTTCCAAAGGGGAATATCAGGGTTATGTAATTCGGTGTATCTCGAAGCCATCACACTCTCCTGACTAGAGGGCGTTGTTAGGCGCAGAAGTTTGAATAGAAAGACAAGGCTAATTAATAAGTAAATTCCAATGGGGGAGCATCAGGGATATGTAATTCGGTGTATCTCGACGTCATCACACTTTCCTGACTAGAGGGCGTTGTTTGGCGCAGAAGTTTGAATAAAATGACAAGGTTGATTAATAAGTAACTTCCAAAGGGGAATATCAGGGTTATGTAATTCGGTGTATCTCGAAGCCATCACACTCTCCTGACTAGAGGGCGTTGTTAGGCGCAGAAGTTTGAATAGAAAGACAAGGCTAATTAATAAGTAAATTCCAATGGGGGAGCATCAGGGATATGTAATTCGGTGTATCTCGACGTCATCACACTTTCCTGACTAGAGGGCGTTGTTTGGCGCAGAAGTTTGAATAAAATGACAAGGTTGATTAATAAGTAACTTCCAAAGCGGAACATCAGGGATATGTAATTCGGTGTATCTCGAAGCCATCACACTCTCACCTGACTAGAGGGCGTTGTTAGGCGCAGAAGTTTGAATAGAAAGACAAGGCTAATTAATAAGTAAATTCCAATGGGGGAGCATCAGGGATATGTAATTCGGTGTATCTCGACGTCATCACACTTTCCTGACTAGAGGGCGTTGTTTGGCGCAGAAGTTTGAATAAAATGACAAGGCTGATTAATAAGTAACTTCCAAAGCGGAACATCAGGGATATGTAATTCGGTGTATCTCGAAGCCATCACACTCTCCTGACTAGAGGGCGTTGTTAGGCGCAGAAGTTTGAATAGAAAGACAAGTCTAATTAATAAGTAAATTCCAATGGGGGAGCATCAGGGATATGTAATTCGGTGTATCTCGACGTCATCACACTTTCCTGACTAGAGGGCGTTGTTTGGCGCAGAAGTTTGAATAAAATGTCAAGGCTGATTAATAAGTAACTTCCAAAGGGGAACATCAGGGATATGTAATTCGGTGTATCTCGAAGCCATCACACTCTCCTGACTAGAGGGCGTTGTCAGGCGCAGAAGTTTGAATAGAAAGACAAGGCTAATTAATAAGTAAATTCCAATGGGGAGCATCAGGGATATGTAATTCGGTGTATCTCGACGTCATCACACTTTCCTGACTAGAGGGCGTTGTTTGGCGCAGAAGTTTGAATAAAATGACAAGGCTGATTAATATGTAACTTCCAAAGGGGAACATCAGGGATATGTAATTCGGTGTATCTCGAAGCCATCACACTCTCCTGACTAGAGGGCGTTGTCAGGCGCAGAAGTTTGAATAGAAAGACAAGGCTAATTAATAAGTAAATTCCAATGGGGGAGCATCAGGGATATGTAATTCGGTGTATCTCGACGTCATCACACTTTCCTGACTAGAGGGCGTTGTTTGGCGCAGAAGTTTGAATAAAATGACAAGACTGATCAATAAGTAACTTCCAAAGGGGAACATCAGGGATATGTAATTCGGTGTATCTCGAAGCCATCACACTCTCCTGACTAGAGGGCGTTGTCAGGCGCAGAAGTTTGAATAAAATGACAAGGATGATTAATAAGTAACTTCCAAAGGGGAACATCAGGGATATGTAATTCGGTGTATCTCGAAGCCATCACACTGTCCTGACTAGAGGGCGTTGTTAGGCGCAGAAGTTTGAATAAAATGACAAGGCTGATTAATAAGTAACTTCCAAAGGGGAACATCAGGGATATGTAATTCGGTGTATCTCGAAGCCATCACACTCTCCTGACTAGAGGGCGTTGTTAGGCGCAGAAGTTTGAATAGAAAGACAAGGCTAATTAATAAGTAAATTCCAATGGGGGAGCATCAGGGATATGTAATCCGGTGTATCTCGACGTCATCACACTTTCCTGACTAGAGGGCGTTGTTTGGCGCAGGAGTTTGAATAAAATGTCAAGGCTGATTAATAAGTAACTTCCAAAGCGGAACATCAGGGATATGTAATTCGGTGTATCTCGAAGCCATCACACTCTCCTGACTAGAGGGCGTTGTTAGGCGCAGAAGTTTGAATAGAAAGACAAGGCTAATTAATAAGTAAATTCCAATGGGGGAGCATCAGGGATATGTAATTCGGTGTATCTCGACGTCATCACACTTTCCTGACTAGAGGGCGTTGTCAGGCGCAGAAGTTTGAATAAAATGACAAGGTTGATTAATGAGTAACTTCCAAAGGGGAATATCAGGGTAATGTAATTCGGTGTATCTCGAAGCCATCACACTCTCCTGACTAGAGGGCGTTGTTAGGCGCAGGAATTTGAATAAAATGACAAGGCTTATTAATAAGTAACTTCCAAAGGGGAACATCAGGGATATGTAATTCGGTGTATCTCGAAGCCATCACACTGTCCTGACTAGAGGGCGTTGTTAGGCGCAGAAGTTTGAATAAAATGACAAGGCTGATTAATAAGTAACTTCCAAAGGGGAACATCAGGGATATGTAATTCGGTGTATCTCGAAGCCATCACACTCTCCTGACTAGAGGGCGTTGTTAGGCGCAGAAGTTTGAATAGGAAGACAATGGTAATTAATAAGTAAATTCCAATGGGGGAGCATCAGGGATATGTAATTCGGTGTATCTCGACGTCATCACACTTTCCTGACTAGAGGGCGTTGTTTGGCGCAGAAATTTGAATAAAATGACAAGGCTGATTAATAAGTAACTTCCAAAGGGGAACATTAGGGATATGTAATTCGGTGTATCTCGAAGCCATCACACTCTCCTGACTAGAGGGCGTTGTTAGGCGCAGAAGTTTGAATAGGAAGACAAGGCTAATTAATAAGTAAATTCCAATGGGGGAGCATCAGGGATATGTAATTCGGTGTATCTCGACGTCATCACACTTTCCTGACTAGAGGGCGTTGTTTGGCGCAGAAGTTTGAATAAAAAGACAAGGCTGATTAATATGTAACTTCCAATGGGGAACCATCAGGGATATGTAATTCGGTGTATCTCGACGTCATCACACTTTCCTGACTAGAGGGCGTTGTTAGGCGCAGAAGTTTGAATAAAATGACAAGGCTGATTAATAAGTAACTTCCAAAGGGGAACATCAGGGATATGTAATTCGGTGTATCTCGAAGCCATCACACTCTCTTGACTAGAGGGCGTTGTTAGGCGCAGAAGTTTGAATAGGAAGACAAGGCTAACTAATAAGTAAATTCCAATGGGGCAGCATCAGGGATATGTAATTCGGTGTATCTCGAAGCCATCACACTCTCCTGACTAGAGGGCGTTGCTAGGCGCAGAAGTTTGAATAAAATGACAAGGCTGATTAAAAAGTAATTTCCAAAGGGGAACATTAGGGATATGTAATTCGGTGTATCTCGAAGCCATCACACTCTCCTGACAAGAGGGCGTTGTTAGGCGCAGAAGTTTGAATAGGAAGACAAGGCTAATTAATAAGTAAATTCCAATGGAGAAGCATCAGGGATATGTAATTCGGTGTATCTCGACGTCATCAAACTTTCCTGACTACAGGGCGTTGTTTGGCGCAGAAGTTTGAATAAAAAGACAAGGCTGATTAATATGTAACTTCCAAAGGGGAACATTAGGGATATGTAATTCGGTGTATCTCGAAGCCATCACACTCTCCTGACTAGAGGGCGTTGTTAGGCGCAGAAGTTTGAATAGGAAGACAAGGCTAATTAATAAGCAAATTCCAATGGGGGAGCATCAGGGATATGTAATTCGGTGTATCTCGACGTCATCACACTTTCCTGACTAGAGGGCGTTGTTTGGCGCAAAAATTTGAATACAATGACAAGGCTGATTAATAAGTAACTTCCAAAGGGGAACATTAGGGATATGTAATTCGGTGTATCTCGAAGCCACCACACTCTCCTAACTATAGGGCATTGTTAGGCGCAGAAGTTTGAATAGAAAGACAAGGCTAATTAATAAGTAAATTCCAATGGGGGAGCATCAGGGATATGTAATTCGGTGTATCTCGAAGTCATCACACTTTCCTGACCAGAGGGCGTTGTTTGGCGCAGAAGTTTGAATAAAAAGACAAGGCTGATTAATATGTAACTTCCAATGGGAAGCATCAGGGATATGTAATTCGGTGTATCTCGAAGCCATCACACTCTCCTGACTAGAGGGCGTTGTTAGGCGCAGAAGTTTGAATAGGAAGACAAGGCTAATTAATAAGTAAATTCCAATGGGGAAGCATCAGGGATATGTAATTCGGTGTATCTCGACGTCATCACACTTTCCTGACTAGAGGGCGTTGTTAGGCGCAGAAGTTTGAATAAAATGACAAGGCTGATTAATAAGTAACTTCCAAAGGGGAACATTAGGGATATGTAATTCGGTGTATCTCGAAGCCATCACACTCTCCTGACTAGAGGGCGTTGTTAGGCGCAGAAGTTTGAATAGAAACACAAGGCTAATTAATAAGCAAATTCCAATGGGGAGCATCAGGGATATGTAATTCGGTGTATCTCGACGTCATCACACTTTCCTGACTAGAGGGCGTTGTTTGGCGCAAAACTTTGAATAAAAAGACAAGGCTGATTAATATGTAACTTCCAATGGGGAAGCATCAGGGATATGTAATTCGGTGTATCTCGAAGCCATCACACTCTCCTGACTAGAGGGCGTTGTTAGGCGCAGAAGTTTGAATAGAAAGACAAGGCTAATTAATAAGTAAATTCCAATGGGGGAGCATCAGGGATATGTAATTCGGTGTATCTCGACGTCATCACACTTTCCTGACTAGAGGGCGTTGTTTGGCGCAGAAGTTTGAATAAAATGTCAAGGCTGATTAATAAGTAACTTCCAAAGCGGAACATCAGGGATATGTAATTCGGTGTATCTCGAAGCCATCACACTCTCCTGACTAGAGGGCGTTGTTAGGCGCAGAAGTTTGAATAGAAAGACAAGGCTAATTAATAAGTAAATTCCAATGGGGAGCAACAGGGATATGTAATTCGGTGTATCTCGACGTCATCACACTTTCCTGACTAGAGGGCGTTGTTTGGCGCAGAAGTTTGAATAAAATGACAACAAGATATGCTTGATTATCACACTGTCCTGACTAACTTCGAATCATGACAAGGCTGGAAATCAGGGTTATGTAATTCGGTGTATCTCGAAGCCATCACACTCTCCTGACTAGAGGGCGTTGTTAGGCGCAGAAGTTTGAATAGAAAGACAAGGCTAATTAATAAGTAAATTCCAATG